>CAUYUJ010004330.1:15000-62500 GCA_963575745.1 Prorocentrum cordatum
TCCTCCTCCTCCTCCTCCTCCTCCTCGTCCTCCTCCTCCTCGCTCCTCCTCCTCGTCCTCCCTCCTCTTCCTCCTCCATTTCCTCCTCCCCCTCCCCCTCCTCCATCCTCCTCCTCTCTCCTCCTTCTCACTCCTCCTCCTCCTCCTCCTCACCCTCCTCTCCTCCTCCTCCTCCTCTCTTCCCCTCCTTCTCCTCCTCCTCCTCCTCCTCCGCCTCCGCCTCCTCCTCCTCGTCCCCCTCCTACCCTCCTCCTCCCCTCCTCCTACCTCCTCCTCCTCCTCCTCCTCCTCCTCCTCCTTCCTCCCCTCCTCCTCCACCCCTATCCTCCTCATTCCTCCTCCTTCTCCCCCCCCTCCTCCTCCTCTCCTCGCTCATCGCTCCTCCTCCTCCTCCTCCTCCTCTCCTCCTCCTCGCTCCTCCTCCTCCTCCTCGTCCTCCTCCTCCTCGTCCTCCTCCTCGTTCCCGCTCCTCGGTCCTCCTCCTCCTCGTCCTCCTCCTCGTCCTCGTCCTCCTCCCCGTCCTTCGTAGCCATTTTGGCTCAAGATGTCCGACTGGGGGGGCTGCAAGCCTCCAGGCGGAAGGGATACCGCTAGTCCGCGGCCAGCCTCCAGTTTTCCTGTGAGCTCCTGGGGGAGCGCCATCCGCTTAATCTACTTGATTGCCGCGGCGGTGCGTGTGAGCTGTGCAGCATGGCGGCCAGGCGTGCCCCTTGGGCGGCGGGCAGCAACGGCGGGAGCAGGCCACCTCAGGGCGGTCCGGTCGGCAGCGGCTATGTGCGCGACAAGCCCGACTGGTTCTGCTGCAAGGACGGCTGCAAGAATGCGAAGGGTGAGCGATGGTGGAACCCTGGCTCTTCCCTGTGGTGTACAAAATGCAAGCTGCACAAGGGCGCCTGTTTCGGCAGCAACCGCCCAGCAGGAGGAGGCACCCCCTCGACGCGTGCGCCCAGCGTGGCCGACAGTCGAGCGGAGGCGAAGTACAAGAAGCTCTACGAGGACAAGATTGCGGCGCTGGAGCAAGAGCTGCGCAGCAAGTCCTCGCAGGATGGCGACATGGAGACCGATGGCTCAGCAGTCGAGGCCCCAGCTGCAGGTGCTGCCGCGCTGCGGAAGCGCGCCGACAAGCTGGCGGCGGAGATCAAGCTGCTCAAGGGCCGCGACGACGAGGGTGGCATCTACAAGAGTGTCATCGAGACCTTCCAGACGGAGCTGGACGAGCTGCGGAAGAAGTTGCACGACGCCAAGCCCGCGGATGCCAAGCTCCAGATCGCCCGTCGGGAAGTCAAGAAGAAGGAGGCCGCCCTGGCCAAGGCGGGCGACACGCTGGCGCAGCAGGAGGAGGCGGTCGCAGCAGCGCAGCTGCGCTTGCAGGAACTCAAGACCCAGCGGGAGCAGTGCGAGGCCGAGCTCGGCCGTGCCAAGGCCGTGGTGCACGAGCTGGTGGCTGCTGACGCTGCTCAGGCTGGCCCAGCTGCTGATGGAGGCAGCGAGACGGGGGCGGCCGCCCACACGTTCGGCATCAACAAGGCCGCGCTGGTGGCCAAGTGCGGGGAGCGCGGCTTCGGCGACCACGCGGAGGCGGTGTCCAAGCTCCTGGAGGAGTTGCTGCCGCAGCTGGTGGTGCCCGCGGAGCGCCAGGCTCCCCCCCCTGCAGGAGCGGCGAGCGCAGCTGCCGCTCACGCCGTGCCCAGCACCGAGGACCCCATCGGCAAGGCCTCCGAGGAGGCGCTGCGCGCCGAGCTCAATGTGCTGTGGCCCGCCGACACCGCGCCCGACATGCCGACGGACCTGGAGGAGCTGCGCGCTTTTGCTGCTCGCCTTGCCGCTAGCCCGCTCATCGGGGCTGCAGCGCGCATGCGAGCTGGACCGTGCTAACCTTGTCCTCATGACGAGCATGGGCGGGAGCAACAGCACCGTCGCCGCGGCCGACCTGGTACAGAAGGTCGCGTGTGAGGCGGAGGACGCAGCGGCCCGTCACCTCTTCGGCGAGGCAGAAGTTGCTGCAGGTGGCCGCGGCGCGGCAGCCATCATCGAGCGGGGGCTCAAGTCCCAGGGCAGGGACACTGGCCCCCCCCCCCCACTCCAGGTCGACTGCGCCTGGGCTGCCGAGGTCCCGCGGCCGCGTGAGGAGGAGGCGGCGCAGGCAGTTCTGGATGAAGCTGCGCCACATGCTCTTCGAGCGCCACCTGTCGTCGCCGCAGCTTAGGACGGAGCCCGAGGTGCAGAGCCAGAGCCCCGCGGGTCGGTTGCTGTCGGAGCTCCTGGCCAAGGGCGTCCACTGTTTGGGGTCCAGGCGGGGATTGGCTATAACGACGGGGCTACGGCCCTAAATGCCACCCCAGCCTCAGCTCGTGAGGAGACCCGAGCCTCACCGCCATTCGAGACAAAGGGCGACGTCAGGGCGCATGCAGGACTGGTCCTCGTCAAGGGCCAAGTCAAAGAGCCCCGCGAGATACAGCTGAACGCACAGGTATCGCAGTTCGTGGACATGGTGCTTGAGCTCATCGGCGAGATCGCACTCTACTTCAAGCGGGTCGGCATCCTAGCGGTGGAGGACCACGGGCCAGACCAGCACCACATCAAGGACGCCAACCGCAGCAACGCGTTCCTGGAGGTGGGGCAGGACGGGCTGATGGACATGCAGGTCGCGTCGGAGGAGGAGCTCCGCAGGGTGCGATCACTCACGGCCCCCTTCCCGATCCTCCCAGCCACACTGGAGCGGCGGAGGGCTATGCCCGAGGTTGCCACGGTGCAGCAGGTAGCAAAGCCCGCAGCAGAGGGTACCGACCCTTCGGGGCGCGCACCGCTCACTGCGGGCCGAGCCTCCTGGACGGCAGAGGGTGCCGACCCTGCGGGGCACGCACCGCTCACCGTCCGAGCTGCACGGAGGAGGGCGGTCAAGCCGAAGCAACCGAAGAGCGAGCACACGCTAGCCATCACGGCGAACGGCACCACATGGTCGAGTCTCACCGACCTGCTGCTGGATGAGGTGGGTCGCCGAGCAGACATCTTCCTGGGCCAGGAGACCCACTTGTGCGGCACCGTGGCGTGCGCGACGCAGGAGGACTGGGCGAAGCGGGCCAAGTGGAACTTGCAGCTTGACCCAGCAGTGCCCACAGGTCGTGGAGGCACCAGCGGCGGCGTATGCATTGCCACGCAGCCGTGGCGAGGTCTGGCGAGCTACCCATGCGTGAGCACGAGGTTCGGCATCGCGCGTGGCCGGGTACAGCTGAGATGTTGGAAAGGATGGCTTCCAGGAGGCGTGGTGGTGGCCAACGTCTACCTGCACCACAGCGAGGGCATGACAGCCAGGAATAGGCTCCTGGCCAACCTCCTCGCACGAGAACTGAAGCGGCTAGCTCGGCCCTTCATCATTGGAGGCGACTTCAACATGCACCCCGCGGAGCTAGCCAAGTCGGGAATATTCGAGAAGCTGAGGGCCGAGCCGATCTTCACACAGGAGGCAACGCTGGGCGACCTGGCGGAGGGCTCCGTGCTGGACTACTGGGTCCTGCCGAAGGCCTTCGTGCCGAGGGTCGTGTCCTGCTTCGTCATCCACACCACCGCCATCAAGGACCACCGCCCAGTTGGACTCAAGCTGAAGAACGGGGTGGTGGAGGACCTGATCACGGTTCACAAGGCCCCCGCCAGTTTCCCAGCTACGAGGCCCATAGGGCCTGGGCGGGAGGTGACGACATCCTGGGGTGAGGCCATGACGGCCCTGGGGGAAACAGAGGGCTGTCAGGAGGCATTGGCGAACGGATTCGCGGCCTTCATGCAGGGAGCTGAGGAGGAGCTGGGCAGCTTGTTCCATATCCCGAAGGTCGACATGCCGAAGTACACAGGGCGAGGGCTGGAGCCGCGCTTCGTCAAGATGCACCCCACGAGGAGGAACAACGCGGCGGTGGCGAAAGCATCCCCAGAGGCACGTCAGGCCCTCTGGCTGCATGACCGTCTACGCGAGCTCCAGCGGGCGTACGAGAGAGACGAGCTGAGGCACCGCCAGGCAGCGAAGCGACTCCTCGACACTCTGGAGCACTGGAACGGCTCCCTCATGAAGACTCAAGATTGGCATCACTTCGAGGCGTATTGGCAGCGGTTGCGCAAGCTCGCGATCGACGACCTGGCCAAGCTGGCGGACCAGGCCCAGAATGTGAGCGTGCGCCTCTCCAAGGAGTTCGAGAAAGCACGTTGCCGCTCATTTGACGCCTGGGCGAAGCAGGCCACGTTGAACGGCGCTGGCCTCGCCCACAAGTGGGCACGTGGGCCCGCGGGTGCTGGGACAGGGCTGTTGGCCAACGGCGTGGCAGCGGACGTCCAGGATGCTGCCGACAAGTTCTGCGCTGACTGGCTAAAGCAGGTCTGGAATGTCCATGAGCCCATGGCAGCCACCAGCTGGGACGAGATCAAGCACCACGTGCTGGACGCGCCCACGGTTGGAGCGATCAGGACAGCGAGCAAGAGGTTCAAGCATCGGACGGCCCTGGGCTCCGACGCATTCCACCCACGGTGGTTCGCGATGCTGTCCGACGAGGCCCTGACCTTCTTGGGCCAGCTCATGGTGTACATGGAGAGGGTCGGCAACCAGCCGAAGCAGCTGACCACCATCATCGTCTTCCTCGCCAAGAAGGAGGGCGGGGTGAGGCCCATCGCTCTACTAGGAGGATTTCTTCGTGTTTGGACAAAGGTACGTCGGGCACAAATGCAGCAGTGGGAGGACGAGCATGACCTGCCATGTCTTCACAGCGCCATCGGCAGGACGGCCGAGCGGGCCGTCTGGGACCAGGCCGTCTATCAGGAGTGGGCCCTCAAGGTCGGCATGGTCACGGCCTCCAACCAGCTCGACATGACCAAGGCCTACGAGAGGGTGGGCCACCAGACGCTCTGGGACGAAGGCTGCGCCAGCGGCGCCAACCTGGTGCTACTGCGCACCAGCATCAGCATATATGCGAGCCCACGGCGGTGCAAGGTCGATGACGCGATCTCGGGCGAGGTCGGGTTGGGCTGCAGCATCTTGGCGGGATGCGGGTTCGCGACATCATGGCTGAAGGTCCTCATGTACCGCAGCCTGAGGCTGTTCGGAGACAGGTATCAGTGCATCCAGCTGTTCGCCTTCGTCGATGACATCACCATCCTCTGCATCGGGCCACAGCGGTTCCTACTCAAGGTAGCGGCGGATGGCCTGCAGTATCTCATCGAGCTCCTCCGCAAGCTGGGCTTCGAGATCAACGGCTCGAAGTCCACTATCGTGATCTCCACGGCGTACGCGGGCAAGTGGATCGCCGACAAGGTGCACACGCACACGGCGCAGCGGCTCCAGGTCAGGAAGCACCACCGCAACCTGGGTGTGGACTCGATGGTGGGGGCAAGGAGGCGCACCAAGGTCATGGGCGCAAGCTTCGACAAGCAGAGGCGCCGCCTCGGACGAGTCACGTGCCTCAGGCGCCAGGGCGCAAAGTCGGGCAAGGTGGGCAGGATGGGCATGCAGCCTGCAATGACGTACGGTGCCAGCGTGCTCGGCAGGAGTGACTCGCAGCTGCACATGATCAGGGCGGCGGTCGGAGCGGCGATGTTCACCGACACGGCGAGGCGCTCGCTCACGTTGTCCTTCATGCTGGAGGGAGGCAAGCAGGACCCAGCCTACGCCGTCACCGCGGCGCCGTTGGTCGAATGGGCGAAGGCGGTCTGGACTAAGCGCATCCCCACCCACATACTGCAGGGAACACTTGACCGAGCAGAGGCGACTCAGCGGAACAAGTTGCACCCGTGGACCGCCGTGGTCGGGCCGGCGGGGGCGATGCTAGCCACGGCAAGGAGGATAGGCTGGCAAGTTATTTCGGCCAGCAGGTGGACATCTCACGACGGCGAGGAGCTGGAGCTGGGAGAAGGCGTGGGGCCACGGGCGATTAAAGGTTTGCTGGACAGAGCCATCGAGCGGTGGCAGTACACGCAGATAAGTATGCATGAAGGGCTGGAGCACCTCAAGGATGGCATTCACCTGGAGCCAGTGCGCAGGGTCATCCGCAACCTCGAGAAGCATGGCCTGCAGCAGGAGGCGCGCGGCCTGCGCTCCACCGTCATCGGAGCACAGTGGCCCCAGCAGCAGCTGCACGCCGCGGGTCTTGCTGACTCCCCGCTGTGCCAGCGCTGCGGAGAGGCCCCTGGCACGCTCCCGCACCGCCACGGTGCATGCGTGGCGTGGACGCGGGGGCGCAGGGAGAGCGAGATCGGCCAGGTCCGCTTCCCCGAGGGCACGCTCACCGCGATGCAGGAGGCGTTCTGGGGCAGGTGCCTGCTGCCCAACTGGAACGCGGAGCCGAGGCCATCGAGAGCGTGGCACACGGTATGGAGCGTGGAGGTCCCAGGAGGTTTCTTCATGGACGACGGTTTCGTGGACGGATCAGGGCGTAGCCTCGCAGGTCCTGATGGCATGCGGGTGGGCTTCGGCTGCGCATCGGTGGACCACCTCGGGCGAGTCACGGGAGCCTGCCACGGGCCATCTCCTGGCTGGCTACAGGAGGTGGGAGAGGGCGAGCTCTTCGCAGTGGAGGTCATGCTGCAGCACGCCGTGCCCCCGTTCACCATCTACAGCGACTACCAGGACCTGCTCGACGGCGTCGCCGCGGGGCCTGCCGTGTGCTGCGCGCCTGGCAAGGCCTACGCCGAGCAGTGGAGGAGGATCTGGCGTCTGATCATGGACATCGGGCAGGATCAGCTCCAGTTCCGCAAGGTCAAGGCCCACCAGGCCATCACCCAGCTCGCGCACGGCTCGTTGGAGCGGCGGCTCGCCCTTGGCAATCACGCCGCCGACACCGAGGCCAAGCTGGGAGCGGCCTGCCACCCCTGCAGCTCGCAGGCCGAGGAGGAGCGCTTCGCCTCCCAGCAAGAGGCGGTGGGCCGCATGGCTGGCTGGGTGGCCCAGGTGTGCGTGCTTGCCAACGGGAGCCAGAGGGACACCACGGGCAAGCAGGTGCTGACGAGGGCCCCGAGGCATGAGGAGCAGCACGGCATGGTGCGTGCCGCCAAGCGCCGCCGCACCCAGCCTCGCGGGCAGCCAGCGCCCGAGCTCGGCAGGAGAGTCGGCACGAGCCTGAGCATGGAGCACGACGACCAGGACGGCGACAGCAGCGGAGGCGAGCCGCCTCCGCGCGGGGCCACGGTGCTGTCGGCGGCGGCGCTCGCGGCGGCAGCTGGGAGCGCAGGCCTGGCGGGGGGCTCCGACGGCGTGACCGACGGCAAGGACCTGGCCCAGCGTGGCAGCGCTGGCAGCAGGGGCGAGGCCGACCCCGCCGCGCCCCGCGGGGCCCAGCAGGAGACGGCGAGCCAGGCCAGCGGCGGTGGCCCCGAAGGCCTGGCGGGCGGCTGGGCAGCGCGGGTCACCCCGCGGAGCGGCCAGGGCTGCAGCAGCCAGGCCTGCCACGACGACGAGGACAGCGACGACGCGCCGCTGGTGCAGCCGCGCAGGCAGGCGGCACCGCGACGACGGCAGCTCTACACGGCCAAGGGCACGCTGGCTCGAGGAGGTGACAAGCGGCCTCGCGAGGCCGAAGCTCGGCAAGCAGCGCTGGAGGCGAGCAGCAGCCAGGCCGATGACAGGACTGCCAGCCTGGACGGCATCGGCCGCCGCGCGGCGGCACGGCTCCAGCGTGAGCGAGGGCCTCAGCTCTTCATGCCCGACGATGAGGGCAGCGTGGTGGGCCTGCCGCTGCGGCACCGTGCGCAGTGGGTCGGCGGCGACAGCGCGCTGCCCTTCGCATGCGACCGCTGCGGGGTCCGCTGCATGGACCGCGCCCAGTTGGAAGCGGGGCTGTGCCGCGGGGCGCCTGCTGCTGTGCTGGCGGCCGACGCCTCGCACCGCCTGATGACCATGGGCGACGTGGTGTTCTGCAGCGCGTGTGGTGCAAGGGCGAGCGGGGGCGCGGCGGTCCTGCTGGCGACGAACTGCTTGGGCAAGATCGCCAACGCCACTGCGGGCACGAGGCTCAACAGGATGAAGGCGGGGAAGCACCCGATCAAGGGCCACTTCATTGGCGAGCCCGTCCAGCTGGAGGCGCGCCTAACGGAGGCCCCAGCGGACGAGGTGCCGTCATCGACATGAAGTTCGTGGGCGGCTCACCGCCCAGCTTGGGCACTGCTGCGGCCGTTCGGCCTGCTGGGCGGCAGCGGGAGGGCGCTGGGCGGCGTGAGGCACCTGGCGGGGCGCGGAGGCGGCCTGCGCCGTGCCGCGCCTGCGCCGAGGTGGGCTGGCGGCTGAGGCCGTAGGCCCGCGCCCGCCCGCGCGGCGGCGGCGGTCGGCGCCGTGTCGCGAGGGCGTGCCGCGCCCGCGGCGGCGAGGCGGGGGGCCGCCGCGCCGCTCGGGCGCTCGGGCGGCGCGCCGAGACAGACGGCCCGCCGCGCAAGTGGGTGCGGCTCCTCCTCCTCCTCCTCCTCGTCCTCCTCGTCCTCCTCCTCCTCCTCCTCCTCGTCCTCCTCGTCCTCCTCCTCCTCCTCCTCCTCGTCCTCCTCCTCCTCCTCCTCCTCCTCCTCCTCCTCCTCCTCCTCCTCCTCGGGTCGCCTGCGGCCCCGGGGGAGACGGTGCAGCGGGCCCCCGAGGCACTCTCTGGTGCCTCTCCAGCCCCCACAGCTTCGGGGCCTCGGGGCGGGGCCCCTCGCCAGGGGGCGTCCCGGGCGTGCCCGCGCCGTCGTCCCGAGCGGCGTGCGTCCTCGTGCGCTTCCCGAGGCTTGTGATCGTGTTTTTTGTTTCTTTGTTGTGATTTGTTTTTTTCTTTCATTTGTTTTGCCGATCGGCGCGGGCCCTCGCACACCCCCCTCTCCTCTCTCCCCCCATGGAGTAGATCTTGGCTGTTTTGGGCGCCTGTCTCGAGCAGGTGGAGCCTCCCCCGCAGGACGCACGGCTGCAAGCGGTGGCATGAAGCAGTGTTCCGGAGTCAGACCCCCCCCCCGCCCCCCACCCTTCTGCCCAATGTCGGAACGCCGAATAAGAGAACGCTCACCTTTCCAGGCATCCGCCGAGGCGTTCTGGCCAGAACCTCGAGGATAATCCAGCCGTGGCGACGAGGGCCTCCCAGGGCGCCAGAGAAAAGGCGAGGACGACCCAGACATCCGCCGCTCTGACTTCTTCCATCCGCGGCCCCAGATCACCGAGCGCGTTCCACTCCTCGCAGAGTGCCTACTCGCCAACGTCCGAAATACAGTCGGGGCGCTGAAGAAGGAACCCTTTTCGATGGGGAGAGGCTTGGTGTTCCTTGATTGCTTTACAGTTTGCGTAAGGTTTCCCCGAGGTTTTCCATGGGACATCGAAGCTTAACTTATGGAAAAAAGGAGCCTCGTTCCCTATTTAGGGCTCCTTAGGTCAACGCCCCGACTGTAACACATGCCTGCTTCGATGGAATCTATCGTAGATCCCCCGCGGCGGCTCCGGGCCATCTGCGAGCAGTTGCTCTGCGGGCAGCGGAGCGCGCTCGCCTGCCAGAGGTCCCGAGACCCCTTGCCCAGGGGGTGGGGTTTCGCCCCGGATCCCATTTTTCGTGGTCCGATCGCGCGTGCCCCGAGGCCTCCCAGACGTGCGTGGGTCCTCGGAGGCCTGGAGGTTGACACCACCACCACGATCGGCGGCGTGCCTCCACCGCGGGAGGATGGTCCCGACCTCGGGGTTGGTGGTAGACCCCTTCCCCAGGGGTGGCTTTTCGCCCCGGCTCCGCTGCCCTTCCTCCGTCCTCCTCCATCCTCCTCCTCCTCCTCCATCCTCCTCCGCCTCCTCCTCCTCCTCGTTCCCTCCTCCTCCTCCTCCTCCTCCTCCTCCTCCTCCTCCTCCTCCTCCTCCGCCTCCTCCGCCTCCTCCTTCGCCTCCTCCTCCTCCTCCCTCCCTCCCTCCCTCCCTCCCTCCCTCCCTCCCTCCCTCCCTCCCCCACTTCTGATGGCCCCCGGGCCCGAGAACGGGCCCCGGAGGCCCCGAACACTCCAGGCAACAGCAGCGGCAAGAGAGAGTCATAACCCTCGGACCCCTCTGGGCCTCCAGCCTCTGGGGCGGCCGTCCGGCAGCCGCGCCTCGCCGAGGGCGCCGCGCCGCGGGGGAGGGTGCGCGCGAGAAGCGGCCCGAGCGGCCGCCGGCTCGGCATCGCTCGGGCGTGTGCACTTTTTGGCCTCGGCGAGGGCCGTCGAGGAGCATCCTGGGGCATCGAGGAACAACAAAAGAAAAACTCGCGCGAGGCCGAGAAACGCACGGGAAATGGGCGTCCGAGCGACGGCAACAAGCTGCGCCTCGCCGAGGGCGCCGCGGGGGGGGGGGCGCGAACCGGCCCGAGCGGCCGGTGGAGCCGGCCGGGCTGCGGCGGGAGAAAGCCAGGCCCGGGCGCGGGAGCTCGCGGGCGAGGCGCTGCGGAGGTGGGCGGAGCTGGCGGCGCGTGAGGCGCGCCGTGCTTCTGTCCTTCTCCTTCTCCTTATTATTGATTTTCTTCGTCCTCTTCGTCTTCGTCTTCCTCTTGTTATTCGTATTATTATTATTATTATTGTTATTATTATTACTGTTATTATTATTATTATTATTATTATTTTTATTATTATTATTATCAGTATATTATTATTACTATCATTATTATTATTCTTATTGTTATTATTATCAGTATTCTTATTACTTATTATTATTTATTTATTTATTTGTTTATCTATTATTATTAATATTAATATTATTAGTATTCTTATTATTCTTATTGATCGTATTATTATTCTTATCATTAGTATTTTCATTATTAGCATTATTATTAGTAGTATTATTCGTATTATTATTATTATTGTTATTATTATTATTATTATTCGTCTTATGATTATTCTTAAGCTTATTCTTGTTAGTGTGCTCATTATTATGCTTATTATTTGTATCACTGAAAATCATCATTTGCCTTTTTTTATGTACATGGTTTGATTCGTTTTCTTGTTGTTTCTGTTATTGTTTGCATGGTTATTCTTATGACTCGTATTCTTATTATTCGTATTCGTAGTTTTCCGATTCTTATTATCCTTTCTGCTTTCTGCATTTGGGTCAACAATTAGTAGTCTTCGTGGGGTCCGTGTTCGCACGGATTTCATGACCGTTGAGCCATTGTCTGTCGTTGCACGCGCGCCATTGTGCGTCTCTCGTCCATTACCTTCTGTTATGACGATTCGTATTGCTATTCGTTTTACGTTCAGGGGCTACGTGCTCCGAGTTTCTTGATGAGCGTCGGGGGGGCGTCACCCCCGCCGACAGCCCCTCATCGACCCCCGTCGCGGTCAGCCACCGCGCGCCGAAGGCGCTCCGACCCCCGTCGCGGCGCGACGACGCGGCGAGGTGGACCCCCGTCGGGGGGGTTCCCCCCCCACGCTTTTTCAGAAGCCCAGAGTATGCCGCGTTTCTCCTCCTCGGAAGGCAGGCGGCCTCGAGGGAGACGCGCCCCCGAGGCCTTTGTTCTCCGCTTCTGGGCGGCCCAGAGTAGATCATTGGTCCTTCGCGACACCGTGCCAGAGGTCTCTCGGAGACTTCCTGGGGCCTCCTGGGGTCTCTCTCTCTCTCTCTCTCTCGGTAGCATGCAGCATCTCGGGAGGTGCCGGAGTTGCCTCCTTCTGCTCCTCCCCCCTCCTTCTCCTCCTTCCTTCTCCTCCTCCCCCTCCTCCTCCTCCTCTTCCTTCCTCCTCCCCCTCCTCCTCCTCCTCTTCCTCCTCCTCCTCCTCCTCATCCTCCTTGGGGGAATCCCTGGAGAAGGAGGGCCTCAAGCTCGCGGGCATGAGCGTCATCTTTCCTTCAGACCCCTTCGATGACCAGGCGGATGGTGGCCAAGCTGAGGCCTCACGTTCCAGGCGTCTGGGGAGGGCCGTGACCTGGGAGTTGACCGAGCTGCTGCTGGGGCCAGGCGCCGCGCCACCTTTGCGCGGCGTCAGCGTTGAACGGGCAGTTTTTGCGGCGGCAGCTGTGTTGCCAGGGTGTCCCGCTGCAGGGGTCGCTCGGCCGTCCGCGCCAGGGCGCCCAGCTCCGCAAAGGAAGACGTCCTGGCACGCAAACGCCCATGTGGGCAGGCGCAAGAAGGCCCACAGCAGGATGCGGGCGATTGGCAAGAAGCTGCGCAGGCTGCGCATGGAGAGGAGAGCGGCGCTGCTCAACCAGGGGGCGCTGCCTTCGCTGGGCGGTGCCCGCGCCCATGGCGAGCCGCCGTCGGCCCTCGCAGCGGCGAGGCGCCGCCACGTGGCCGGCCTGGCGAAGCCGAGGGCGGGGCGCTGCCCGACTGCGTTCTTGGCGCTGCAGGGCTTGGACCCAGCGCGGGAGATCCCGAAGATGCAGATGCGGGCGTGGTCATCCGCCAGATGGCGGGGAAGGCCTGGCCGCTGATCTACAACCAGCTGCTGAAGGTGCCGTCGCAGCATCGCTGGAGGCACAGGCGGGGCGTTATGGCCTCGATGATGCTCACGCTCTGGGAAGCTGGCTGGCCACCCCACTCTCCAGCATCGTGGACGGATCCGTGAGGCGATGAGTGGACCATGGCGGCGGGCTCGGAGAAGGAGGACCCTGCGGATGTGACTGACGCGGTGCTGTCGGACATCTCCCAGCGGCTTTGGTCCAAGGCCGCAGGGGGCTACAACGGTGCTGGACTGGAGCAAGGTGTGGACCTCGGCGGTGCGAGGCTCACCATGAGAAAGTGGATAAGAAGCAGGCCTGACATGGCAAACGCATTGCTCCAGGCGGCGACGGCGAGTGCGCGGACGGCGGCACGCAAGTGCGAGACCATCGGTGAGGAGCGAGGGGGCTGCGGGGCGGTGGGAGACGACTTCCACCGCAGTTGGGGCGACTGTCCTGCGCGGCCGCAGCACGAGGACTTCGAGATGGCCGAGTGGCTGCGGCCCAAGGCGGAGAGCTTCCACCGCGACAGCCCTGCCCTGTGGCTGCGGGGCATGGCGCCGAGAGCGTGGACTACCCCACCGCCCTGCGACTCGGTGGAGGAACTGACCACCTTCGGCGCCGTGGACGTGGGCAGGCTGGCGCCGATGGGCGCCCGCCACGTCGCCTGCGGCGATGGCAGCGGAGGCGAGGAGGCTGCCGACGCACGCTTCCGTCGCTGCGGCCGGGGCCGGTGCTTGCTGCAGGGCGCGCCTGAGCGCCCCGACCTGATCGGTGGTGCGCGCTCGCCCCCAGCAGGCCCTCGCCGGTCGAATAATCGAGCAGAGATGCCGACTTGGATCTCAGTTCTAAGGAACACGTCCGGAGAAGTTGAGTTTGGGACGGGTAGTGATAACTGTTTAAAGGATGGATATACGGTTTAAAGGAGGATATGCTGTGTAAAGTTGAAGGTGGATGGGGACTTGTGGGAGTCCCTCGTCAGTGAATTCCATGAGCGAGGAGAGGCCCCAGTGACAGTGCATTTCTTGAGCAACCATCTCTCCCCTGAAGAGTCTTTGGCGCGGGGTCCTCTTGATGAGATGGATCGGTAACCAGATTGCCGACGATCTCGCCGCCTCTGCTGCCGCCTCCCATGCCATCCGTGCTCCTCGGCTCTCGTGCTATAAGTGGGCGATCGCGACTCTGTGTCTTGTGCGGCTCCGTATTGCACGGGCCACGCTGTTCGCGTTCGAGATGGAGGAGCGCGCGCCGACGGTGCGCGAGGTGCAGCGGATGGCCCAGGGGACCAGGCCCTCCGCCCTTGCCCGAGCGCAGCAGGTCTATTCGCATTCGTTGGTTTAAAACTCGCTTTAGTTGTGTTGTTTGTCGCACCAGTGTGAGTAAGGCGTCATGTTCCAGAGTCTTGCAGCATTGGCTTTGTTCCCAGTGTCCTGGCCCGCCCCTCCCCCAGCTGAATCGTGTTCTTGTAGCTGTTGGCACGCGCGTTGTTCATCAAACGCGTTTCGTGGCCTTCTACGGCCCTACTGGGTGTGCACGAAATGTGGCCGTCGGGCGAGAGAGGGTAATGGCCATATGAGGGACCTGGCGAAAGAGTGTAGGTGTGAAAGAGGCAAGCCCCCCACCAGGATAGGGGCTTGAGTCCTCCAGCGTCTTTCTGAAGGGCGGCCACTTAGATGAAGCCCCCCGAAGTAGCGTGGTCTGGCTGAGTCAGCTTGGGGTAATCCTTGGGTAATCCTCCTCCTCCTCCTCCTTCTCCTCCTCCTCCTCCTCTTCCTTCCCTTCGCCCTCCTCCTCCTCCTCTTCCTTCTCCTCCTCCTCCTCCTCCTCCTCCTCCTCCAACTCCTCCTCCCCCCTCCTCCTCCTCCTTTTCCTACTCCTCCTCCTCCTCCTCCACTTCCTTCTCATCCCTCCTCCTCCTCCCTCCTCCCTCCTCCCTCCTCCCTCCCTCCTCCCTCCTCCTCCTTCCTCAGTCCTCCTTCCTCCTTCCTCCTTCCTTCCTTCCTCCTTCCTCCTTCCTCCTTCCTCCGTACTCCGTCCTTCCTCCTTCCTCCTTCCCTCCTTCCTCCTTCCCACTTCTTCCACCTTCCTCCTTCCTCCTCCTCTTCCTCCTCCTCCTCCTCCTCTTCTTCTTCCTCCTCCTCCCTCCTTCCCCCCCCTCCTCCTTCTCCTCTCCTTCTCCTCCTCCACCTCCTCCTCCTCCTCCTCCTCCTCCTCCTCCCCATCCTCCTCCCCTCCTCCTCCTCCTCCCCTCCTCCTCCTCCTCCCTCCTCCTCCTCCTCTTCCTCCTCCTCCTCCTCCTCCTCCTCCTCCTCCTCCTCCTCCTCCTCCGCCTCCGCCTCCCTCCTCCTCCTCCTCCTCCTCCTCCTCCTCCTCCTCCTCCTCCTCCTCCTCCTTCTCGTCGTCCTCCTCCTCCTCCTCCGCCTCCTCCTCCTCCTCCTCCCTCCTTTTCATCCTTCTTTGCCGTGCGGTCGACATCGATCGGCGGAGTTTCGGCCACGCTCGAAGGACATCCTGCGGAGTTGGCTTGGCGCACGGTCTGGGCAATCGTTTTGCATGGTGTGGTTCGCGCTTTCACTCCGCTCAACTTTCCTTCTTCCCCCTGCCAAGCCATGCGATCGCAAACATGCATCAAGGGGGCGTGTATTAGCGACGGGTCCCGTTTCCATGTGAAATGGCGGATTTCCGCCGCCAAACGAGGCGGCACCGGCCGCATCTTGGGGGGGCGGGGGTCCTCCCCGGATCCGTGGATGTGTTGATCGCGCGAAGCATCCATGGATCGGTAATCCATGTTTGCGCGCCCCCGACCAGAAGAGGAAGATGAGGAGGAGGAGGAGGAGGAGGAGGAGGAGGAGGAGGAGGAGGAGGAGGAGGAGGAGGAGGAGGGGAGGAGGAGGAGGAGTGAGGAGGAGGAGGAGGCAGGAGGAGGTTATTTATTCGCTTCGCTCATTCCGCCGGCCCATACAGTCTCATGTCTGCCGTTTGCCCGAGGGCCTGGTGTCAATGCGGCGCTTTGGGGGTTCCTGGGGCCGCTTGGGGGACTCCTGGGGCGCTCGGGGGGGCATTTGGGGGGCCTCCTGGGGCCGCTTGGGGGACTCTTGGGGGCCTCCTGAGGGCCTCGTGGGGGCCTCTGGGGCCTCTTAGGGGCCTCGTCGTAGGGGCTTCTTAGGGCCGAGGGCTCGAAATGTTGTTTCGTGTTCCCTCTCTGGGGCCCCTTTGGGGGCGTTCTTGGGGCCCTCTTGGACCGTCTTGGAGGCTTCTTGGGCCGTCTTCGAGCCCTCTTGGGCCATCTTGGGGCCCTCTTGGGGGCCTCTTGGGCCCTCTTGGGGCGATCTTGGCCTCTTGGGCCGTCTTGGGGCGTCGGGAAGCCGAAAAGGTGGAAGCTCCAAAATCTCTCAAAAACCTAAGGAAAAACAATGAATTTTGCCTCCGGGGGCCCTCTTGGGAGTGCTCTTGGAGGCCTCTTGGGGCGTCTGGGGGCTATCTTGGGCGTCTTGGAGCGATCTTGTGGCATGTCGGACCCCTCGTGTACCATCTTGGGGGCCTCTTGGGGGCCTCTTGGCCTTTGGCTTGGGGGCTCTCGGGGACGTCTCGGAGCCCTGTTGGTGCGCTCATGGAGCGCTCCTGGAGCGCTCTGGGGGAGTCTCCCGGGGATCGGTCGGGGATCGCCCGGGGTACTTTTCGTCCGGGGACCCCCAGGGGCCGTCCCGCGCGCGCGAACTAGAGAATTGTTAACCAGTTACCGGAGATCTTAGCACGCCTCTGGCCCGTTGGGCCGGCGAATTTTCCATCGGCACTACCCAAACATAGATTACACTCCGTGTGCGCCGCCGGCCCCCCCAGGGGCGGCGGGGGCACGCGCCTACTTATATATCATATGTCCCGTGGTGGGCGCTTTCTGGCCATACCGTTCGGGCCTCGATATATGCACACAGCAGACACATACATATACATATACATACACATATATATACACACACGCATACACATCACAAGGTGTTGTACGGTATGGTCGGTCTGGGCGTGCGCCTTCGAGGAGGAGGGCGCGATATGGTCGGTCATGTCCCTCCGCGTCCCATTCTCCTCCCCCCTCCGATTTCAATGCTGAAAACGGGCTGCCTCGGAGGTGGAGTTTTGGGCGCTTTTTGTCATGCCGATGCTTGCACCCCGACCACGGCCGCGAACGCAGCGTGGAAACGGGGGGTCTCGGGGGCGGGAACTTATCCGTGACCACCGCCTGGGAGATTCACTTCGGGGATCTTGGCGGGCGGTGGACACGGACATCTTCGGACCCCCAGAGGGCCAAAATGCACCCACATCCACCGCCCGCTGTGGCACCAGGACGTCGGTTCCCAGGCGGTGGGTATGGATAACTCCCTGGCTCGCAGGGGTCTCGGGGATGGCACCGTCGAAGCAGCGTCTGCACGCAGAGCACCCCTGCCTCTGCGGCAGGCGGCGCATCTTCGGCGGCGCGAGCCGGCCCGACCCGACCGATTCCGAGGTTCGGCGATCCGATGCGGCCCGATGCTGGCATGGTGCTGCTGTGCACACTGACGCGGCCGATTCGATTCCAGTCGATTCCGACCTCGTGCCGATGCGGCCCGATCAGTTGTGTGGTCCTTCGTGGGAGCTTCAGGGGGTGTTGGGTCTCGTTCGGATTTCGTCGGATCTGGTCGACATCTGGGCGACATCTGGACGAGATCGACGTCACGTTCGTGGTAGGGCCGCGGAGGTCCACAGAGGCACAGAGGCCCCTGAAGGCTCGCCCAAGATCCGAGTTACATTCCGATTCGATCCGATTTCCCGATCCGCTGTTCCGCCACAAGCACACACATCTATATCTATTTATATACATACATACATACATACATACATACATACATACATACATACATACATACATACACACACACACATACATACATACATACATACATACATACACACACACAAGGTTGCAGTGGCGCTTCGCGCCATGCACCTTGGTCCTTGGAGTTTGGTATGCAGGCGGAATAGCAGGAAGGCCAAGCCGACAATTTAGCGATAACTCCTTGTTGCCTTTTCTGGCATCGCCGCTATAATAGTGTTTTTCGTTGTCCTTCCTCCATGCTTCTTTTGCTCCATTTTCACCATACCCTGCGCATCCTCCTCATCCTCCTTGGCTCTTTTTGCGGAGGCTCCTCCTTGGAGAGCCTCTGGGGGCCTCGCAAAAGCTATGTCAACCTTTCTTAAGGCCTTCTGGAGGCCTCTTGGGTGTGTTCTGGGGGCCTCTGGGGGCTTCCTCGGGTCGCCCTGCCTCCAACTGCGGTCTCCCTGAACGACCGGGTCACGATTTGGAATGTTTCGGAGGGTGTCTTGGGGCCATCTTGGGCCGCCATGGGGCTCTCTGAGGGCCATCTTGGACCCCTCTTGTGCCGTTTTGGGGCCCTCTTGGACTGCCTAGGAGCCCTTCGGAATGGTTATGGGGCGATTTTAGAGCCTCCCAGGCGGCTTCGGACGCCCAGAAGACCGCCGTCTTGGAGCGTCGGGAAGCCCAAAAGAGGAGAACCCCAAAATTCACCCAAAACCAATAGAAAAACACAGATGTTTGCCTCTTGGGGCCTTCTTGGGAGTGCTCTTGGAGGCCTCTTGGGACGTTTCTGGACGATCTTTGGGGATATGATGGCTTATTGGGGGTCGTCTTGAGGTCACGTCGGTCACTCTTGGAGCGCTCTTGTGCTGTATTCGGGGTCTCTGGGACGTCTCCGATGACCCCCCCGATCGCCCTAGGTGTGCTGGGAAGGCCTGGCAAAACGCCCTGCGAGGCCCGGGGGGGCCGCTTCGAGGTCCGTCCGGAGGGCCCCAAAGCCCCAGATCCCGGGAGCCCGTTTTTTCTTTTGGGGGGGGGTAACGGGTTTCCCCCCCGCCTGGGCTTGTAAAAAAAACAATAGCCGGAGTGCAGTATCCCCAAACAGGGTTTTTAGACCCACTGCGGTTTCCAAGGTCGATTGCGTGCCCGTCCAGTGCGGGCTGGCATGGCATATTAAAACATGCCTCCTCCTCCTCCTCCTCCTCCTCCTCCTCCTCCTCCTCGTCCACCTCCTCTTCATCCCGAAAGGCATCTCGGAGCCCAGAGTTGCGAGGATGTCTCCAGCGTAAGGGGCTGGACCACCTCGCGCGCGGCATTTCGGACCCCAGAGTTGCGACGATGTCTCGGGCGAAACGTGCTGCGAGGAAGTCTCAGGCGAAACGGGCCGGACCACCTCGAGCGCGGCGTCTCAGAGCTCCGAGTTGCGGGTGCCTCCTGGTGCCTCCTGGGGCCTCCTGGTGACCTCCTGGGGCTTCCTCATGGGCCTCCTGTGGCCTCCTGGACCCCACCTGGGGCTTCCGGAAGCCTCTTGGGGCTCCCAGGGGGGATGTCTAACCTGTGGCCGTTTGGGCCTCTCCAAATGGAGGGGGGGGCACAAGAGCAGGAAAAATCAACGAATCGGCACCGGATGTGTATTGACTTGACTTGACACGTTCTGATAGGCGGCCTCCTGGGGCCTCCTGGGAGCCTCCTGGGAATCTCCTGGAGACCCCTGGGGCCTGTCCTGGGCGTCCTGCGGCCTCCTGGTGCCTCCTGGGGCCTCCTGGGGACCTCCTGGAGCTTCCTCCTGGGCCTCCTGTGGCCTCCTGAACTCCACCTGAGGTTTCCTGAAGCCTCTTGGGGCTCCCAGGGGGGATATCTAACCTGTGGCCGCTTGGGCCCCTCAAAATGGATGGGGGGGCACAAGAGCAGGAAAAATCAACGAATCGACACCGGATGTGTATTAACTTGACACGTTCTGATAGGCGGCCTCCTGGGGCCTCCTGGGAGCCTCCTGGGAATCTCCTGGGGGCCCCTGGGGCCTGTCCTGGGCGTCCTGCGGCCTCCTGGACCTCTCTGGGGCCTCCTGAGGCTCGCAGGGTCCCATGGAGGATATGTAACATGTGGTCTTCTGGGCGCCCAGGCTGGACCACCTCTCGCGCAGCATCTGAGAGCTCAGAGTTGCGAGAATGTCTTGTGCGAAACAGGCCGGACCACCTTGCGCACGGCATCTCAGAGCTCAGAGTTGCAAGGATGTCTCAGGCGAGACGGGCCGGACCACCTCGCGCAGGGCATCTCAGAGCTCAGAAGTTCGAGGATGTCTCAGGCGAAACGGCCGGACCACCTCTCGCGCGGCATCTCAGAGCTCAGAGTTCGAGGATGTCTCAGGCGAAACGGGCCCGGACCACCTCGCGCAAGGCATCGCAGAGCTCAGAGTTTCGAGGATGTCTCAGGCGAAACGGCCCGGACCACCTCTCGCACGGCACCTCGGGGCTCAGAGTTTCGAGGATGTCTCAAGCGAAACGGCCCGGACCACCTCTCGCGCGGCGTCCCGGAGCGCAACTTGTCGAGGATGTCTCAGGCGAAACGGCCAATTTTGGCCAACTCAGAAACGAGAGTTGTGAGGATGTCTCAAGCGAAACGGCCCAAACCATAAAATTTGTGTGAGGATGTCTTTGCTCCGCGTTCCCTCGGTCGGAGTTAGTTTCTATCACAACAGCACCCCGTTCAGCAAGCTGTTTGGGGAATATAGGAAGAGGAATATACATACACACATAGACATACATCCTCCAATGGATTGCTCCTGGGCCTCAGGGGAGGGCGGCGGTGTATACATCGCCACTGAGAGTCAGCGACTTTCTACACCGCCACCCTCCCTGAAGGTACATGCAAAGTTCGCTGGATGCTGCCTTCATATGTCTTGTTCTGGTCTCCAGCCAGTGCCGCCGATCCGGGGGTTGCCGACGCTGTGGAAGATTCCAGCGACGACGACGACGACGGCGAACGACGGATGTCGGCGGAATATCGACGACGACCACCGACGAGGACCGCCGCCAACGACGAGGAGGACGACTGACGACAACGGAGGACGATTCGTGTCGTAGCTGCCGGCTTCGGACGGGGCGAGGACGAGGACAAGTCCGTTCCGCAGCCTTCCGCAACGCTCTCAGAGCGTTCCGGAGCGCTCGGAGAAGGCCGCGGCGTCCGAGACACCCTCCAAGGCCGCCAGATCCCAGAGACTCTTGATAGTATCCTCCTCCTCCTCCTCCTCTTCCTCCTCCTCCTCCTCCTCCTCGACCTCCTCCTCCTCCTCCTCCTCCTCCTCCTCCTCCTCCTTCTCCTCTCTCCTTCTCCTCTCTCCTCCTCCTCCTCCTCCCGCTCCTCCTCCTGCTCCTCTTCCTCCTCCTCCGCCGTGTCCGCTGTTGCGCGCGCCATTGGGGTGAAGCCCCGTAGCGCCCCGCGACGGCCGGCGGCCGTCAGCTCTTCCCAGCTGCTGGCCGCTGGACGCCCCTTTCTTTGTCTTTCCGGCAGCTGCCCGCTGGGCACCTTGGCCTTCCAGCTGCTGGCCGCTGGGCACCCCTCTGTCTTTTGCACGGGGCACGTCTTCTTCGAGCGCCCCTGCCTCCGACCGGAGGCGGCGCTGCCCTGCTTGTCACGCGGGCGGCTGGCAGCAACCCTCCGGCGCATGTGCGCTGCTGCTGCCAGCCGAGGAGCATGGCCGCTCCGTGAGGCCCGCAGTGGCTCGTGCGGCTGTGGCGTCCGTCCGCCTTTCTCGCGCGCCCGAGCAGGCCTCGCATGCGTCGGTCTGGGCCTCCGCTCGTCCTTCGGCTCGTCTGCATGCTCTCCTGCATGCTGTCTTTGGGGAGGCCACACGGCTGTGGTCTCCACCTTCCCGTCTGGTCTTCTGAATCTCATGGGTGGTCGTGCGGATGCGGCGTCTCGCCACCTTTCTCGCACACGGCCTTTCAGGTTCTTCGCTGCTGTGGTCGTAGGGCTGGCTGGTTGATGTGGGGTGGGTGGTTCTTCCAGCGATCTTGCCTCCTGGCTGGAGGCATCGC
Source organism: Prorocentrum cordatum (assembly GCA_963575745.1). Taxonomy (NCBI): domain Eukaryota; class Dinophyceae; order Prorocentrales; family Prorocentraceae; genus Prorocentrum; species Prorocentrum cordatum. Next base: position 36,248 of record CAUYUJ010004330.1, read on the forward strand.
TGTCCTGCTCGTCACGCAGGAGACTGGCAGCAACCCTTCGGCGCCTGTGCGCTGTTGCTGCCAGCCTAGGAGCTTGACCGCTCCTTGAGTGCCTCGTTACTGGCTCGTGCGGGTGTGGCGTCTCACCACCTTTTTCGCACGCCTGATCAGGCCTCACGTCCTTCGGCCTGGGCCTCCTTCTGTTCCTGCATGTTCATCTGCGCGTTCTCCTGCATGAGGTCCTTGAAAAGGCCAGACGGGTGTGGTATCCCACCTTTCGCGTCTGGCCTTCTGGTCGTCTGGAGGATGCACGTGCGGATGGGGCATATCGCCACCTTTCTCGCACGGAGCTTTCCAGAGGTCTTAGCTGCTATCGTCCTCAGTCTGACTGGGCGGTCGGTGGGGTGGGTCGTGGGTCGTTTTTTTTGCTGGGTGGGGTGTGAGGCTGTAGGTCGCACGTCGTTGGCCTCCATGCACCGACTTCAAGTGGGATTCGCTGCAGTCCCACCTCGTCCGGCTATGGCTAGGGGTCACAGTGCCCTCGGTGGGGGCGAATCCCAGGCCTTGTGCTTGGTGTTGCTCGTGGTGGGCTGGGTCGCATCTGCCCTGTGCTCCGCCTCGTCGGCGTTCGGGTGAGCTCCTCCTCCGACATGGCGATGGTGGGGGTGGCGAGCTAGGGCGGACCGCGGGGGCGCGGGTCCTCCTCCTCCTCCTGCTCCTCCTCCTCCTCCTCGTCCTCGTCCTCCTCCTCCTCCTCCTCCTCCTCCTCGCCCCGTTTGATCCTCGTCCTGGCCTCGTCGTGGCGTAGCTGCTGGCCGTTCCTGGCTTCTGCGGCAGGCGGCACGCCTGCAGCGGTGCGGGGTCCTCGCCGCCGCGCGGCGCGCGGCGGGGGCGAGGCGGGCGGCCCTGCGCCGCCTGGGGCTGCGCGCGCTGCGCGGGCGCTCCCGGCGGGCAGAAGACGGGCTTCAAGAGGAGGAGGAGGAGGAGGAGGAGGACGAGGAGGAGGAGCAGGAGGAGGAGGAGGAGGAGGAGGAGGGAGGAGGAGAGAGGAGGAGGAGGGAGGGGGAGGAGGACGACTAGGGGGGGAGGGGGGGGGGGGGGAGGGGGGGGGGGAGGGAGGGGGAGGGGGAGGGGGAGGGGGAGGAGGGGGTGGGACGGGGAGGGCCAGGGAGGGGGATGGGATGGGGGAGGGGGAGGGGGAGGGCGAGGGGGGAGGGGGGGGTGTATGGAACCCGTGTAATACCCTCATATATACTCCTTATCCTTACCTCTCCCGCACCTGGCCGTTTGGGCTCAGGTACTGAGTTGGAGCGATCGTACCTTGATCGCTTGGGAGGGAAAGATATCCATCTATCCCTCCATCTCTCTACCAACGGATCAGGGGTTCTGTACTCTTGTACTTCAACCCCATACACAGGTTATCAGCCCTTTAACGCTCACCTTCACCGACTCGCCCGCGGTGACCTTGCATGCGAGCCCAATGGAGCCGCTTCGGCGCATGCGCCGTAAGGGTTCCATTGGGGCTTCGCGTCCAAGCTCTCCCACGGTGCGACGGCTCGGTGACGAGTTGGAGAGCATTAATGCGGACTGTGTTGGTGTCCCCGATACCCCCCCCAGCTCCCGAGGACCCGAGGCGCGTCTAGCTGCTGAACTTCGCCGCAGCGCCGCCCGCGGGGGGACAGGAGAAGGAGTAGGAACAGGAAGGAAGGAGTTTCACACGCCGACCTTTGATCCTCCCTCCCCTTCTCCGTCGGGAGCAATCCCAACCGCGTCAGGCGAAAGCCTTACCGGTCTCGATACTCCAGGGCGCTTCCGCGCTAACCGCCGATGGACCTCAGGTGCTGGAACCCCCAGCCCTGCGACCGTCCCTGTGGCGGAGCACGTAGCTACCTTCGAGGAACTCAGTAGACCAGTGTCGGCACAGCCACAGACGCGGTACCCCAAGGTATCATCGGATGAGACATCACACACATGGTCCGAGTCGCAGCTCGTCCGCGCGCAACCGCCGTGGAGCCCCAGGCCCATGCGGCGAAAGCAGGTCGAGCTCGCGCACTGCCTCTCAGAGGCCATGCACTCCCCGCGACAGGGGACACAGGGAAGCTGACGCTCCCCACCTCTCCATCTCAGACGACCAGCTGGCGGAGACGTCCGCCGCAGGTGACATAGCTGAGCTCAGAGACCAGGTTGAAACCTTCGTGTCCAGCCAATACTCTGGACTACTACAGAGCGTTCAGACGAACGCCACTGATACTGCAGCCATACGTCGCGATCTTGACGGCGCCTTAGGGATCATCGATTCCAGGATCGCCGAAGATAGACGCATCATAGGAGAACTGCAGTACCAGGTTGATCGTGAGGTGTCACACTCAGGTGAACGAACGGCGATGGTCGAGAACCTGCGCAACTATCTCGCGCAGATGGAGCAACAACTTGTGATCGTACGCGACACAGGCATTTCTGCGGTCAGGATTTTACACGATGAGATCCACGACCAGCTCCGTAACCGACCAACCCCAACCGAGGCCACAGACCTCGGCGACGTTCAGTCTCAGATCAATGATCTTCGATCTTACCTAGACCACACTACGGCGACGCTTCGTACCGAAGCACACACAAACTCGTCGAACCTGATCGACATGTTGCAGCGTACTGAGAGAGTCATCACTCAAAGGCTTGATGCGACCAACGCTGTCGTGCAGCCACTCGCTAACCGGATCTCTGACATAGAGCAGCGTTTCCCTGGTGTACAGGACGCCCTGGCAGAGTTGCGTGTCGGACGAGCCCAGACTGATCAGCTGGATTCTCCTCCCACGGTTTACGATTTCGCCCGCCTCACTGACAGGTTGCAGGAGGTTGAGAAGGCGGCGGACCACGCGCAGTTAGAGCTCTCCCAGGTTATTCATGAAAGAGATACTGAGAAGGTGCGTGTTGAGGGTTATCTCGCACGTCTGGAAAGCGAGGTGGAGGCACAAAGCGCCCGTCTCCGAGCATGCGAGCAACGACTTGATCGGTATTCCCAACGGTCTCGGGATACTGATGAGTACACACGCCAAAAGGTGGGTCAAATACAAGAAGACATGACGAGCTGGACGAATCAGCTGATCGACCACACTAACGACACCAACATTCACCTTCGACCTGCAGCCGACCCGCACAGGCCGACGGCAGCGTCCGCCGAAGCACCACAAGCTTCAGCAGGACAACAACGACGTACATCTCCAGGAGCAGCCTCCGCGGCAGTTTCTGCACAGACACGACATGTGTCTCCTGTGCGCACAGAACCAACCATCGACGGTGCGCCGATACCCTCACAACCAGTGTCTGCGGTGTCGGTACATACAACGACGCCTATCAAGGAGTCAGACACCGTTCGAGTACCTGTCTTGCCTAAGATCACGCAGCTGCTGGAATGGCAGCAAAGAGTGCGAAAGAACTTCGGGGCCGCCTCAGGGCGACCATCCAAAGCATACGCCTTCCTATGCGTGGCAGAACAGCCCGAATGTACATTCGAGGATTTACAAGACAGTGGAGACTTTGAGAGCATTGATTGCAAACTCGCAACCGCTCTGAGCGACATCTTATCCTCAGACTTACGCTACCAAATCAGGCTCATCGAGACCAGAGAGCACAAAGCAGGACGCATGCTCAAAGGACGCCAGATATACTGGCATATCCTACAGTCCTACAAAGTGACAGACGTCGACGACGACCTGCACGATTTCGAGCGCCTTAAAGAACTGAGGATGAGAGACGAAGATTTGCAACGTTTCATTGCCGATTGGGACGCCTTACTCTTGGAATGCCGAGAAGTACCCGATCCAAAGATATTGGAATCGCTATTCCGCACGCAGATTCGTAGACATGCATGGATGAAACAAGACATGTACGAGTACCAGCGCATGAAGATGAGCGACCCGAATCGTACCTACGGTTGGCTTCGACAGCGTGTCCTGGACATACTTGGAGAAGAATCAAAACAAGCTACGGTACGAACACGAGACACGATCTCAGGTCAACGCGTGCGTTGCATGGAAGAAAGGCAATTGTCGCAATGGTGAACGGTGCAAGGCTTTACATACATATTCCAGGGATTGGAAGAACAACAAATCTTCCAGAACATCAACGGCTGGTGGCAACCCCCGCCGTAGTATGTCCACTCCTGCGAATCACAAGAAGCCAGCATCAAGGCCGTTCTGCTTCGATTTTGCCAAGCGCAACACATGTACCAGAGGTGATAAGTGTAACTACCCGCACGTCGCACAGTGCAAGGATTTCGCACAGAACAAGTGCACAAAAGGCGACAAATGCAAATACGCTCATCTCGCACCTGGTGCAAAGACTCCTGAACGAAGCCCGAGTCGACCGCGGACTTCCAGCCAGGACAGCCGTGGCCGATCGCCATCCCGCGGATCAGGAAGCCAACGGTCTTCACAACGCGGGGGGTTTCGCTACGCAAGCGATTCACGACAGGGACGTGACAACCGACGCCAATACGACCGATCCCGTTCGACATCCAGGAGGTCCCAAGACTCTCGCAGCCAATCGAGAAGTCGTTACGACAGATCTTCGAGATCTACCTCCCGAGGACGAGACAATCGTGGCGGCGGACGCGGCAGTCCACGCGGCCGTGATAGATCATATGGCAGTGACAAAGGACGTGGCAAGCGGTATCCGAGCCGCGGATCGTCCCGTGGTTCACCCAACACTAGAGCACGTTCTCCTGCCAACTTTAGACATTCACGCCGTTCAGACCGCAGTTACGTCATCCGCGACAAGACCCTCATGGCCAACACCAAGGCCACAGCGACATCTACCAAGATACGTCGTCGGATACGCTTCGACGTACGCAACGTGGACTACTATTTCCATACCATATCTGGCAGAGCCAGACTGGACAGGTGGAAAGAGCTGCCGAATGAGGGTGACATCGTCAAAGTACCAGATCCATTACCACAAAAATGGTGGGATGATAGTGCAGAGGCCTTACGAGAATGTCAAAAAGAGGCACAACTATGGTACGACGAACTGTACGACTACCGACACAACAAAGAGTCGGTGGCCACACCAACTGCGATCCGAAAGCATGACGACACTGTCAAGCAGTCATCAAAGACTGCCCAGACGACAACAACGACAAAGCAAGTCGACACTCCACGCTCGACTGCAGCATTGACAAGGTCTTGGGTTCTTGACAGTGGTTCTGCCCATCATATTCAGGGAAAACATGAACTTACGCAGACCGAGTCGGATCGCATATCTATTCGCGAAGAGCATATTCTGGAAACTGCAAATGGTGATCGTACCGTCAACGAGCACTACGACATACGGCTACCCGAAGTTGGACTGCATAGTTCAGCCCTTGCTTTACCAGACTGCCCATCATTACTATCAGTTGGAAAATTGATCGAGGTTGATGGCTTTCGACAGCTTTGGGATCCTGAGCTGGGCTACATGCTTCAGGATCCGGGGGGCCAATGGTATCAGATTCCAGTCAACAATCGAGTGCCAGAGTTACGACTCGACGACTTAACACGGATACCACCACCACGTTTATGCACTTCGTCAGCACCCCGCCGTCGTCAGCGAAAGCGTTCATCCGCCCGCTGTAACGACACTTGTTGGTGCTGCAAAACTACAGAGCAACCAACCACTGCAGACGAGCTACGACCCCACATAGGGACCTGCCCCAAGAGACCACATGTCGGAGAGGGAGGAGGAGCACGGACCATCACGGTCGAAGAACCTCCCGACACAAGAACAGACGAGACCAACGTGGACGCTACCACCGACTCGCCTACGTCTCAGATGCAGTGTTCTCCTCCACAATGCGGGGGGTTCGATATAGCTCAAGCAGACAACAACATACCGACAGAGACACCCACACGAACGCATCCAGACAACGATCGAGTTCTGCCCAACAGACAAAAGAAACCGATCGACCCGATGCATTACATGACTCACAGCCCAAAACATCCCGACTGTGAGATCTGTTCTCGTACGATGGCACAGAATGCCCCGTGTAGACGACAGCACAAACCACATCCACCGGCAGACCCCACCGAAGAGGATAACGCCTACGAGGCTTTTGTCCCGAAGAAGTTCGGTGAAGCTCTAACTGCCGACCATGTCGTACTGGCCAAAGACGATGCCGCGGACAAACATGGCGACAAATATGCACTTGTTGTCCTTGACAGATATACTGGCATCTTCATGGCCTACCCAGCGCTACACAAAGACGCAGCTACTACAAAGGCATCCTTTCAACAGTTCATCGCCGCGAACGATGAGGTGAAGCATATCTACACAGACAATTCTGGAGAGCTTCAGAAAGCTTGCCGCCAATTGGGATGGAGACACGACACGAGTACGCCACATCGTCCACAGACAAATGGATTGATTGAGCGCGTTGTCAAAATTGTCATCCTTGGTACCAGAGCTGTGTTACATATGTCTGGTCTGGGACACGAATGGTGGAAAGAGGCCATGCAAGCCTTTTGCTGTGGACACAACTTTGTGCATACATCCACGGGCGTCGCTGCCCTCAACGAGGAGCATGCAGAAAAGACAGCTCATGAAATAAGATTTGGCGAAAGCTTTCCTGGGCACTGCATACCATTCGGTGCTCGGATATTTTGGAAATGCCTCAACCCCGAGATTAACAACGAGACTGCAAAGTTTAAAGAAAATACTCGGGAAGGGTTATTCATGGGATACCACTTACACTCTGGTGGACGATGGTCAGGTGACTACCTTGTTTTGGACACGGCTACATACGCCAAGAACCCTGATGGTGATCTGTGTCATGTGCACAGAGTCAAAGACATCATCATCCCTGATGGCAAGTTCACCTACCCCGTGAAAGATGGTACTCTACGACATCATAACCCTGAGGCACACGACGAGGTGAAGGCATCTACTTCTCGCCCCTTGGGTGACAAGCCAATGCCTGATCCTCCACTTTCTTACCCTAAAGAATGGGATGATCCGTCTATGATGACGACGGAAGATAACGCTATTGATATCCAGACATCGGCTTCTGAAATTGCTGCACCAGCGCCGGAGCCAGACTACTGGGAACAGCGTGGATATTGCGTAATCAGACACTTTCGTACCCCAAGAAAGAAACTATTCATCCCAACGGACGACGTCATGAATATACCAGTACCTGTTGACCAACTCGACGTGACACGAGATTTCAAAACGACTTCTACTTTCGAGGGCGAAAGTAACTTCCGAGATGTTTGGGATGGTGTTAGCGCCAACGACCACAGGGAGCTGAGCGAGCCGTGGACAGGCACGATTCAGTTCTATGAGCTTCCAAAAATAACGCCAGACGGCAAAATGGTGGTTCGTGGACGCGAGACACGTGTGCAGACTACTACACGTCCTGATCACGTTCTTCCCGAGCATTGGAAAACACTTTCCCGTGGACAGCAAAAGAAAGAAATCGATTACGCCAACGACGTTAAACGAGCCCGTGAGATTCGTGATCGTGCTGCATTGAGAGTGTGGACAAGACAGGATAAACAGGTCAACAATTTCCGTACTACTACATCAGGCGGACCCACATGGAATACTGTGGAACGACGGATTACATACGACACTGACAATGGTGACGTCATCCGCGACGAGAATGTCAAAGGCGTGACAAACAAAGAAATACTGTATGCCAAATTACCTGGTGGGCCACGTGACATTACCACGGTACTATACTACCGTCAACTACCACAACAGCACGATGGAGAAGAACGTGCTTTGGTATTTGTGGATAATGAAGGAACCGACTTTGGGACTTTGAACCCGCTCATACGCAAGTTCACCCAGTCGGTAGCAATACCAACCATGCCACGTGAGACCAACTACATGCCGGCACACAGAGATAAAATACCAGATTCGACATGGTCACGCCCAGCATTAGTTACCAGAAACCTGAGTAAGAAAGAAGTTGCCGCAGAACCACGTGCACAAGAAGCCCTGCGAAAAGAATGCGAGAGATTGGAAACGAAACAAACATGGATGTTGGAGACTGTTGCAGAAAAAGCTGACATTGAGTCACAAGCTATTCGCAATGGAACAAAGGTGCATTTCTTCAATATATTGGAATTATCTTCAGTCAAACATGAAGAACTTCCTCCTGATCTACGTAAATTCAAGGGCAGAGTGGTGGTTCAGGGCAATACAGGCAAAGATGAAACTGGTTTGGCCGCCATATTCGCCGACGCCGCTTCCAGTGCTTCGCATATAGAGGCTTCCAAACTTTGCGATGCTACTGCATTATTACCGCAATATGCGGGGGAGCAAAGTGACGCACCTGGAGCTTACACGCAGGCATTATTATACGGCGACGGACGAATTGATCCAGTTGATACTTGGATTACTATACCTAAATGGCGACAACCGACATCATGGTCAAAATACAATAACCCAGTGTGCCGATTGCGATTGGCACTATACGGACACCCTCTTGCAGGTGTCTTTTGGGAACGAAAATGCCGTACATGCTTGGAAAGCGTCGGTTTCGAGCCTATTTCAGGATGGGAATGTGTATGGAGACACAACAAACTGGGACTGATACTTTCAGTATATGTGGACGATTTCAAATTGGCCGGCCCAGCTCATAATCTACAGACTGGCTGGGATTATATTCGTAAAAGCGGTATCGATTTGGATCCACCTACTCCATACTCACAATATTTGGGTTGTGGACAACAAGCATATGACGTACCGCAGAGCATCTTCGACAAAAGAATGTCCACAATACGCCCTATGCTACCTGCACACAACGAGAAAGAATACAATACGGCAAAACACGTTCGTGGCATTCGACATGACATGCTTGGTTTTACAGATCAGTGCATTGAGCGGTACCTGGAATGCGCCTCCAAGCGCGCCCAGGGAACAGGGTCACGTCGGAAACGATCCGACTCGCCGAGGGCTTCGCGATCCAAATCGCCATCCTCCTCCGGGTCGGTCGCCAGACCTACTAGTGTGCTCAACGCACGGACAAGATCATCCAGCCCAGCAAAATCGATCGACACAAATTCTACCAATACCATACCCGCCACATACCATGATCTACCCGACGCAGAGACTCCTGGCATCGAGGACACCTCCTTCACTGAGTCCGACTATTCAGACGAGGGCGTTCTCGGCCAGGACGCGGCAAGTGTACTAATGAAGATCCTGTACTTGGCACGTTGCTGTCGTTTCGATCTTCTACATCCGGTATGTATGTTGGCCAGAGAAATTACCAAATGGAATACTACATGTGACAAACGTCTACATCGGTTGATATGCTACATCAAAACGACGCGTACACATTGCTTACATGGATGGATAGGCGATTCATCAGACAAGTTATCCATCATGCTCTTCACTGACGCCTCGTTCGCTGATTGCATTACATCCTCCAAATCCACTACCGGTGTTTTTGCTGCGCTTGTTGGACCCAATACGTTCTTTCCAGTAAACGCTGTATGTAAGAAACAAACGGTTGTTTCACATTCATCTACTGAATCGGAGATCGTTGCTCTCGATTCCGCACTACGACTGGAAGGGTTACCACTACTATCATTCTGGGAAGCCGTGGTGGGAGTTGCCAAAACATGCAAAGAGAAGAATACATGCCTGAGTTGCCATCGACACGTTGACCCGGCGATTGGTCCTACATTGGCAGCCAAAAAGAAGCGTAAACCATCGCCTCGCAAGGCACCCCCTACTCGGGGATCTTCTCCTAGCCGTAGGCAACTACCGCTAAATACGGATTTACCTACGACTCCAAAGAGACGTACAATATCCCATGAAGGTACCGTACTACACGTGGATCCAGAGCCAGCTCCAGAGATCAGTGCACCGAAAGTACGACTCATCGTCCTGGAGGATAACCAGGCCGTTATCAAAATTGTCCAAAAGGGACGTACACCAGCACTTCGTCATCTTCATCGTACTCATCGTATCAATCTGGATTGGATATGCGAAACATGTCAAATTGAACATATCGAGCTTAAATATGTAGGAACAAAAGAGCAGATCGCAGATATGATGACCAAACATTTCGAGACCAAGAAAGCAGACCTTTGGAAGGACCTCTTGGAACACTCGCTTATTTTTCCTGTTACTCCGATACAATGTCCGCCGATACGAGGGCCTCGGAGGCCCGACGGTTTACCTCATGAAGCGGAACCTCCTAAATTGAATGGATGCCCAGAAATATGCAAGATATTGCTGACGGAAAAAGAAAGATGGGGCGAGGTAGGATCAGAATGCGGATTTCAGTGTGTTGGACAAGCTAACCATGAGGGACTATGTGCATGCATGTACCACTATGGCGTACCAGCCGCAGATACTGCGTCGCGCACACCTCGTTCACGCGCACGTTCACCGCACGGTAGACATCCTCGCCATCCTCCCTCACCTCAACGAGATGCAGAGAGAGTTAGGACATTGATTATTCGTTCACACCGCAGCAATTTTACGACTCGAGCTACCAAGCTTACAAGCATCCTGTTTGCCGCTTGCGAGGCAAACATAAGTGAGATCGGTTCTAATCCCGACCCCTCCATCCACGAGATGGATCAGGCACAGCCGCTCAACCTCGTCGGCTGGCCCATCGGCTACGACAAGGAGTACGACCCGAACGCCAGGGACGATGACCGCGCGGGCTTTGCGTACCACGCTCAAACTGGTCGTCCTCGTGATCCCGAAGATGGTTACATATACATACATCAACGGCGTGCCGACCGGAGCGGAGAATTTGATCTCCGCGTACCCGACGAGTCTTCTATCCGTGAACTTGCCCGCTTCGCGTCCGTCGAGGCTAAGAAATGGGCCAGCACCGAGAGTGGATCCGTCGGCGGCAACGCCAACTATGAGTACAACACGTTCACAGCTACGCCGTGGCTATCATTCATGCGTGCTATGTGTATGATTTCCAGCCTTTTCAATCGTAATCCTTCAGTACAAGACAGTGTTCGTGGACTACATGATCATTTGAATGCGACGATCCCAGGATCAGACCGCAAATGTCCACCATCAAACTTTACTACAATGATACTGAAGACGGAGTGGATGATGATTCACAACGATTGGTCCAAAATTGGCAGTGCAGTTCTGGGACAATACACCGAGGACAGCGTTACGGATACGCAAAACTATTACAACAATGGTCTGAGTGCACCATCCGATGTATACCAGAATGGATTGGTAACGCCATGCTATGCTCCTAAAATTGATCGTGCAATGGCCAAGCTACCTACTCGTCCACCTGGCATCGCCAGGACATCGGATACATCTGGGCACATCGGTCATATCGTCGAGGATAACTTGGTCACCAACACGAGAGCTTTTTCCGACCTTACCCAAACAAAGAAGTTCCGCCGCAAGCTTACTACATGGTTGACTGCGCGCGGAGGCTTTGGAAGTATCGGATCAAACTCCAAGACGGTGGCAACACCATCCGACCATCCGAATGGTTGGGTGGCGATATTGGATGATCCACAAGAAACAGAGCGTACCTATCGTTGGACACCATACAACGAGGGCAACGACTTCTTCGGCGACGCTGCTGACCACATGGGTTCGAATGATCCCGGCATGACTCCTGGCAATGATGTTGACCCATTCGAGCTGGACCACGCAAAATACAGTGCTTTCTGTGGTGGTCGCTTGGTTTCTACCCTATTGTCAGACAATGGGTGGCACTCCCTCGTACAAGAGGACTTGGGACTACTATTACATCATGCATTTGGGCCATCGGGTCATGCGTACAAATGGACCAACTTATACACGGACTCAACATGGATCATGCATCCGAAGAAAGGGGCTAAGGGTGCAAAACACAAGAAGTACCCCACTTTCGGCATCGACGAGCTCAACGCTGCCCAGAAGAGAATCGACCTCGCCAAAGCATCAAATACTGCTCTTGTTCCGCTATTCATGCCGTGCCTTAACCGCGCGGAATACATGGGTGGCGCTACTCTTGAGCACCTGTCGACCATGATCCGCGACGACATCATGATGTGGGCATTCTCTTTTGGCAATTACAGGGAATGGTTCAGACAGAATGACACGCCGATCGGTCAAGATTGCGTTCTCTTGCCTGAAGCTGGTTATGAGGGCGTACGATACGGAATGGAGGAACTACGCAAGCAACGTTTCGAGAAAGAGGAAAGCCGTATCAACGCTCTTCTCAACAATCAGTTTGAGAACACTCTCGAGCAGCGCAATATGATCAGGAAGATCCGCGAAGCCAGAGGCCTCATGTTTCAAAGCGACAACGCTTCCATCAAGAAGTGGCGCGAGCTGAACGAGACCATCTGGGAATACTGGGCCAATGATTTCCCATCATCCATAAAACAAAGACACTATCACAGGGGACTCAATGCCATGGTAGTATGGAGTGCGAACGACATCGCATGTGCTAGTCCTGGACAGAAAACCATCGACATGCGCCGACATCACAGTCGTGCTCCTACCAACGTACACGAGCTCCAAAAGATGGAATGTGAGGGCGGCGTCCCGACGCTCATGCCCGTACACGTGCTCGTGGACGTATCACGTTTTGTCGATGTGATGCAGTATTTCCGCTGCCCCACGGTCATGGGACCTGGAAAAGCAGCGCAATGGGGCGCACACCCGAACTTTGATCACCACACGAGCGACTTGATCACTATCATGCAGAACCGTGGTATCACTGTTCTTCCATCCGACCATTGGGTGGATACGTACGACAGGGTTACCCCACAGGCTTGGCACGCCAAACAGAACAACCATAACATGGCAATGTTTACAACGCAATTCTGCGACGCAGTATGCTATCGCAATTTTTGCGCATTGATACAGTCTCTTCCTTCTCAGCCATATCCATTCAGGCCGCCATTGCTGACTTCTGTCACGGACAACCAGGCCTACACTCAGGCCAAGGAAATCATGGCAGCCCTCGACTTCAGAGAAAAGTTGACAAACGAATGGAAAAGAGACCTCAGCCTCACAACATTGATGACACAGACGGCAAACGAGATGGCTCATTGTGCGTGGATGGCGTCATGTGCCGAGGGCACATTGCCGGCATCACTGCCTGCCGAGACGGGCGACACGACTGAGCCGACTCCTGGAAGGTCTACACGTACGCCAGCAACGGACCCTAGCGATCCTGACCAAACCCTTCCTGATAATGATCCATGGGTTATGGCATACAATGACTTATTCCAGTACCTTATGCTGTTGATCAAAGAATACCCTGGGGCTTGGGCATCTTGGCATTCTCTTGAGAAAGATGAACTTCTAGAACCCAAGATCGTCAAAACAGTTGAAGATGCACATGCAGTTACTTGGGTTGTATTCGAGCAATTCTTACGTCAGATCAAAGAGTTGGATGGAGACGATAATGCGACCAAATCAAGACTCATTGCAGAAGAAAACAGATTGTCTTCCCACCGCATCGGCCCAGCTGCCGAGAACGAGAAGAACATCGAGGCATGCAAAACATTCTTCGAACAGAATGCACTGGATCGAGTGGCTTTGGGTCATGACCCTAATGTTCCTACATCCGTATGGAGGGCAGCTGATGACACAGCACAGCCAGCCCCACCAGGCCCATTGCCCATCCACTGCAACCTGGACCGCAATCGATCAAAGCGTCGCAACCATCGACTCCAGAGCCTAAAGCAGAACAACAACCAGCAGATCAGCTCCCAAAAGCTGAGGCGGTACCGATCCCTGATGACGGCACCAACCTTGAGGCAATGGAGCTGGAGGCAACTCCTGCTGAGGAGGAGCCTTCTCCACATGAGATGAATATATTGTCATGGCAGGACAGTTGTGAGCGTTCCATGCACGAGGATACCAGCAAGCTCGGGATCTTCGACAACTCATGCACTATTCGCGAATGGAAGGTACAGTATGGCGTCAAAGATGAACATCCATACATGTGCCCAATGTTGCGGGGCACGAAAGCGACCAATGGATTTGCCTGCATCGAAGACCGAGAGTGGTACGAGCAGCTACTGCATGATGATAGTGTAATTGCTCATGCGCCTGACATTGCACAATCTGGTTGTTTCCCAGAATGGAAATGGATACCATTACCACATTACGACGATGTACGTTATGGTCCTGAGCTAATTGATGAAGAATGGCTGGGAACAAACAAATACATGAGCAAAGACATCACGACTATGTTACGCCATGAGATTCACTACAAAAAGTTTTGGATCAACCAATTTCATGACAGACGTATTAATATCTGGGATAAAACAACAAAGAATGATTGGAAGATTCCAAGCAATTGGAAATCATTTAAAGAAATGGTTGAATGGAAATTCCGAGATCGCAAAGAAAGACACAATGGACCATCCATGGAAGCGGCAGTGGCACATTTCAAGAAAGACGGTGAAAATGATGGATACACCGATTGGAACGACTACTATCCGATATTCATTATTCGTGCGTTCCAGAAGCATATTGACCCGCAGAAAAACAGAATCGAGATATACGCCAAGCCGATTCCTGACGGAGGTGACCCCAGCACTTTTGACTGGAACAGCGTTATTGCTATTCGGTGCGTCGGTGGTCACAGTTGTGTCAACCCATCTTCAAAGCCATGGAACATGGGATGGGCGAGCTTACAGTGGGCAGATATCACATATCTCCATCATGGAACAGCATCCCGCGCCTGGAAGAACATACTGAAGACAGGGATCATTCCTGGATATGTTGAACCACACTCTCAGAGAGACAGAACTTATAAACCATCGCAGCGATCTGAGGCATTCTTCAGTTCTAGCACATATTTGAACAACGTTCAAAAGAACCCACATACTTCAGTGGAATCGTACAAGTTCAACAGCTACAAGAACGAAGTCGAGCTGGTGATCAACATGGAGATCGCCACAAAAGCAGGTTGCAGATTTTGGTTGGGTGCTCAGGGCGCTATCATGACTGAGGACGTGGTACCCGCTGCGGCAATTATTGCAATTCGCCGCCTCAAACCACACCACATGCATGGCCAGCAGCTGTGGCCAGACGGCGACCCATGGAACTACCCGCCATTGGCAGCCAGAGAGCCATTGAGCAAGTACGAGATTTGCGCCTGCCTTCCTGGAGAACTTATTGACGATCCACCTGGATTGGCACCTATCGACCCCGACCAAGACATGGAGCCTCCAAGGATGACGCCAGCATCAGCACCCTCGGCCAGGCCGGGGGAACCCCCTGCTGGCCGTACATCCGCAGAGGACGCCTTGGACGAGCAAATAGTACGTGCTATGATCCAGGAGACCAATCACAGAGCAGATGATAAAGAATGGTTGATTGCATTATCACATTGTCGTGAAGCTCTTCGACCAATCACAGCAAAGATCATGCAAAAAGATTGGGATCGTCGTCCTGCATTTAACGATGTTCGAATGGGCGACTTCATTGTCATTAAGAATTGGGGTTCTACCAAATGCTTCCACTACGACAACCATTGGCCCAAAGGCGATCACAATACCAAGATTGCCTTGTCCAAGGGACACATATATGGTCCAATCATCCATTTCGGCATCTTCGACAAGTTCTTTGCGGTACAAGTACCTATTCTCAACTACGGTTTACGATGGGTAAATATCTGGTATAATGACAAAAGCATGCCCCTCAAGGGCGTTGTATTTGCATTGCCGATTCGTATCGAAGAACATGCCATCGATCCAACGTGGATGGAGACTGCCCTGAAAGGCCCGACATCTTGCAGCGAGGAGATACTGCAGCACAAGGTTAGCGGCAGCTTACCATACCTTGGAATGCCTAGCATCCATAGACCACGTATTCCGCGTACACCACCAAGAAGGCCCGCTCCACGGACA
This sequence comes from Prorocentrum cordatum, assembly GCA_963575745.1. Lineage (NCBI taxonomy): Eukaryota > Dinophyceae > Prorocentrales > Prorocentraceae > Prorocentrum > Prorocentrum cordatum. The sequence goes on from CAUYUJ010004330.1 coordinate 52,069, forward strand.
CCTGATCCAGACGAGCTGGTGGCCACACCTGCCGAGGACAACGCTCAGACGGGCGACATTCCTCGACAGGGTACAGCATCATCGCATGATCCACTGATCACCGTAATCGTGGACATATCAAATATCGTTCTTACTGCAGATGAGAAAGCTGCGAACGACAACATGAGGGCAGACCTCTCGGCAGACATCCAAGCAGAAGAGCAGATCGAGGCAAGCATCCTCGATAACATCATTGATCCGCCATCGAATTTCCTTGATCATCCAGACTACGACCCCGACGAGGATTCAAGATGGATTAGACAGTCTGATGATTGCCGCGTGTATTGTTGGACATCGGCGTTATTGGTGGATTCGCCTATGATCAAGATGAGGCAGATCATTGAAATACACAGTGGCGCAGACAGAATCGTAATGGGCAAAATTCAGTCACATTTGCAATTTGAAATTCGATTTGGATCGAAAACATGGAACGCGGAGTCATATCATTTGAACTACAATCATACCCACAAGTGGGCGCATGACTTACCCAATTGTGGTGCAGATCACTTCTTCAAAAAGTTGGTACACTACCTCGACCCAGAGACTATCGAGGAGTCGACCACTGGCATCTTTCAATGGATTTCCAAAGTATACCAGAACATCTTGAAAGATAGCATTGTGGAGCTACCAGATTTCGCCAAGGAAGTTATCCATGACAACCATCCTGCACTTCAGGCATTGCGTAACCTATACAAAAATTGTACTGCGACATACGGTGATCCAGAGTTTCCTGTGTGGGAAGAGCTGGTGGAAACACCTGCCGCGCCTCGAGAGGAAGGCGCCGAGCAGGATATTCCACAGGACCCAGGCAGTGTTGCGTCTGCAGCTCCCGATCAGGAGACTATGGTACGTATCATAGCCGAGCAGACGGGACTCAAGCGCGAGGAGGGCGACAACGAGGCCACCTTGCAGAAGCAGGCTCGACGTCTTCGTGAGGAGAACGTATGCCATGGCGGTGCTGAGGATACAGACAACGTCAAGATAGAGTACAAAGGACTGCCAGGGGAAAGGTTGTCTCGGATCGAGATCGAGGGTTTAAGCAGATCGATCGCTTCCAGACCAAACACCGAGATCAATCGTGAGGCGATCAATCAGATCGGTCAGAGCCTCGCTCGCGGTCAGGACACCCGCTGGGGATCCCGCGATCACCTGACTTCGGCAGGGGCCCCCGAGACGATCTTGCATCCCATACCGCTCTGTAACAATTGCGGTCGAGATCTGTCCCTCGGTATCGTCACAGGTGACGGCACACTCTGTGATATATGTTGGCAATACACTGTGGCCGTAGGCGCCACAGGTAAGAGCACCGCCACACAGAGTGACCTCGCGTACCTCCAGAAGTTGACGAACTGGATCAAGACGACGTTGTCCGAGGACCAGGTCGCGAGATACATGAAGGATGGCGCACATGTCATTATGACGGGTGCGCGATCCCCCATAGGCACAGAGAAAGATCAGTTGCGGAGATTGGCCAATACGTCCAAGAAGAGGTATCAGAAGTGGGTCGAAGCCGGTAGCCCGCCTGCACACGAATGCAGATTAATGGGCGAATCCGAGGACGACCGACCTCTGTACTACCCATACGCCAATCTCATTCAACGCTTTCTCAACGACCTCAGATTCCATCATCAGATGACAGGAGCCCGCGTGAATGTCGGCAAGAAGCCCTGGAGAGTCGAGGACATGCGCGACGCGTGGGACATCCTTGACGTCAGTATTAGGACAGGACAGGCTGGTCGGAGAAAGTGGTGGCTGAACGAGGGACGCATTGACAGGCAGACGCGGCAGGCGCGCGGACTGATTACGGTTTCTCTCCCTCGAGGGGACGGAACCCGTGAACAGTTCACCCAGCGCAAGCTTGCCGCGATTGCCAACGAGCTGATAGGCTCCCTCGATCCGTCACACACTGACCAGAGGGGGGGTAGTACAGGGATGAGAACCGATCCAGATACACACTCCCAACAGTCCGATGACGCCATGGAGCCGCGGCCGCCGCCGCGGCCGCCGCCGCGCCCTGCTCCTGGCGACGCCGCTGCATCCAGCGCCTCAGGCGCAGAGGACTACATGCCCGCGATGCCGCGCGCCAAGAGAGCACGTACATCTGATTACGCTGCTTACTGGCGCCACAATCTCGAGGACAGCGATTGGGGTCTTCGATGCTGGAGTTACTACATCAAATGTTGGATCTACATTGCGATCAACAACGACGAGTATGTGTACATCCAGGATATCACGTACAACGATTGGTTCCGCAACTGGATCCCGAGGACCACTTGGGAAACGTTTACGACAAGCTATGTGACGTACAACGGCCAGAGGGTGTGGGACCGCAGGTTCTACAAGGACGGCGACGCGTAGTGAGTCGGCCGCAAGGCCCACTGCTCAAGTGCAGAACTTCCGTTCATCAAAGTTCGCCTTGAGCGGTGGCTAATACATTCTTTTAGGCCACTTCAATCTTTCACACAAGTGGCCATACACACATATAGATATCTTTTGCGATCACCGAGGCAGCCTCCTAAGGAGCAACGCCAACGGGAGTCGCCAAACAGATTTTATACATCATTTTCGTGTTCATCAACACGACATTTTCTCCTGGCCAGGTACTTGCTTTAACGCAGATTTGCATTTCTTTCAAGATTGTGTTCGTCAACACGATCTTGGCATACATTTGCTTTTAGGCAGACTTGTGTTTGATTTCAAGATTGTGTTCGTCAACGCGATCTTAGCATGCATATTTTGACAATTTAGCAATATTGCGTCGAGAATAATCTGATAGCTGGTGGCAACACCTGCCTCGCAAATCTTGCGAGGCGGTTTACGTTGCCTTGGTGCTCAGATCTTCTTTCTCCGCCTACCTTTGTCTCATTCCTCTCCTCCCTCGAGTGCCGAAGCGTTTTGGGGGGCGCACCGAGGGGGCGGCAAAGACCGCCTGGAGAAGAAAAAGAGACCCAAGGTATCTCTTCTTACCTCACTTTGCAGCTGTGGCTTCGCTGACTTTTAGCCCAGCTGCCTTTTCAGACTTAAGGTAAAGGAGTTCTGAGGTTACGGATTCCATCCTCCTGATCCCGAGTCCTGCCTTCACGGGCGGGATTCGGGACGGGGGGTGTGTATGGAACCCGTGTAATACCCTCATATATACTCCTTATCCTTACCTCTCCCGCACCTGGCTGTTTGGGCTCAGGTACTGAGTTGGAGCGATCGTGCCTTGATCGCTTGGGAGGGAAAGATATCCATCTATCCCTCCATCTCTCTACCAACGGATCAGGGGTTCTGTACTCTTGTACTTCAACCCCATACACAGGGGGAGGGCAAGCGAGGTGCGCTCGCGTCATATCCGACGTCCTACCCCTCCCTCCCATCCCTTACCATGGCGCTGATTTTCTCTATCCGCGGACGCGTGTCGTAGCGGACCTGTGGCTCCGCGCGCGCGTGCGTAGTGGGTGGTGGTGCACGTGCGTGCGTGCGTGCGTGCGTGTGTGCGTGGTTGTGGTGGTGCTGGTGCTGGTGCTGGTGCTGGTGCTGGTGCTGGTGCTGGTGCTGGTGCTGGTGCTGGTGCTGGTGCTGGTGCTGGTGCTGGTGCTGGTGCTGGTGCTGGTGCTGGTGCTGGTGCTGGTGCTGGTGGTGGTGGTGGTGTTGGTGGTGGTGGTGGTGGTGGTGGTGTGGTGGTGGTGGTGGTGCGGCGCGGTGGTGGCGGGCGGATGGGCGCGCGAGAAAGAGGCCCGCGCTGGGGCGAGAACGCCATCCTGAACGACGGAGGCCAAACACCGATCCGAAAATGAGGCCCACGCTGCAGCGGGAGCACGATTCGGAACGATTCGGGAGAAGAAATGAGGCCGGCGCCTCAGCGAGAGCAGCATTTTGAAAAAAAACGCTGGCGAAAACCCAACTCCCGGGAATCCTGTGTGTAAAAAAACAGTACGCTGGGGGCGTTCGGCCCGAAAAATACGCCGGCGCCTCAGCGAAGTCGTTTCCCGGGATAATTTCCACAGTCCTCGAAATGCCGCCATCACCCGGACGCCATCAAGGGGAAGGAGGGGAGAGTATTTTCAATATTGGTAATTGTGAGGGGGGAGGGGGAGGAGGAGGAGGAGGAAGGAGGAGGAGGAGGAGGAGAGGAAGGAGGAGGAGGAGGAGGAGGGGAGGAGGAGGAGGAGAGAGGAGGCGGAGGAGGAGGAGGAGGAGGAGGTCGACGGGGAACGGTGAGGGAAGATGCTCAGGGAAAACAGGCTCTTGGGGACGGCTGAAGGAGGGCCGAGGAGGGCAGCGTAGGATCGCCATGCCTGAGCCGAGGGACATGGCCGACGACGGGCGCATCGGGCGAGAAGAGAACCCACCTGGGATATCTGAGAGGCACACCTGCAGGAGAGAAGGACTGGGCGAGGACGAGGGCGAGGACGAGGTCGAGGGTTGAGCGGGAGGAGAGGAGGAGGAGAAGGAGGAGGAGGATGAGGAGGAGGAGGAGGAGGAGGAGGAGGAGGAGGTAGAGGAGGAAAAGGAAGGGGGCGAGGGCCGAGGACGAGGGCCGAGGGCGAGGGCCCAGAGCCGAGGGCGAGGGCGAGGGCGAGGGCGAGGAGGCCCCTCCGCGGCAGGCGCCGCGCGGCCGACGCCCCCGCCCTGCGCTCGCGCGCCCTGGCCGCCGCCTGCCTGCGCGGCTGGGCCGGGGCCGCGCGGGGCGTCCGCCTCCGCGCCCGCGCGGCCGCGGCGGCTCGGCGCAGGCGCGCGCGGGCCTGCTGCGCGGCGCGCTGCGGGCGCTGGGCGCCGCCGGGCGCTCCGCGCAGCGCGCCCGCGTGGCGGCGGCGGCGCTCCGGGGAGGAAAGCGGCCGGCGGGTTCGTGGCCGCGGCGGCGCGGCGGCGACCCCGCCGCGGGCGTTCGAGGTCGAGCGCCGCCGGTGGCCGGGCATGCGGGCGGCGGCGCGGCGGCGACTCCGCCGCGGGCGTTCAGGTCGAGCGCCGCCGGTGGCCCAGCATGCTGGCGATCGAGGGGCCGCCGGTCGTGGAGGGCTGAGCGGCCCCCGGCGGGACGATCTGGCGATCGAGGTGGAGCCAGACAGGCGACGTCCTGATTTTTTCAGGGCGGCGTCCCCGGAAGTCCAGCCCCTTCCCTGACTCCCGGGTCCGCCCTGCTTTCTGGGGAAATTCGTAAGCAGGGCTTGGAATTTCCGCCCCACTTGTCAAGGCCCGCTGATGCCAATTTCCGCCCTACTTTTCTGTTGCTGTTTCCCTACTTCAGAAATTTCCGCCCTACTTTTTCGGCTTCTTATAGGTGGATTTCCGACGCAATTCTGAGTTGGAAAAAAAGCCAAAGTAGGGCGGATCTGGAGTCAGGGTTTCCCCGGGGCCAGTTTGTCATCCTGAGTCGCTTTTTGACGGCCCCGGGGTCCGGCGAGGGCCCCCCCGGGGCCAAAAATTGCGAGAAACCTCCCGCCCTGAATTCGTCACGATGCGATCCTGTCTGGGGGTTCGAACGAACCGCGCGGCGTCAGAGGCCAGCGCCCGGGCCGTCCCGGCGCGAGCCGACACCGTGCCGGTGCCGCTGCCCCTGCGTCCCCATGGAGGGCCCTCGGCGCCACGGCGGGGTGCGCCTCGAAGCGCAGGGCCGAGCGCCATCCCCTGGGAGAGCCCCGAGGCCCAGACACAAGGGCTCCCATGAGGGCGCGAAGTTATTCGCGCTTCGCGGTCCTCGTTCCTTCTCCCCCTCCTCCTCGTCCTCCTTTTCTCCCTTTGGGGGGGGGCGGCGCGAGGGCGCGAAGTTATTCGCGCTTCGCGCTTCGCGGAGCGCGAAGCGCGAAGTTGGGAGCCCCAGACGTCGCGCGTCTGGAAAAAATCGAGGCAAAGGTTTTTCACAGTTTTCGGCCTCTCGGGGCCCTCGCCGGGCCTCGGGACCGTCAAAAAACGACTCGGGAGGAAAAACCGGGCCTGGGGAAGTGGTCGGGGGGTCGGGGGCCCGCGTCTCGAAAAAATCGAGACGTCGGATGTCTGGGGATCCAACGCATATATCACGACGGAGGGTTTTTGTAGTTGTCTCGGCCCTCGGGGGCCCTCGCCGGGCCCCGGGACCGTCGAAAAGCCACGCAGGATGAGAAGCCGGCCCCGGGGAAAGGGCGTCGGGACTTCCGGGGGCGCCGTCCTGAGAGAAAATCAGGACGTCGCAGGTCTGGGGGAGCAGCGGCAAGCAGTGCTTCTCCGTCCCCCCCCAGGGGCGGGCGCGGGCGCGCGCGGGGCTGCTGCGCGGCGCCCCCGGGGGGGGCAGCGCAGAGAGGGGGGGGCGGCGCCATAGGGGGCCCCGCGGCCCCGGCGTGGCATGCTCTCGCGCTGGGCTTGGGCATCGCCCGGACGTGTGCATTCCCGGACCCCCTCGCGTCGGGGAAAAAGCACGACGGCTTTTTGTCCGCTGTGCTCGGCCTCCGGGGGCCCTTACCGGGCCCCAGGACCGTCACAACACGGCTCAGGACAAGAAACCGGTCCCGGGGAATCGGTCGGGACCTCGGGGGATCGACGTAATGAACACATCATGACGTCGAGGTTTCTCCTTCGGCGAGGACCATCGAATCGAGGAACATCCTGGAGCATCTCGAGAAGTACACGCACGAAGCCGGAACGTGCACACGGGGGGTGGACGCGGTTCGCCCCTGATGGGCCCCAGGGCCCTCACGGAGCGGTGGTCGCAATCTCCTGCGATGAGTAGTTACTTGGTGGGAGCAACGTCGGACCTCGGGTCGGGTGGGGGAGGAGGAGGAGGAGGAGGAGGAGGAGGAGGAGGAGGAGGAGGAGGAGGGAGGAGGAGGGAGAAGGAGGAGGAGGATGAGGAGGAGGAGGAGGAGGAGGAGGATCGAGGAGCGAGGAGCGAGGAGGCGGAGGAGCGAGGAGCGAGGAGCGAGGAGCGAGGAGCGAGGAGCGAGGAGCGAGGAGCGAGAGCGAGGAGGAGCGAGGAGGAGCGAGGAGGAGAGATGGATGGGGGAGGAGGAGGAGGAGGAGAAGGGGAAGGAGGAGGAGGAGAGGAGGAGGAGGAGGAGGAGGAGATGAGGAGGAGGAGGAGGAGGAGGAGGAGGATGATGAGGGGAAGAGGAGGAGGAGGAGGAGGAGGAGGAGGAGGAGGAGGAGGAGGGGGGCGCGCCGGGGAAGAAGGTGTCATGGCGCCAGCATCGCAGAGCAGATTTCGTGCGGGAAACGATCGGTTGGGCGGTGTCCTGAAGAAGCTCGTTCCGGATTTCAAGGCGAGCTTCGCGCGGATTTTTTTGGGGGGCCAGGGCCGAAGACCGAAGAAGATCGCTCGCCGTGTCGGGGTTTGGCATCGGCAAAGAAGTCCACGCAAGAGAAATCCGCTGCTCGGCGCGTCTGCAAGGCCGGTGCAGTATGTTCAGGTGCCCTCGACCTCCCGCCCTCCAGGGAGCGGGTGCCCTCTCTCTCCGGAGGTTGGTGGACCTCCTACCCTGACACGTCGATGAGCGAATTCGCCGTTCTCGGTTCGCGAGAGGGCGTCGCGGCCGTCATTTTTGCGGGTCCAGGCCCGTCGATTTCGGCCCCAGGCCGTTTTCACGAAAGGTTGGTTTGCTAAAGAGAGGTTTGTCCACCGCCGATCTCTCCCCAGGCATGCGACGCCCTGACTTGTACAGGACGGCGCTCCCAGAAGTCCAGACCCCTTCCCCGGGACCGGCTTCTCGTCCTGAGCCGCTTCTTGACGGCCCCGGGGCCCGCGGCCTGTGGGGGCCCTCGCCGGGCCCCGGGACCGTCGAAAAGCCACTCAGGACGAAAAACCGGCCCGGGGGACTTCTGGGGGCGCCGTCCTGAAAAAATCAGGACGTCGCATGTCTGGGCCCCGGTTGGACGGACTATATCTGGGCGATCGCAAACATGGATCAAGGGGGCGTGGAATAGCGACGGGTCCCGTTTCCATGGGAAGTCGCGGATTTCCGCCGGCGAGCGAGGCGACACCGGCCGCATTCTGGGGTAGGCACCTCCCCCGATCCATGGATTTGGCGGCAGCGGGCCAAATCCACGGACCGTTAATCCACGTCTGCGCGCCCCCGATATACCCCGGTTGACCGGGGGACCCTTCTCTGGAGTGTGAGTTTCGAAAGACCTTCCGCAGTTGATTTCGATTGTAAGCCATCTTTCGAAAATTAAGGGGCCTACATGGTTCCCCCGGAAAAAAAAAACCTGGGGACAACGCATTCGCAGACGTGATATTCTGAGCGGGCAGCTCCTATGTGAATCGTAGACTCAGCTATCAGAGTAACGATCTGAGTCGTTTACGTTTCCTATGTGAAACGTATAGTTTACAGTGTGAAGCACATTCGACTACAATGTAAATATCATACGACTCTGTTGTTAATCATATAATATTCCTACTTGACTCGTCTAGGATTCCTATGAGGACCGTGTACGAAACCGATGTGAATCGTACACGGTTCCAATGTGAATCGTAAACGGCTCCAATGTGCATCGTATACGATTTCTAGGATCGTATAGAGTTCCTATGTGAATCGTATACGAACTCGATTTGAATCGTGTACGGCTCCAATGTGAATTGTGGACGACTCGCATGTGAAACGTACACAGGTGGTATGTGAATCGTAGGCGAATCTTCCGTGAATCGTACCCGTACCCCATGTGAATCGTATACAAATCCAGGTGTATCGTATACGATTCCAGTGTGGACCGAAATTGATTCTCTTTTGTTATGGAAAATATATCATCCCGATGTGAAGCGTATACGACTCCGATGTAGGTCGTGTACGATTCCTATGTGAGTGCTAACTGACTCCCCTGTGAATCGTATAATGTTTCTACGCGACTCGTGTACGAATACTATGTGGATCGTATGCGATCCCTACGTCAACTGTGCACGCCGATTTGACTCGTGTACGGTGTACGACTCCTACGTGAATATCATGCTGCTCCTGTGTGATTCGTATACGAATTCTGTGTGAATGGTATACGATTCCTGTGGCAATCGTACGCGAGTGTTTTGTGAATCGTATACGAGACTTGTGTCAACCGTATAAGATTCCAATGTGGATCGGAGACGATTCGATGTGAAACTTACACGAGCGCTATGTGAATTGTATGAGCCGTGTGCGGTTTTTGTGTGAATCCCATACGATCCCAAACCCAAAGCACCCAAGAGAACCCTTATCAAACCTAAGGCACCCTCAGGAACTCTAACAGAACCCGTGGGCCCGACGGCTCGGCGAACAACCTCCAAGACTGGTTTCCCTCGGAACCCCTTTCCTTCGTGGGCGGTAAGGAAACGGACATACAGGGGCTTTGACGGTCACGGCGAGCCTCGGCCTCAGCAGGGTCTCCAGACTCTGACCCAAAGGAACGGTTCGGCAATCGCAGCTCCTCCCGAGCCAACGGTGTTGCTCCGCCCCTTCCTCCGCGTCCGCCTCCTCCTCCCCCTCCTCGTCCTCCCCCTCCTCGTCCTCGGCCCCGGCGTGGGCTACTGCGCCACGTGCGCAAGGCACGCATCAAAGAAGTTATGCGTCGTGCAAGTCGCACGGCTCGTCTACGCAATGCTGATGCTTGCGTGGGACGTCTTGTCCGTTCTGGTCTCCAGCCGGTAGTTCTCTATGGGTCTGGAGTTACAGGGATGAGCACTCTGCATATCAAGCAAATTCGTTCTTCTTATCGTGTCGCTATGTGTTCACGGTCTCATCGCTGTGTCACCATGGACCTAGTTATGGACAAGATTGTAAATCCCGCGGTTCCTGCTCATACCGATGTTGTGCTGACTTATCTTGCTTATCGTTGGGATTCCCTGGTACCTCAGCACCTTGTGGACGAGGCTTTTCAGTGGGCTATTGACAATGTTGGTATAGCCACCTGCTGGGACAGCCTTCATGGTCCGGCGTCGTCTACTGTGGCTACACTCTTGCGTCTGGGGTGGAGCTTCCAATCCACCACTCTCTGGATCAACCCGCAGGGCTTGCACATTGATATTTCTGTCGTTTCCCCCCGCGATGTCGAGAAGATGGTGGCGTGGGACGCGGACGCATGGGGATGGCAGCAAACTGCCCCTCACCACCCCGTGTTGTCCCACCTCTCCGGTCCACCTTACTTACCAACGCTTCGCACTTTAGTCGGAATGTCTACGCCGGCGTGGGGGAGGCCTCAAGTTGTGGCACTCAGATCCGTCATTGCCGGAGCAGTGCATCTGGCTAGCCCCTGTTCTTTCTGCGGGGCGGCCCATACGGATGAAACTTCTGCTATACGTCACCTTCTTTGGGATTGTGATGGCACGCAGTCTGATCGACAAGCTTATGTTTTGCCTGCTCACGTCGAACGTGTTCGTGCTCTCTTTCCTGATGATCCGCTCTGGTACTCCGCCCTAGTCCCTGATCCAGAGAGGTTGTTGCCACATCCAGCTATGAATTTGGACATTCTATGGTTC
>CAUYUJ010004330.1:67500-71016 GCA_963575745.1 Prorocentrum cordatum
GCCCTCGCCGGGGCCCGGGGCCGGCCACAGGCGGCGGCTCGGGGTGGGACACCTGGCCCCGGAGGGGGCTCCTCCTCGTCGTCCTCGTCGTCCTCCTCCTCCCCCTCCCCCTCCTCCTCCTCCTCCTCCTCCCCGCCTCCTCCTCCTCCTCCTCTCCTCCTCCTCCTCCTCCTCTTCCTCCTCCTCCTCCTCCTCCTCCTCCTCCTCCTCCTCCTCCTCCTCCCCCTCCTCCATCTCCATCTCCCTCGCCCGGGCCCGGGGCCGTCCACAAGCGGCTCGGGGTGGGGCACTGGCCCTGGGGGAAGGGGTCGTGACGTGCGGGGGGGCCCGCGGCGACGACGTCAGGGCATCGGATGCCCGGGGACGGGTGCGGTGGCCGAGGTTTGCCATGACTGGGCCTCCCAGATGGGGTCGGAGCAGATGGGGTCGGAGGATCGCGCCGCTTCGCCGATGCATCGGCGATGTGGCTCGATGTGGAGCCCATATTTCCCCACGCCGACGCCACCGATGCATCGCCGATGCATCGCCGATACATCGGCGATGCATTGGCGATGCGGCGCGATCCTTCGACCCCATCTACTCCGACCCTATCTAGGAGGCCTCTTGAGTCGAGGATACGTAAATCATGGGAGGAAAGTCCACCCATACCCTGACAATTGGCGTTGACTAAACGGCCCCGATTCCGCGCGCTGGGCGCCAGGGAGGGAATTCCAGCGCCGGTCCGAGAAGTCCGCGTGGGCCCCAAGAGAGCAGGTATGCCCACTCCGAGTTTCTTCATAAGCGTCGGGGGGGGCGTCACCCCCGCCGACAGCCCCACGTCGACCCCCGTCGCGGGCAGCCACCGCGCGCCGAAGGCGCTCCGACCCCCGTCGCGGCGCGACGACGAGGCGAGGTGGACCCCCGTCGGGGGGGTACCCCCCCGCGCTTATTCAGAAGCCCAGCGTATGCCGCGTTTCTCCTTCTCAGGAGGCAGGCGGGCCTCGAGGGAGACGCGCCCCGAGGTCTCTGTTCTCCGCTTCTGGGCCGCCTGCGGGCTCTCCGCGCTCCTCGGCATGGTTCGAGGGCGGCTCGCGGCGACAAGCGGGGATGACGAGGAGGAGGAGGAGGAGGAGGAGGCGGAGGAGGAGGAGGAGGGGGAGGAGGAGGAAACAAGGAGGAGGAGGAGGAGGAGGAGGAGAGGAGGAGGAGGAGGAGGAGCAGAGCAGGAGGCAGGAGCAGAGGGATGAGGAGAGGAGGAGGAGGAGGAGGAGGAGCAGGAGCGGGAAAGCAGGAGCAGGAGCAGTAGACAGGAGCAGGGAGCCAGGAGCAGAAGCAGAGGGAGGAGGAGGTAGGGGTGAGGAGGAGGAGGAGGAGGAGGAGGAGGAGGAGGAGGAGGTCGCCGCCGGTCGACACGACGCGAGCCTGTCGTAAGCATAGTTTCTCGGAGGTCCACGCGGATTCCTTGCATCGGCGCCAGCCTCCCCCGCGACGCGGGGTCGGCGCCAGGGGCGGCGCCAGAGGCACCGCCAGGGCGGCCTGGCGGAACTCCGAGGAATAGGCTCATCAGGGGAGGCTCCCCGCGCTCCCCGGGACGGCTCCAGTGCCTCCTCCGCCTCCCCTCTTCCTCCCCCTCCTCCTTCCCCTCCTCCTCCTCCTCCTCCTCCTCCTCCTCCTCCTCCTCCTCCTCCTCCTCCTCCTCCTCCAAGAGAGGCGCTGGGGGCGCTGTGGGTCCAGGCCCGTGCCGGGAGGGCGAGGGCGGCGGCCGTGGCCTCCGCCGAGCGGGGCAGGCCCGCGGGGGAGGGGAAACGGCATGGCCCCAACGACGACGACGGCGGCGACGACGGCGACGGCGACGACGACGATGACGACGGCGACGGCGACGGCGACGACGACGGCGACGACGGCGACGGCGACGGCGACGACGACGGCGACGACGGCGACGGCGACGGCGGCGGCGGCGGCGGCGGCGGCGACGGCGACGATTGCCGTCCCAGGGCCAGAAAGCCTCGGCGGTGGGCGGGCGGAGGCGGAGGCGGGCGGGCGGGGGCGGCGGAAGCAGCGGCGCGGCGCGGCGAAGGCGTCGGAGACTGCGCGCCAGTCGTTGGACGTACGGCAGACCCGCGTCGTGCCGACCAGCGGCGACCCTGCCGCGGGCGTTCAACGCTGGCCGCCGCCCCGCGGCCAGAATCGGTCGACCTTGAACAATCGAACGCTCCCCGCAGTGTCAGGAGCCGATGCCGGGGCCGACACGGCACGAACCTGCCGTAGGTATGTTTGGATTCCCAGGGCCCAGTCCAATTCAAGTGCCTCCCCACTTCAAGAAGCGAGATGCTTTTTGTCACTGATGGTTCTTCTCTGGGCGGGCCCGACCCCACTCTACTTGATCCTGCTTCCTGTTTCCACCTTCTTCCGACTGGCGGGTAGAAGGGGTCGGGGTGTCCCGACGCCTTGTGGTTTCGAGGAGGCGCAGACATGGAATAAGGCCCGCGGATCAGCGACGGGCCCCGTTCCCATACGACAGCCGACGCGCGCCGTCGCCAGGTTGGGCGGGCGGCGTCGGCTTCACCCGTGCCCACGTGCCAGATCCACCGATCCGAAACCCAGGTGAGCGTGTGCCGGATCAAGTGCAATTGTTAAGCAGTCCTGGGACAGTCCTGCCCTTTACGATTCCTTCCGTAGGTGAGCGACGCAAAGACGCGGTCGACTGCGCAGACATTCGCGCGAGCGCTTCCCACGCAAGGTCGCGCGCGCAAGTGTCCTCTTCTCCATACACTGCGCCTCGCTGCCAGCCCGCGTGCGCCACGGCGTAAGGTCGAGATTTCATCGTGCGTGCGACCCGCTTTCGCCGCTCGAGTGGTTCGCCCGTGCAGGGTGGCTCGCTCCGTGACCCACCACCCACCAAATCACCTCAACCCAACCCGAAGGCCCAAATCGACCCTCGATTTCCAGTTGGGGGGGGGGCTGGGGAACATCGAAAAAACACGTGTGGAACCCGTACCCCCCCCAACCCGAAATCTGGGTCTTCGGGTCGGGTTGGGGTGGTTTGGTAGGTAGTCAGTGACAGGGTCTCGCCTGTACATAGACTCCTGCTTGCACTCGGGTTATGTCGGGCGTGTCCCCCTACAGGGGGATTTTCGACGAATTATTAAAAATACACCAAAAATACCCCAAGAAGGCAAACCAATATTCAAAAAATAGTCCCCAGACTATTTTTGGACTATTTTGTGATTCTTTTTGGGGTATTTTTATTTTTTGTCGAAAATCCCCCTGTAGGGGGACAGGCCCGACTTACCACTGGGGCGACGCGCGCGCAGAGGACACTCCTACAGCCGTGTGCGCGGTGCCACGCGATGTCTGCGCCGTGTGCTCGGTCCGGACGTGGGCCTCCAGGGAAGGGGGCGACCGAAACGCCGCCGATCGTTCGTTCGTTCGTTCGATTCGTTCGTGAGGAGGAGGAGGGAGAGGCGGAGGAGGAGGGGGAGGCGGAGGAGGCGGAGGAGGCGGAGGAGGCGGAGGAGGCGGAGGAGGAGGAGGAGG
>CAUYUJ010004331.1:0-30000 GCA_963575745.1 Prorocentrum cordatum
ATGGTGATGTTACTAGTGACGATGATGACGATGATAATGATGAGGATGATCATGCTGCTGATGATGATTGTGATGATGATGGTGATGATGCTGCTGATGATGATGGTGATGATGATGGTGATGATGATGGTGATAGTGATGATGATGCTGCTGCTGATGAAGATGAGGATTATGATAATGATGCTGCTGATGATGATGGTGATGATGATGGTGATTATGATGGTGACAGTGATGATGATGCTGCTGATGAAGATGAGGATGATGATAATGATGCTGCTGATGGTAATGATGGTGATGGTGATAGTGATGAGGATGTGGATGGTGATGATGATGATGGGGGTGGTGGTGATGCTAATGCTATTGATGCTGAGTATGATGATTATTTTGCTGGACATGATGATGCTGATGATGATGATGATAGTGCTGATGACGATGATGATGCTGCTGCTGATGATGATGCTGCTGCTGATGATGATGATGACGATGATGGTAATGGTTGTTGCGATAATGGCGAGGGCCACGACGATGACGACACCGATGATGATGATGACAGTGGTGACCACTGCGGCGGTTTAATGATAATGGCACTGACGACGACGGTGGTGATAGAGATTTGTTAAGATGATGATGGGTATGATGGCGACGACAGTGGTGACGCTGACGAGGATGATGACGATGGTGGCGCTGATGAGGACGATCGGGAGGTGCACGCGCAGAAGCCCAGACAGATCTCTCCCAGGATAACCATTTGGTTGTCATGTGTTCCTGCATATCTACCCTGAAATGAATTAGGCAAGCCAGGCATGCTGCAGTGGTTGCGACGGGCGCGCCCGAGGACGCTCGCGCACGGCCTGCACTGCATCGTTTGACAGAGTTGGCGGGCCCGTGATGATCGTTGAATTATTTTGACATGCGCGAGCGTGTGGCCCACATAATGGCAAGACATGCTATACCACTCTCTCGCCCTGGGTAAGTCTTCCAGTCTTCCGCCCCCTCTAGGCTGGGCTACGTTAGGAACGGAATTCGCACCGGGGGAGGGAGCAGCAGCCTTGGGGGAAAGGCGGCTGCAGAAAAGGTCAGCCGTTGCGCGCGCTCTGCTCCGTCCTGTATTCCGCGGGGCTCACCCTATCCTCAACGCAGGCTTCTCTTGCTTTCCGCGAGGCTCGCCCTACCCCTCTCCTCAACCCGCGCCTCAGTCGAGAAGGGCCGGCAATTGTCCAGCCACGCATGGAGGGCAGAATATTATTGGGGCTAGCGCCATTCCGCCGCCCCCCACGAGGAGTGATGAGCGTTTGAGACGATCGTGGAAGTTATATCTTCGGTCAGGAGCCTCCTGGATGACTCTGAGGGTCTCTTGGGAAGCCTCTTTTGGGCCTCTTGGAATATCTTGGCGGCATATGGGAGCCTCGTGGGGGCCTCTGAGGGGCTTCTTGGGGACGTCTTGGAGGCCTTTGGGGGCCTCTTGGAGGGCCCTCGGCGGCTTCTGGGGGCCTCGAGGGGCCATCTCGCTGGGAAAGGCTCGAAATGTCAGTTCGTATTCCCCCTCTTTGGCTAGGGGCTGCCTTGGGCCGTCTTCGGGGGCCCCGGGGACTGTCTTTGGGCCTTC
The DNA here is from genome assembly GCA_963575745.1 of Prorocentrum cordatum. Classification (NCBI taxonomy): domain Eukaryota; class Dinophyceae; order Prorocentrales; family Prorocentraceae; genus Prorocentrum; species Prorocentrum cordatum. The sequence continues at coordinate 1,607 of CAUYUJ010004331.1, forward strand.
TTGGGCCGTCGTGGGGCCTCCTTTGGAGGCATCATGGGCCGTCTTGGAACGATCTTGGGGGCCACTTGAGCCGTCGTGTTCGCTGTCAAAACGTAAACTGCGAATGTGCTGAAAATGTAAATTGTTCCCGACTATCCTGTGGTGTTGGATCCTCGTTTTGAAGAGACGGTCCCCGCGTTCCTTCCTTCCTTTTTTCCTCCTCCTTCCTCCCTCCTCGTCCTCCTCCCCCTTCTCCCCCTCCTCCTTCCTCTTTGCGTTTCACCCACCCAGTACAGCGCTTCGTGGCCCCATGGGGAGCTCCACCGAAGGATCCAGTGGGACCGCCCGCATGCGTCATCCACCACCCACTACAGCGTTTCGTGGCCCCATAGGGAGACCCACCGAAGGCCCCAGTGGAACCGCGTGCATGCGTCATCCACCATCCAGCACAGCATTGCGTGGCTCCATAGGGACCTCCACCGAAGGCTCCAGTGGGACCGCCCGCATGCGTCATCCACCACCCAGTACAGCGCTTCGTGGCCCCATAGAGGGCTCCACCCTCGAGGCCCCAGTGGGACCGCACCGCCGTGCGTCTCCACCCCCCAGTGCGCGCTTCGTGGCCCATAAAAACGGTGCTCCACCGAAGGCCCAATGGCACCCCGCATGCGTCATCCACCAATCAGTACAAGGCTTCGTGACCCCATCGGAACTCCACGAAGGCCCCAGTGGGCCGCCCCGCATGCGTCACTTCATCCACCCCCAGTACAGCGCTTCGTGGGCACCATAGGACCTCCATCGAAGGCCCAGTTGGACCCCCCGCATGCGGTCAATCCACCAACCGTAACCGAGCCTTCGTGACCCCATAAGGGAGGCTCTTGCCACCGAGAAGTGGGACCGCCCGCATGCGTCATCCACCATCCAGCACAGCATTGCGTGGCTCCATAGGGACCTCCACCGAAGGCTCCAGTGGGACCGCCCGCATGCGTCATCCACCACCCAGTACAGCGCTCCGTGGCCCCATAGAGGGCTCCATCGAAGGCCCCAGTGGGGCCGCCCGCGTGCGTCATCCACCACCCAGCACAGCATTGCGTGGTTTCACAAGGAGCTCCGCCGAAGGCTCCAGTGGGACCGCCCGCATGCGTCATCCACCACCGAGCATAACATTTCGTGGCCCCATAGAGAGCTCCACCGAAGGCTCCAGTGGGACCGCCCGCGTGCGTCATCCACCACCCAGTACGGAATTTCGTGGCCCCATAGGGAGCTCCACCGAAGGCCCCGTGGGGCCGCCCCGCGTCGTCATCCACCACCCAGTGCAGCGCTTCGTGGCCCCAGAAGGGGCTCCATCGGCATAACGCACGGAACACAGAACATTCAGAAACACGGCAGCACACACAGAACACGGCAGAACACAGGAGCAGGAGGAGCACGGCAGAGCACGGCAGAACGCGCAGGAGCACGGCAGAGCACACAAACACACGCACAGGAGCACGGCAGAAAAAAATATCCTGGCGAAGGACCCAACCATGTGCAGTTGTGAATATCGCATTGCGGGTGCCGCTTTCGGTGGAGCTCCCTGTGGGGCCACGAAACGCTGTGCTGGGTGGGGGTGACGCATGCGGGCGGCACCACTGGGGCCTTCGGTGGAGGTCCCTGTGGGGCCACGAAACGCTGTACTGGGCGGGGGTGACGCATGCGGGCTGCACCACTGGGGCCGTCGGTGGAGCTCCCTGTGGGGCCACGAAAAGCTGTGCTGGGTGGGGGTGGCGCATGCGGGCGGCACCACTGGGGCCTTCGGTGGAGTTCCCTGTGGGGCCACGAAATGCTGTGCTGGGGTAGGGGTGACGCATGCGGGCGGCACCACTGGGGCCTTCGGTGGAGGTCCCTGTGGGGCCACGAAACGCTGTGTTTGGTGGAGGTGCCGAAATGGGTGTGCGGGACGCATGCGAGCGGTGGCACTGGGCCTTTTCGGTGGAGCTCCCTATGGGGCCACGAAACGTGTGAGGGGTGTGCCGAAATGGGTGTGGCTGACGCATGCGGGCTGGGGCCACGAAACGTGTGCGGGGTGTGCCGAATTGGATGTGGCTGACGCATGCGGGCGGCGGCACTGCGGCCTTCGGTGGAGCTCCCTATGGGGCCACGAGACGTGTGCGGGGTGTGCCGAATTGGATGTGGCTGACGCATGCGGGCGGCAGCACTGGGGCCTTCGGTGGAGCTCCCTATGGGGCCACGAAACGTGTGAGGGGTGTGCCGAAATGGGTGTAGGGGACGCATGCGGGCGGCAGCCCTGGGGCCTTCGGTGGAGCTCCCTATGGGGCCACGAAGCGTGTGAGGGGTGTGCCGAAATGGGTGTAGGGGACGCATGCGGGCGGCAGCACTGGGGCCTTCGGTGGAGCTCCCTATGGGGCCACGAAACGTGTGAGGGGTTTGCCGAATTGGGTGTGGCTGACGCATGCGGGCGGCGGCACTGGGGCCTTCGGTGGAGCTCCCTATGGGGCCACGAAACGTGTGAGGGGTGTGCCGAATCGGGTGTGGCTGACGCATGCGGGCGGCGGCACTGGGGCCTTCGGTGGAGCTCCCTATGGGGCCACGAAACGTGTGAGGGGTGTGCCGAACTGGGTGTGGCTTACGCATGCGGGCGGCAGCACTGGGGCCTTCGGTGGAGCTCCCTATGGGGCCACGAAGCGTGTGAGGGGTGTGCCGAATTCGGTGTGGCTGACGCATGCGGGCGGCAGCACTGGGGCCTTCGGTGGAGCTCCCTATGGGGCCACGAAACGTGTGAGGGGTGTGCCGAATTCGGTGTGGCTGACGCATGCGGGCGGCAGCACTGGGGCCTTCGGTGGAGCTCCCTATGGGGCCACGAAACGTGTGAGGGGTGTGCCGAATTGGGTGTGGCTGACGCATACGGGCGGCAGCACTGGGGCCTTCGCTGGAGCTCCCTATGGGGCCACGAAACGTGTGAGGGGTGTGCAGAATTGGGTGTGGCTGACGCATGCGGGCGGCAGCACTGGGGCCTTCGGTGGAGCTCCCTATGGGGCCACGAAACGTGTGAGGGGGGTGCCGAATTGGGGTGTGGCTGACGCATGCGGGCGGCAGCACTGGGGCCTTCGGTGGAGCTCCCTATGGGGCCACGAAACGTGTGAGGGGTATGCCGAATTGGGTGTGGCTGACGCATGCGGGCGGCAGCACTGGGGCCTTCGGTGGAGCTCCCTATGGGGCCACGAAACGTGTGAGGGGTGTGCCGAATTGGGTGTGGCTGACGCATGCGGGCGGCAGCACTGGGGCCTTCGGTGGAGCTCCCTATGGGGCCACGAAACGTGTGAGGGGTGTGCCGAAATGGGTGATGATGATGATGCGGTGGTGATGATGACGTCGATGATGTCGATGATGATCATGGTGATGACGATGACGATGACGTTGATGAATGATGATAATGATGATGATGATGATGATGATGATGATGATGGATGATGATGATGTGGATGATGATGATGATGATGATGATGATGATGATGATGATGGTGATGGTGATGGTGATGATGATGATGATGATGAATGATGGTGATGATGATGATGAGATGATGAATGATGATGATGATGATGAGATGATGATGATGATGATGATGATGATGGTGGGGAGGAGGGAGGAGGAGGAGGAGGAGGAGGAGGAGGAGGAGGAGGAACGCGGGGCACCGTCTCTTCAAAACGAGGACCCAACACCACAGGATGGTTGGGAAAAACTCCAGAAGTAGTCCCCCGACTATTTTACGCGGTATTTTTGATTATTCCCCCTGTAGAGGGACAGGCCCGACTTAGCAGTGTGGGCTCGACCACAAGAAGCCGTCCACAAAAACCCAACCCCGAGACCCCAGGACGTCCATGGATTCTTGGTGTGGGAACGTCACGCTTTCCATCGCAGAACCATAGGAACCGAAGAGACCTGGGGCACCCTGGAGGCAAGCGGGGTGTTTCTTGGCATGGGTCTCCACTGTACTCTGATGAAGGCCGGCGGAATGACGCAAGCCTGTCGGATAAAGGGAAGGGGGGGCTGATGATGCTCACGGGGAAACGGGGGGAGGAGCAGAAGAATGAGCGGGGCAAGAATGACTAGGAGGATAAGGTAGGAAAAAAAAGAAGGAACTGAGCAGGTGACAAGGGCACAGGATGAAGGAGGGGTTGTCGCCGTCGCCGTCGCCGTGGCCGTCGCCGCCGCCGCCGTCGTCATGTTCATCGCAGTGGCCCGATGTGGAGCAAGGGCGAATGATACTCCCTCTCCTTCTCCTTCTCCTCCTCCTCCTCCTATTCCTCCTCCTCCTCCTCCTCCTCCTCCTCCTCTCCCTCCTCCCTCTCCTCCTCATAAAGAGTTTGCTTCTGAGCAACCGGTACACAAGAACTGCTGCGCATGTTATGTGATGCAAACTATTGGTAAGCATCATGCCACGTATGCCTGTCATTGGCGCCTGTCGCGAATCAAATGCGCACCATGGCGCCGTACTGGCATGCTTGACGCGAGCAGCACTGGTCCGCTTTTGTCGGGTGCATGTTCCTGACTTCAACCATGTAGCAACCCAAGAGAGGAGCACGGTAGACATTCTGCTTCCGTGCTGCTGAGGGGCCGCCAGAGACAGGATAAGCTCAGCTGCCCCGATACGCAGCACGCAAAACGTAGCATATTGATACGGAGCTCAACACGTAGATTTAATACGTAGGTCTGGCTCGATGCGTTCGCCATAACGTGGGCCAATACGTTGAGCCAACACTCAGCGCATTGACACGAACTGTTTGAGCACAGTACGTGTTGCGTCCCAAAACGGGCGTATCGAGGCAACCAAGGGGAGAAAGGGCCGCCGTCGTTGTCGACGTCATCGTCGTCGCGGGCGTCGTCGCCCTCTGCGCCGTCTTCGTCGTCGTGATCGAAGGAGTCGCCGTCGTTGTCAACGTCATCGTCGTCGCGGGCATCGTCCCCATGTGCGCCGCTTGTGGGGGGGCAGGAGCAAGAGAGGAGCAGGAGAGGCGGAGGAAACATCAGGAGAGAGCAAGAGAGCGAGGAAGAACAGGGGCGAGCAGTGAGGGGTGGAGGGAGACCGATGAGAAAGAAGAAGCAGAAGAACAAAATATGCAGGGATGCGGGAGAGGGAGCCCGGAGCAGGACGTGAGGGCGAGGGGAGCGGGGGGAAGGGTGAGGGCGAGTGAGAGCAGGAGGAGCAGGAGCAGGAGAGGGCAAGAGAGGAGATCGGGAGGGAGAGGGGGAATGGGGGGGGAAGACACTCAGGAAGGAGGAGGAAGAGGAGAAGGAGGATTACGTAAGATGAGTGGGAAAAGGACGTGCACAACGACGACTTCGATAACGACGCGCGGAGGCGGCGACTGGCGGCGGCGACGTCGCGTGGCGGCGAGCGACGACGGCGACGTCGAGCGGCGTCGAGCGACGACCGCGACGGGCGGCGGCGACGGCGAGCGGCGGCGGTGCCACGGCGACGACGACGTCGAGCGACTAAGACGAAGGCAGAATCGAGACAACACAGGAAATCTCTGAGAAGCGGCCAATTTGGAGGTTGCATCGGGCGCCGCGCCGTTTCATAGCCTTCCGGAATGTACGCTCTGGGGGCGCTCTGGAACGCTCTGGAATGTATTTATCTCTTGGCGGCGAGCGAGGGGGGAAATGAGATGGAGAAGGTCTTCTCAGAAGGCGGCGTGACTTCTCGGAAGCCCTCGCACCTTCTGAAAGGTTTGCGTGTCTCTTTGGGGAAGGCGAAGAAAACTCCTCAGGAAGCTCGGGGACTTCCGAGCCTTCTGAGAAGGCCCGCCCCTTCTCATTTCCCCCCCTCGCTCGCCGCCGAATCTCGATTCTGGGCTCAAGTCGGGCGTGTCCCTCGACAAGAGGAATATTCAAAAACATTGAAGAATTAGCCTGGCGAAGGACCCAACCATATGCAGCTGCGAATACCGCGAGGGAAATGAGACGAAGGAGGGGGGCACGCAAACTACAAGTGGCGCGAGGCATGGCCCCTGTTGTCATGGGCACTGCGCCACAGCACGGACGAGGCGCGAGACAGCGCGGGCAGGAGGTGGCTGGAGAAGGAGGAGAGCTCACTGGGCGATCCAACACATCAGTATCATCATCGCATCGTCAGACCTGTTACTGGGCACGCAGGAAGATGTTACGGAGAAGCCGCGCAAATGTCAGGGGCAGGCCAGCAACGGCAGAGACGAGACCGGTGGGCCCGCAGTCAAGAAGCAAAAGGAAGCAAGAGGAGCGAGAGACGAGGGGTGACATTTTTGCCTCCGGGCCGATAGCGAGCCACGCAGAGTGCACTGCGCAGGCGGCGCCGCTCGAAAGTGGCTGGGGAGTCCCCACCGACGGTTTCGAACATGAAGCTGCGGGCCCCACAGGCGCCCCGCATGCGGGCGCAGCGCCTGGGGCCTTCGATGGAGCTCCCTGTGGGACCACAAAACGTTCCTGGGTGGGGCCTTCGGTGGAGCCCTCTATGGGGCCTTCGGTGGAGCTCCCTATGGGGCCACGAAACGCTGCCCTGGGTGGGGGAACCGCATGCGGGCTGTGCCACTGGGACCTTCGGTGGAGCTCCCTATGGGGCTACGAAACGCTGCCCTGGGTGGGGGAACCGCATGCGGGCTGTGCCACTGTGACCTTCGGTGGAGCTCCCTATGGGGCCACAAAACGCTGCCCTGGGTGGGGGAACCGCATGCGGGCTGTGCCACTGGGACCTTCGGTGGAGCTCCCTATGGGGCCACGAAACGCTGCCCTGGGTGGGGGACCGCATGCGGGCTGTGCCACTGGGCCTGTGGAGCTCCCTATGGGGCCACGAAACGCTGCCCTGGGTGGGGGAAACGCATGCGAACACCCCCACTGGGGCCTTCGGTGGAGCTCCCTATGGGGCTACGAAACGCTGCCCTGGGTGGGGGAACCGCATGCGAACACCCCCACTGGGGCCTTCGGTGGAGCTCCCTATGGGGCCACGAAACGCTGCCCTGGGTGGGGGAACCGCATACTGGGACCTTCGGTGGAGCTCCCTATGGGGCCACGAAACGCTGCCCTGGGTGGGGGAACCGCATGCGGGCTGTGCCACTGGGACCTTCGGTGGAGCTCCCTATGGGGCTACGAAACGGCTTGCTGGGTATGCGGGCTGTGCCACCTGGGACCTTCGGTGGAGCTCTCTATGGGGGCTACGAAACGTGTGAGGGGTGCGCCGAGAGCAGAGGCAAGGAGGGGGAGGAGGGAGGAGGGCGAGGAGGGGGAGGAGGAGGAGAGGAGGTGGGACGCGGGGCGCTGTCTCTTCAAAACGAGGACCCAACACCACATGATGGTTGGGAAATAGTCTGGGGACGATTTGGGAGCATTTTTGACTACTTTGGGGTATTTTTGACTATCTTGAATTTTTCGTCCGAAAACCGCCCTGTAGGGGGACATGCCCGACCAAATTCTGGGCCTGTCCGAAGCGACGCCACTCGCGGGTGCGAGGCGGGGATTTATCCATGTCCACCGCCTGGGAACCGACGTCCTGGTGCCCCAGCGGGGCCCGAAGATGTCCACATCCACCGCCTGCCGAGGCTCCGAAAATTGACCCTCCAGGCGGTGATCATGTATCAATTCCCGCCTCGGATTTGGACGCCCGAAATGGGTACGGAAAAAATGGGTACAATGCCCAACAACAAATGCTGTCCCAAACCAACAGCGGCCGCTGTTGGGCAGGCCGCCTTCTGTCGGGGATGGACAGACCCCCCTTTAGTAAAACGTGGTTTAGTGAAAACGACCTGAGGCCCAAACCTGGCGGGCGCAAGCCTGGAAAATAACGGCCACGGCGCCATCTCGAGAACCGAAAACGGACAATTCCCTAATCGACGTGTCACTGTTGGGGGTTCTGTCCACCTCCGCTTCTGCTCCAAATGGACACGGGCCGCGGCGGCGCGGACAGCGAGCCCTGTCCAAAATGAACCGAGGAACTGCCGCTGGGCAGCGTGCCCACTCCTTCCGTACCCACTTCGTCTTGGACGCCCGAGTTATCCGGGGTAACTCGGGTCCGGGGTAACTCGGGCTCGGATCCCCGAAAAACGAACCCGAGTTGGCCCTGACCCGAGTTACCCCTGATGATTCGGGGCTCTGGACGCCCGAAATATCCGGGGTGACTCGGGTCCGGGGTAACTCGGGCTCGGATTCCCGAAAAACGAACCCGAGTTAGCCCTGACCCGAGTTACCCCTGATGATTCGGGGCTCTGGACGCCCGAAATATCCGGGGCAACTCGGGTCCGGGGTAACTCGGGCTCGGATCCCCGAAAAACGAACCCGAGTTAGCCCTGACCCGAGTTACCCCTGATGATTCGGGGCTCTGGACGCCCGAAATATCCGGGGCAACTCGGGTCCGGGGTAACTCGGGCTCGGATCACCGAAAAACGAACCCGAGTTAACCCTGACCCGAGTTACCCCTGATGATTCGGGGCTCTGGACGCCCGAAATATCCGGGGTGACTCGGGTCCGGGGTAACTCGGGCTCGGATTCCCGAAAAACGAACCCGAGTTAGCCCTGACCCGAGTTACCCCTGATGATTCGGGGCTCTGGACGCCCGAAATATGGCAACTCCGGCTCGGATCCCGAAAAACGAAACTGACCGAGTACCCCTGGATTCGGGGCCTGGACGACCGAAATATAACTCGGGCTCGGATCCCCGAAAAACGAACCCGAGTTAACCCTGACCCGAGTTACCCCTGATGATTCGGGGCCCTGGACGCCCGAAATATCAGGGGTAACTCGGGTCCGGGGTAACTCGGGCTCGGATCCCCGAAAAACGAACCCGAGTTAGCCCTGACCCGAGGTACCCCTGATGATTCGGGGCCCTGGACGCCCGAAATATCCGGGGTAACTCGGGTCCGGGGTAACTCGGGCTCGGATCCCCGAAAAACGAACCCGAGTTAGCCCTGACCCGAGGTACCCCTGATGACTCGGGGCTCTGGACGCCCGAATATCCGGGGTATCCGGGGTAACTCGGGTCCGGGGTAACTCGGGCTCGGATCCCCGAAAAATGAACCCGAGTTAGCCCTGACCCGAGCTACCCCTGATGATTCGGGGCTCTGGACGCCCGAAATATCCGGGGTAACTCGGGTCCGGGGTAACTCGGGCTCGGATCCCCGAAAAACGAACCCGAGTTAGCCCTGACCCGAGGTACCCCTGATGATTCGGGGCCCTGGACGCCCGAAATATCCGGGGTAACTCGGGTCCGGGGTAACTCGGGCTCGGATCCCCGAAAAACGAACCCGAGTTAGCCCTGACCCGAGGTACCCCTGATGACTCGGGGCTCTGGACGCCCGAAATATCCGGGGTAACTCGGGTCCGGGGTAACTCGGGCTCGGATCCCCGAAAAATGAACCCGAGTTAGCCCTGACCCGAGCTACCCCTGATGATTCGGGGCTCTGGACGCCCGAAATATCCGGGGTAACTCGGGTCCGGGGTAACTCGGGCTCGGATCCCCGAAAAACGAACCCGAGTTAGCCCTGACCCGAGTTACCCCTGATGATTCGGGGCTCTGATCCTCCATGCCGAGCGGAGCGGGGCGCCCGGAGCCTCCAGCGGCGACGCGCGCTGCCGGCGGTCCTGGGCCCGGAGCTGCTCCGCCAGCGCCTGGCGCGCGCCGCGGCGGGGCGCCAGGCGCGGGCGGCGGCCGCTCCGCGCGCGGCGGACCGCGCGCCCTGCGCCAACCAGGCGCCGGCCCCCCCTGGCTGCGCTGAAGTCGGGCCAGGGGGACTTTTTGGGCGAAAAAGGAGGAATAGTCAAACCAAATACCAGCGTGTTCAGAAATAGTCCAAGAAAGTGCTAACAAAATACCAGCATGCTCAAACAAGTCACAATACTAAAAACGCCCCCATATCATTGTTTGACCATTTGGGAATATTCCTCCTGTAGAGGGACGGGCCGGACTTAGCCCTACACCCACTTGGCGGCGCTTGTTCGCCTACGTCGGGGTGGCGCGAAAGGGAGGAGGAGGAGGAGGAGGAGGAGGACGCAGGTGCTCTCGCGCTCGCTGTCATGGTGCAGATGCCCGTAGAGTGGCCACCCTGTGGCTACGGCTCGCGATTCCTCTTTAGTTCGACGTCTTGCCCTTCCTGCTCTGTTTCCACACCGCAGGCTCACAGTGTTCCTGCTCGCATCGTTATATGATCGCACGCGCTCTGAGTACCTCTTGGTGGCTCACAGACCATGCTCCAAGGGGGTAGCTACAAGGGTCGATTGGAAGAGCTCACGCTTGCCCACCGTGTCGCGCCGCCTGTTCTGGCCCACCACGCTTCGGCGTGACATGCTAAGTACGTCCCAGCCCCCAAGCATCCACGTCCCGATCTTCCGTGGCGGCGCGCGCAGCGGAGCAGGGAGCCTTCCCCCCTCTCCCCCTACCACCTCTGCTTCCCCCCCTCCCACCCCGCGGGGCAGAGCGGCACGCAGAAGCAGCCTCCTCCTAAGAAGCCTTTCCCCCCCCCCTAACCCCCTTGTGCGCGTCCGCCGACACACCCTGGCGAGGGGGCCTCAGGGCCCACCTCGGGGCGCCCAACGCCTGCGTTTTGGCGCCCACCGCGGCTGGAACCGCGGCCGCTGCGACGCCTCACTGCGGGTACGCTGTCCTGGGGGTACGCTCGGCCCTTCCCAACTCTGCGTGGCTTCGGGGGGCGGCAGCCATCCACTCCACTGACCGACCCTGGCCGGGCCCACCCTGGGCCCAGGAGCTCGGAAGAGGAGGAGGCCCCCCCGTCTGCCCCTGCCCCCCCCCCTCCTGCGCGCGGCCGACACGCGGCCAGACGCGTTCGCTCCGCGAGCCGCGGCGGAGGCCCCTGCAGCGCGCAGCGCCCTGCACGCCGACAGCGTGCCGCTCTGCCCCCGAGAGGTGGGAGGTAAGGGGGGGGGAGGGGGAAAGGGGGTAAGGGTAAGGGGGGGGGGAAGTCGGCCACGCGCAGAGGGGGGTAGGGGGAGAGGGGGGAATGCTTCTTCAAAGCACCCCTGCTGTCAAGAAGACGCAGGCCTTCTCTGCAGATGCAAGGCCAGCGCCTTCTGAGAAGCAGTCTCCTTCTCAGAAGCCTTCCCCCTCCCCCTACCACATTGCGCGCGCCGCCACAAAAGATCGGGACGTGGATGCTTGGGGGCTGGGACGTACTTAGCATGTCGCGCCGAAGCGTGGTGGGCTAGAACCAGCGGCGCGACAATGTGGGCAAACGTTTCTAACCGAACTCTTCGGCCAACCTACCCTTTTAGCCACCCCTACGAAAGCGAACAAGCGCCGTCGCGTCTGAGCAAGGTCTGCGAGCCACCAGGAAATACTCAGAGCGCGTGCGATCATGCAACGATACGAGCAGGGACACAGTGAGCCTGCTGTGTGGAAGCACGGCAAGAAGGGCAAGATGTCGAACTAAAGAGGAATCGCGGGCCTTAGCCACAGAGTGGCCACTCTATGATCATCTGCACCAAAACAGCGAGTGCGAGAGCACCTGCGTCCTCCCCCATCACCATCACCATCACCGTCATCATCACCACCACCACCACCACCATCACCATCACCATCACCATCGTCATCGACGTAGTCGGCATCGCTAGCATGTTTGCGTCAATAACAACAACATCATCAACAACAACATCACACTCATCATCATCATCATCATCATCATCCTCATCATCATCATCATCCTCATCATCATCAACGTCATCATCACCATCAGCATCAGCAGCAGCATCCTCACAATCAGCAGCAACATCAGAATCATCTGTATCATCAGCAACGGCATCATCAGCATCATCAGCATCATGATCAGCCTCATCAGCATCAGCATCATCATCATCATCAAAAACGTCACCGTCATATTTGCCATCAACAACATCAGCATCACCATCACGATCACCATCATCGATATCAGCATCACCATCAGCGTAAGCATCGTCATCGTCGTCGTCATCATCATCGTCATCAGCATTATCATCATACTCAGAATCACCATCATCATCAGCATCATGATACTCATCATCATCTTAATCATCATCCGCATCAGCATCATCACCAGCATCATCACCAGCATCAGTATCAGCATCACTATCATCAGCATCATCAGCATCAGCATCTGCATCAGCATCAAACTCATCAGCATCATCTTCATCCTCATCGTCACCATCATCCTCCACACCATCGTCAACATCATCATCATCATCATCATCATCATCATCACCATCACCATCGTCATCGTCATCAGCATCATCGTCAACATCATCCTCACAATCATCAACATCACCATCATCATCAACATCAGCATGATCATTATCAACATAATCATCGTCACCTTCGTCATCATCATCGTCATCAGCATCACCATCATCAGAATCATCATCATCAGCACCGTAATCGTCATCACCATCATCACCATCATCGTGCGAATATGCATCACCATCATCAACAGTATCAGCATCAGCATCCTCATCATGTTCATCGCCATCATCGTCTTCAGCATCATAAGCATCAGCATAACCATCGTCATCATCGTCAGCATCGTCAACATAAGCAGCATCGCCATCAGCATTCGCATCAACAGCACCAGCATCATCATCACCACCATCAGCATCATCATCGAGACGTTCAGCCCGGCCACAAACATGTTGTGTGTCGCAAGCCAAGCGGGTCGAGCTAGACAGGGCAGCTCCTGGGCAAGGCTCGGCCACGAGCGGGGGAAGGGACGAACGCACGGCAACACGACACCTCACCATGACACAGACATACACAACCTGAGCACCGCAACACCGAACGCGAGAGGGAAAATTAGAAGAAGGGAGGAAGAGGGTGTGTGTGTGTATAGGTTAACGACCAAAGAGTCGAACCTATACAATATCCCGCAGGTAGAGGTGAGTGAGGAAGAGGGTAGCTAGTCCTTTTCCAGGGCGCTGCGATGGGAGCAGCCCGGTAAGTGCACCAATACCTGAGCCAATACGTCAGCGATATGTAATGATATAATGGTGGTAGAATAGGGCGACGAAATCTATACATATCCACTGCTCCCAGGCCAGGCCCATCCTCAACCCCGCAGCGGTGTATACGCCACGCCCTCCTGGCTTGGCCAGGAGGGCGCATACACAGCTCCTGGGTTCAAGATGGGCATGGTCAGGGAGCAGTGGAGATTTCGTCGCCCGACATAAGCGGACCTCACACACAGAGGGTGGGTACGAAAAAGGCTTCGGCAGCGGCGGTTGCGGTGCACCCGCGCGGCCGCCCGACGCTCTGCGACTACTCTTCAAAAAGCGGCCCCTCGCGACGCTCGGCCAGGCCCGAGACTTCCGTTGTGCTACGGGCCACGCCCGTCGAGCAGGACAGGGCGGCTCCCGGGCAGAGCTCGGCGACGAGCGGGGGAGGGGACGAGCGCTCGGCGACACTACGCGGAAAAAACACGCATGCACGCACACACATACACACACACACACACACACACACACACATACACACTCTTTCTAACGTCGCGGAACCGCGCGCAGCGACAGGGCGGAAAAAAGTCAGAGAAGCGGACGCGCACGCGCGTCACACACACACACACACAACACAACACCGAACGCGAGCTGGAAAAGGGAAAGACCCCACATGGCCCTACCAGACCTCGAAGCCCGTGGCCCCAGGACCCTCACGGATCGATCCGGCTGTAAAAGTGGCGCAGAAAGATGGGGTCGTGATTATTGATCGTGATTATTTTGTTGGTCGTGATTATTTTGTGATTATTGGTCGCAGATTATTGGGTGTTGGTCGTGATTATTTTGCGATGCTGCAATCTGTTCGCCAGGTCGGATCTCAAGGAACGGGGCCTGGGGGAGAGGGGAGGAGGGTCCTTAGAAGGAGGCTGCTTCTTAGAAAGCGCAGGCCCTACACCCATAGACAAGGCCCGCGCCTTCTGAGAAGCAGGGGTGCTTCTAATAATCCTTCCCCCCTCCCCCATACCACCCTGCGCGCGGTCGAGGAGGAGGATGATGAGGAGGGGGAGGAGGAGGGGGGGAAGGACAAGTTGGGTGCGCTCGCGTCAACATCTGACATCCTACCCCTCCCTCCCATCCCTTACCATGGCGCTGATTTTCTCTATCCGCGGACGCTTGTCGTAGCGGACCTGTGGCTCCGCGCGCGTGTGCGTATTGGGTGGTGGTGCGCGTGCGTGCGTGCGTGTGTGCGTGGTTGTGGTTGTTGTGGTGGTGGTGGTGGTGTGTATGTGTGTGTGTGTGTGCGCGTGTGTGCGCGTGTGCTGTGGTGTGACGTGGTGTGGCGTCTTGGTGGTTTGATGGTGGGCCAGGTGCGTACGTGCGTGATGGCGGTGGTGGTGGTGGCGGTGGTGGTGTGTGTGTGTGTCTGTGTGTGTGTGCGTGTGTGTGTGCGTGCGTATGTGTGTGTGTGTGTGCGTGCGTGCGTGTGTGTCTGTTTGTGCGCGCGTGTGATATGGTGTGACGCGGTGTAGCGTGGTGGTGGTGGGTGGGGTAGTGCGGTGGTGGTGGCGGTGCGCGGTGGTGGTGCGCGTGCGTGCGTGCGTGCGTTGGTGGGTGGAAGTGGCGGTGGGTGTGCGTGCGGCGGGGCGGGGCGTGGTGCGGCGCGGTGGTGGCGGGCGGATGGGCGCGCGAGAAAGAGGCCCGCGCTGGGGCGAGAACGCCATCCTGAACGACGGAGGCAAAACACCGATCCGAAAATGAGGCCCACGCTGCAGCGGGAGCACGATTCGGAACGATTCGGGAGCAGAAATGAGGCCGGCGCCTCAGCGAGAGCAGCATTTTGAAAAAAACGCAGGCGAAAACCCAACTCCCGGGAATCCTGTGTGTAAAAAACAGTACGCGGGGGGGGGGGTCGAATATTCCCAGCACGCCATCAGGGGAAGAGGGAGAGTAGTATTCATATTGAGTAAATGTGGAGAAGGGGGAGGAGCAGGAGGAGGACGAAGAGGAGGAGGAGGAGGAGGAGGAGGAAGAGGAGGAGGAGGAGGAGGAGTTAGAGGAGTCGAGAACAACGGCGGCCCTCCACCGTGTTCTTACTCCTCTCCGGCCTCCGAGGAGCGACCCCCCCCCCCAGCAGGAGAAAACTGGCGAGGAGCCTGGAGACCCCGCCCAAGACATACCGCCGACGATGCACACCGCCGGCGATGCGGCACTGTGCAGTGTGCGGCCCCATCGACTCTGACCCCTTCCAGGGCCACGCTGACGGCGATGTTGCGTGACGGCGATGTTGGGAACCAGCTTGCAGGAGATCACGATCCACACTGTCCTACGTTTCCAGTAAACATGCAAATGTACCGCACGACAACGACACAGCGAACTGCAGGAAGGCACGAGCCACGCGCTCCCACAATACCGAAACCTACATCGCCGTTACCTACATCGCCGATAGCTCCTCCTCCTCCTCCTCCTCCTCCTCTCCTCCTCCTCCTCCCCCTCCTCCTCCCCCTCCTGCTCCTCTCCTCCTCCTGCTCCTCCTCCTCCCTCCTCCTCCTCCTCCTCCTCCTCCTCCTCCTCCTCCTCCTCCTTCCCCTCCTCCTCCTCATTATCTTCCTCCTCCTCATCATCATCATTTTCCTCCTCCTCCTCCTCCTCCTTCTCCTCCTCCCCCCTCCTCATCCTCCTTCTCCTCCTCCCCCCTCCTGCTCCTCGTGTCTACGGCCCTTCCCCGGGGGTAGCTCTCCGGCCCGGATCCACTCCTGATGGCCCCGGGGCCCGACGACGTGCCCCACCAGGGCCCGCAGAGTGGAGGAGCAGCGCCGAGGCTGCAGAGACCACGGGAGCCCCAGAGCTGGAGGGAGGCAGGAATCGCGGCCAGAGCTCTGGCAGTCTCGGCCTTCGCGGCCAGGATACGCAGCACGCAAAACGCAGCGTGCTGGCACGGAGCTCAGCACGCAGATTGAGAACGTAGGTTTGTCGCGATGCGCTCGCCGAAACGTGGGCCGACACGTTGAGTTGAGCCAACACGCAGCGTGACAGCACGGACGTTCTGAGCACAGTACGTGTTGCGCTTCAGAACTGGGGAGACCAAAAGGTCCTGATACTGCTACTCCCCGGACCTCTTCTGGGGTGCTTACTGAGCGGAACTTCGAGGCGAATCCAGCGGTTTCGACGAGGGCCTCCCAGGAGACCCAAAGTGGAGAAAACGAGGCAAGGGTAGCGGTCTGGGTACCTGTTCCTCCTCCGGAAACAAAAAAACAAAAAAACAAAAAACAACAAAAAACGGGCGCATCGGGGCAGCTAAGCTTCAGGCTTGGACGCCCGAAATGGGTACGGAAAAATGGGCGTGATGCAAAACGAAAAATGTTGCCCAACACCAACAGCGGTCGCTGATGGGCAAGCGCCCTTCTGCCTCAAATGGACACCGTCCGCGACGACACCGACAGCGAATCCTGCTCGACAAGAACCGGAAATGCTGTCGGTTTTTGTTGTACCCATTCTTTCCGCACCTATTTCGGTCGTCCCGATCAGGAGCCTCCAGCCTGCGGCTACACGCAAGAGTGACCCTGGGCAAGAGTGACCTTTGGTGCGCGGCTTTTCGGGGGACGCGGGATGGCCAAACTCAGACGCGCAAGCCGCCACTATCGCATCACATTCGGCGATCGGGGGGCCCTCATTCCAGCGAAAGGTCACTCGTACGTCAAGTCGAAGTCTCAAGGTCTGGCATAGTTCGGGCGTGTCCCTCTACAGGCGGATTTTGGACGACAAATAAAAAATAGTCAAAACATACTGCAAAACATGTTCGGAAATAATACAAAATCGTCACCAGACTATCTTCTGGCAATGTTTGAACATTCCCCCTGTAGAGGGACAAGCCCGACTTAAGCCTTCAGGCCGGGCGTGCCCCCCTTCAGGCGGAGTTTGGCCAACAAATAAAAAGAGCCCAAAAATGCTCAAAGATAGCCGAGCATAGTCCAAAAATCGTCCCCAGACTACGTCTTGGTTGACTACTTTGAACATTCCATCTGTAGAGGAACAGGCCCGACTTGAGCCTTTAGGTCGGGCGTGTCCCCCTACAAGCGGATTTTGGACGAACAAAATGCTCAAGCATAGCCGAGCATAGTCCAAAAATCGTCCCCTGACTATCTTTTGACTACATTTGAACATTCCCCATGTAGAGGAACAGGCCCGACTTGAGCCTGGCAGCACGGCGGCCAGCGCGGCCGCCCCCGCGCCTTCCAGGCCGCGGCCTCCGAGGCGCCGTCCACGCCGGCCGCGGGTGCGGCGGCAGGTCGCGGCGCGCCCTGGCGCCGCGCGGCGCCGCCGTGGCCGCCGCCGTGGCCGCCGCCGTGGCCGTCGCCGCCCTCCTCCTCCTCCTCCTCCTCATCACCATCATCATCATCATCATCATCATCATCATCATCATCATCATCATCATCATCATCATCATCATCATCATCATCATCATCATCATCATCATCATCATCATCATCATCATCATCATCACCATCACCATCACCACCACCACCACCATCAGCAGCAGCAGCAGCATCACATCCTCCTCCTCCTCCTCCTCCTCCTCCTCCTCCCTCCTCCTCCTCCCTCCCTCCCTCCCTCCCTCCCTCCCTCCCCCTCCCTCCCTCCCTCCCTCCCCATTCCCCCCGTGGTGGCGGCCGTGGCCGTGGCCGTGGCCGTCGTGGCCGGCGCCACCGCCGCGGTCGGTCGGCCGTCGGCCGCCGGTGCCGTGGCGTGGGCGCGCGCTCGGCGTGGCGGCTCGGAGCCGTGGCGCGCCGCCCCGGAGAGCCACCCGGGCGAAGGGGCCGCGGCGCCGCGCCCGGGAGGTGGCGCGCCGCGGCTCCCGACCGTGCAGAGCGCAGCAGGGAGCCTCGCGGAGGGCGTCCCGCCCGCTCTCGGCCTGGACCACCCCAGACCCCCTCGCGTTGTGGAGAAAGACCTATAGTCCCCCGCAGTGGCGGAGAAGAGAGAGGGGTGCCCATCCCATGTGTCCCTCTTAGTGTCCATCCCCAGTGCACATCCCCAGTGTCCTTCCCCAGTGTTCATCCCCAGTGTCGATCCCTGGTGTCCATCCCCAGAGTTCATCCCCAGTGTTCATCCCCAGCGTCCATCCCGGAGGCGAACCCTCCTGAATTGGCAACGCAAGCCCGGGGAAGAAATGATCGCGTTCGGGCACCCCTCTCTCTGATCACGACGGGAGGTGTGTCGCCATCTCGGGCCTCCCCTGAGACATCCTGGCGCCGCAGGGGTCTCACAGCGGGCGTCCTCGCCCAGGCTCGGGCCCCACGGGCCCACAGGACACTCGCAGCTCGGTCCGCCTCGCGGAGCGACGCAGAAAGATGGGCTCCATGTGGCTCTGGGCGTGATGTTTCGCGGTGCTGCATTTTGTCGCAACGTCGGACATCAGTAGGGGACCAAATGCGAACCCTACCCCTACCCCCCACGATTTCTGAGGGGGAGGGTGGGGTTCACTCGCTCGGGAGCTCCCGGACGAAGTGAACCCCACCCTCCCACTCAGAAACCAAGGAGGGTAGGGGTAGGGTTCGCATGTGGCCCCCTAATCAGGGTCCGGGGGCCCTCGGGCCCCCGGGACTGTCCAGAGACGGCTCGGGATGCGAAGACGGCCCCAGGGAAGGGGTCTGGACCTCTGGGGCTCGGCGCTGTGAAGAGCTCGCGGCGGCGGGGGTCTGGGATGGCGGTACTCCTGGCTCGGTTCGTCCCTGGTGGGCCTGCTGGAGAAGCTTCTCGCAGGAGAGCCCGGAATCGAATCGACAAATCGGATCGGCAGGCATCGGCAGCCGAGTCGGGAGAAGACAAATCGGCGGAAATCGGCAGTCTAGTAGGAGGCCTCCATTGACCGTTGAGAAATCGAACTCCGAGTCGGAATCCCACGCCGAATCGAGCCAGGATCGGAGCCCATCGGCATCGCATCGCATCGGAGGAACCGAAGCGAGCCCTGCTCTCGTCGCCGCGGCTGGACTCGCCTGGACGGGCCCGGGTGGATCTCCCAGGGGTCCCGGGGGCAGATCTTCAGCGGACCAGGGATGGGCGGGAGAGCCGCCGTGGTCTCGAGTGGCCTTCCTCCCCCCTCGCAGTGCCTGCCTTCGGCGCCGAAGGCCCCAGACCCACCAGCCCCTCGGGCCCTCGGCCGTGGGGCAGCGTCTCCCCATGGATTTCGAGGCGAATCCAGCGGTGGCGACGAGGACCTCCCAGGAGGCCCAAAAGGGGGAAAACGACAGAAGAGTAAAGGTATGGGCACCTTTTGGGCGCGCGCAGCCTTCCTCCTCCTCCTCCTCCTCCTCCTCCGCCTCCTCCTCCTCCTCCTCCTCCTCCTCCTCCGCCTCCTCCCCCCCCTCCTCCTCCTCCCCCTCCTCCTCCTCCTCCTCCTCCTCCTCCTCCTCCTCCTCCTCCTCCTCCTCCTCCTCCTCCTCCTCCTGCGCGCGCAGCCTGGAGGGCGAGCGCCGGAGAGGGGAGGGCTGGGCTCACAGGCAGTTCTTGGAGGGCTCGTCGTTCGGCTTCAGCTCCTGCTCAGTATCGTTTACCGACCCCCATCCCCGTCCCCATCCCCTTCGAGACCCCCACCAAATTACCACCCCGGTTGGGGATACACCACTCGAAATCCAAAGGGAGCGGCCTATATCCCCATCTGGGGGGCCAAATCGGCTAGTGGGGCCCAAGCCACGCCGCTGGGGATGGGGACCGGTTAAACGATGCTCACCTGCGCGACCGTGAGGAGCCGCTTCAGGCAGGTCAGGTAGCCTTTGACGTCCTCGGGCTGACTGCCGGGTGCCCACCAGGTGGGCGCCCGGGAAGGCACGAGGCCCTGCCGACGGCACCCTGTGCTGCAGACGTGGAGAGGGCACCAGACGCCATGGGCCATGGATGGAAGTCGCCCACATGGGGTCGAGGCAGATGGGATCGCCGAGGCATCGGGGATAGGTCGGCGACATCGGCGATGCGTCGGGGCGTCGGCGTGGAGAACATCAGGCTCCACAGCGCGCCGCATCGCCGAGGCAGCCGCCGAGGCATCGGCGATGCGGCGCGATCCACCGATACCATCTACTTCGACCCCATCTTGGCGGCCTGGCACAGACAGGCCACAGTGGGGGTACACTTGCTTCTGCTGGATCGACCCACTAATCAGACCCAGCTGCGCCCGAGAGGAGGAGGAGGAGGAGGAGGAGGAGGAGGAGGAGGAGGAGGAGGAGGAGGAGAAGGAGGAGGAGGAGGAGGAGGAGGAGGGGGAAGAGGATCGGGGTAGACGAAAAGGGGGGTTGACGAGTCAACTACTTGCTGCTGCTTGCCTGGGCGCCTCGGGGCACCAAGAGCGACCGTGCATCGAGGAATGCACCCAACAATTGAGCCAAAACCTGCTGCACGCCGCAGACCTCGAATCCCCCTCTCCTCACCCCACCGCTCGAACCGTCCGAGACGCATCGCCAAGCGACGCCGGCTGCGGGGCGGAGATTCACCCGCACCCACCGCCCGGGAAACCGACGTCCGGGCGCCCCAGTGGGCGGTGGATGTGGAAATGGCCCCCGGAGGCCCGAGCGTGTAACCCTGGGGAGCAAGCAGTAACCCCCCCGGCGATATCGCCAGCACAGAAAATAAGATAAATAATCATTTTGGGCGGCGCCCTCCGGGGGGGAGGGGGGTCTACTGATTGCTTCCCAGGGGTAGGTCCGCGAAGATCGAATCCCCCAGGCGGTGCACTTCGACAGCCCGCCTCGGACCAGCGCGCCCCCACGGCGCCGGGGGGCGGGCCGAGCGCTGCGACGGGGCCGCGGCCCCGCCGCCGTCCCCCCCACGGAGGGCCGCCCCCGGGCCCGCGCGCACGGGGAGAGCCGCGCCCCGGGCCCGCGCCCCGTCCCGCCACGTCCTCCGAGAACCGCCCGCCGAAGGCGACTACCTAGCAGACCACCCCAACCCAACCCGAAGACCCGAATTTGACCCGAGTTTCGGGTTGGGGGGGGTACGGATACCACATGTTTTTTCAACGTTCCCCGACCCCCCCCACACTGGAAATCGAGGATGAATTGGGGCCTTCGGGCTGGGTTGGGGTGGTCTGGTAGGTGGTGAGAAAGGGGGGCGCGAGGAGGGCGCGGCGAGTCTTGGGGCGGAAGTCTGGCCACGGGCTCGGGTGCTGTGGGGCCGAGCCGGATGGAGGGGAGGGAGAGGGAGGGGAGGAGGAGGAGGAGGAGGAGGAGGAGGAGGAGGAGGAGGAGGAGGAGGTGGAGGAGGAGGAAGCTGATGAAGAGGAGGAGGGGAGGAAGAGGACAATGAGGACGACGAGGAGGTGCAGGAGAGGAGGGAGGAGCGGAAGGCGCACAGATCATGGAGCATGCAGAGCCTACGTCGGCCAGCGTGGGCCCCGAACAGTGCAATTCTAGAAAGCTCTGCGTTTCAGCATGACTGGTGCGATCTACGGTGCGCAAAGCATGTGGTGCAGTATATATGTAATTATATGGTGCACAAATATGAAGGGGCCCTGGGACACACAAATAAATACACACAAATAAAAGGATTACCCATATTTTTCCATCTTTTCTGGGTTTTTGTCTTCCCCCCCACTTCCCATATTTTCCCATATTTTCCTGGGATCGAGGATTAATTGTGTCTGTGTGTTTCTTTTCCTCTTGAAAATAATGTGGTGCACTGATATGTGGTGCGACCTATATTGTGTAATATACGCCGTGCAATTTCTGTAGTGCGACACGGATGTCCAATCTATGTGGTGCAACTGGTATGTTTTACAGACTAGTTGACACACCCCACGAGTTTGCAAACATACCACCCACCTACCCGCAACTTGGCTTGCAAAACCCATGCGGTGGCGATTGCGATGAGTGGTCGGCCTTGGCTGGTGCATCTCTGCGGGCGCGCTAGCCCACGCATGCTCGCGCGCACAACGGCCAGCTAGTTTGGCGCGACCGACGGAGACGATGGTGGCGATGTCGACGGCAAGGCCAATGCAGGCGCCGATGTTGATTACGCCAGCCGATAACGATGACGATGTCTTCGCGTCGGCGATGTAGGTTGTTTTAAAGAGTTCGACATGCGCGCGCGGCTGACGCGCGCGACACGGATCGACCCCCCCCCCAAGCACGCGCGCAAGGGCGTTCGAATGAGTTGGACATGCGGCACAAGAGGCCCGTTTGGCAAAATTTGATGGTAATGTTGAAAAACTGATGGCTGTCTGAAGAATTCGCAAGAGCGCGAGCGCAGGATCTTCTTGAAAACTGATGCTTGACATATGTTCGGGGCACGGGCACTCGTTATTGAAATCCTTACGAAGTTTCAGGTTTTTGAAGGGTTACAGCTTGCGCGCGCGACCACGCGCGCGTGTGCACGTCGTCCCATGTGTTGCAAGGGATTATTGCGGCAGTACGCTCGCAAGGGCGTCGGAGCAATTTCGACATGCGCGCGCGAGCGGTCCAGTAGCATGTTATGAGCACATTGAAACACCGATGGTTCTCTTAAGAATTTGCAAGAGCGCGACCACGGGCTTTTTTGAAAACGCTCGTTGCGCAAACATGTGTTGTTATATGTTTTAGTGGCTCTCGATAAGATCCTTACGAAACCTCAGGTTTTGAATGATTTCGGCATGCGCGCGCGACGACCCCCGCGAGTGCCCTGGCTGGGATGGTATGTATTCATAAGGAAAACGAGCAACGACGCAGAATCATATGTAAACTGCAATGCGCGAGGCCCACTTGATAAGTCCAGGGGGTGGTGGTGGTGGTAGAATCAATTGTTTAAAGAAAGGAGAATCTCCGTAGTGCAAGCAATGTGGTGCAAACTGGGTGGTGACATTAATTTTTACAAACGAATTGACAAATTCCGTGCTCTTGCAACATCCCACCCACCCACCCGCAACTTGGTTTGCAAAACCCATAACCTTACAATATGGCACCTCCTCTTCCTCCTACTCCTCCAACTCCTCCTCTTCCTCCTCTTCCTCCTCCTCCTCATCATCATCATAATCAGAATCATCATCATCAGCAGCAGCATCAGCACCATCACCAACACCATCACTTACCATCACCATCACCATCACCATCACCATCACCACCATCACCATCACCATCATCATCATCATCATCACCATCACCACCACCATTATCATCATCATCATCATCATCATCATCATCATCATCATCATCATCATCATCAGCATCATCATCACCATCGTCACCATCATCCTCTCGGCGGAGCTCCGCACCGTTCCTCTGGCCATGTGCCATATCCAGCCTGCTCTGAACGCTCGGGAAGCGCTACCCCAACGACGCCGTCAGGCAACGTTGCCCCGCAGCTCAGGGTAAAGCTTGGAACAACACATGGGGACGATGCCCCTGCAGCCGCTGCCGGGGCAGTGATGCATCTGCTCGTGCTGCCCACTAGTGAAGACTCGTTTCTTTACACTGTGAACGCTGGCACGCTCCCATACGCATACGATGTATACACGTGTGCATGTGTTAGACACTCAGGCCTGCGGGACTTCCCCCGAAACATGGTGCGTGGTTTGTTCAACGTCTCGAGCTCGCAGATATATCCCAAAGAACGCCCACTACAATCTGCGGGCTGGCGGCTGCGCAAATAAGATCATTGCGATATGTTCCTGCTCCGGGGAGGACACCCAACGGCGGCTCTCCCGCCCAGGTCAAATGCATCCAAGATGGGTCTCCGGGCCCCTCCCTGTGCCCATCCCGACTCGCTTTTCGGAGCGGACCCAGCCGTGGCGACGAGAAGCCTCCGAGGAGCCCCGAGAAAGACTAGCAAAAAACACGGCAGGAGTGCCGGCGCCGCCTCGAGCGGTCCTCCGCCGATGCCTGCCCCCGACAAGGATAAAGGGGCCCCAGAACACACAAATAAATACACACAAATAAAAATATTCCTCATATTTTCTCATATTTTCTGGGTTTTTGTCTTCCCCCCCAATTCCCATATTTTCGCATATTTTCCTGGGGATCGACGATTAATTGTGTCTGTGTGTTTTTTCCCCTCCTAAAAGGAGGGCGGCGACGGCGGAGGAGCGGGCCAGGAGCCCAGACGCCCGACGTCGGGATTTTGTTCGCAGCGTCGAGCCCCAGAGGTCTCGTTGGAGGCCTGGGAATGGGCACCAACACCAACACCGGGGGGGGTGCCTCCACAGGGGAAGATGAATCCTCGATTTCTTGTGCTGGTGGTAGGATGTCGGCCACCTTGGAAGCCAGAAGTATTGCAACCATCACCGAGATCGGGATCTTCTTCCCTCGGTGGACGCACGCCGCCGATATTGGTGTTGGCGTCAGCCTCTAGGCCTGCGATCTCGATCCATTCCCCGGGACTGGTGTCTCATCTGACGGTCCAGAGGCCCACAGGGCCCCCAGAGGCCCACCCCCGTCCTGATGTCTGTCTCTGCGCGAGGAACTGGTGATGGGCATGTTTTCCACCACCACCGCCAGAAGTTGGAGGGGGGAAGGAGGTGGAGAACGAGTAGGAGGAGAAGGAGGAGGAGGAGGAGGGGGACCCCCTCCCCCTCCAACTTATGATGGTGGTGGTGGGAAACAGGCCCATCAACTGGGGAGCGTCCTCGTCGTCCAGCAGCGTGGCGTTCGCCTTCCTCTCGCTGTTCAGCCGCTGCGCGGTGCGCGCCTGCTTGAACAGCCGCCCCCGCTCCACGCCCGCAGCGCGGCCACCCCAGCTGCAGCCCGCCTCGAGCAGGGAGGGGACCTCCGCGTGCCAGGCCCTGTTCCCAATGGCGAGGTCCACGCGTTGAGGAAGGAAGCTCGGCGTCAGCAGCAGCCGTCGAGCATCGCTGAAGCGATCCTTGCCTCCACTGGCGTGGCCTGGGCCCCACTGGTCGACCTGCCTCCCAGCGGCTGCTCCCTTCGAGTTTCGAGGGCATCTCCCCACAAGGGTGGTAGACTTCGACGAGCGCGCTCCATTACTTACATAAGTAACTACTCGCAAAGGGCCTGTCTCCAGCGAGGATTTACGACACGTGAATTACATCGAGGCAAACAAATGTTTTTGGGCGGCCGTTTGCGAGTAGCCACTTTGCGAGTAGTGGAACGCGCTCAGTGAATAATGGTGGGAAATCGGGATGAGGACGGGGATGGGGATAAGGATCGGTTCACCGATACTGAGCTTTCAGAGGTCCGCGCGGGCTTCTGGCTGGCATCGGCGCTGGGCCCATCCCTGGCGCGCGGAGCGCGCCAGAGGCGGCGCGAGAGGCGCCGCCGGTGGGGGGGGATGTCCAGCGCCGATCCAAGAAGTTCGCGCCGAGCTCGGAAACGCGGTGTGTATGCAGGTGTTCCTTCTTCGGATGTAGGCCTGGCTCGCGGCGGCGTGCTCGCGCGCGAGCAGGCTGGAGCACATGCGCTCCAGCTTGGCCAGGGGCGCGCCCCCCAGAGCGCCCCCCTCCAGGATCTGCCTCAGCGACGTCACGGCGCGGGCGGTCTCCTGGAGCGCGGCCTCGGGCGGCAGGGCGCCCCTGCCCGCGTGGGGGCCCGACTCCCGCCACGCGTGCAGGCAGTGCAGCAGCGCGTGTGCGACGAAGGCGCCCACGTCATCTCCGAAGCTCTCGCGCGGGCGCTGCTGCGCGTGGGCCCCAAGGTCCTCCGGCAGGCCGTCGCTGCCCACGCGCGAGCTCGCCGCCCGCCGCCGCTTCTTCGGAGCGTGCGCGCCCTGCCCCCCGGCATCGGCGGGCGGAGCCGCGGCGGCGGCGCCGGCATCTCCGCCTCGCCCGCGCCGCTCGTCGCCGGCATCGCCCGCGGGGGCGGCCTTCTCCAGAGCCTCCCGGGCCTCCTGGACGCGCACGAGCGCCTCCTTGCACCGCCCCTGCAGGCCCTCGGGGTTCTTGTCGGGGTGCAGCAGCAGCGCCAGCCGCCTGTACGCCAGCCGCACGGCGTACGCGCTCGGCGCCCCCCCGCCGGCGCCGTCGAGCCCCAGGACCTCCGTCGGCCGCCGAGGCGATGCGCCGAGAATGCGGTCCACCTCCACGCGCGCCTTCCCCGCGCGCCGCTCCGCGGCCTCGGCGGCGGCCTCCTCGCGGCGGCGCCTGGCCTCGTCCGCGCCCGCGGCGGCCGCGGCAGCGGCCGCCGCCTCGGCGAAGGCCGCGGCCTCGGCGGCGGCCTCGGCCTCGGCGGCCTCGTCGGCCTCCGCCTGGGCCTGCTCGCGCGCCGCCTCGTCGTCGCGCACGCCGCCCTGGGCGGGCTCGCGGCCGTCCCCCTCGCCGGACGAGGCGCTGCACTCCTGCGAGCAGCGTTGAACCGATCCCCAGCCTTGGGTCGGGCCTGTCCCCCTACAGGGGGATTTTGGGCGAAACACGAAAATACTCAAAACATGCTCCAACCATGCCAAAAAATACTCTATTATCCCGGCAAAGCAACCTAACAGCGATGTGTAGGAGCATATCTGGAAGCATTCCCCTTAAGATTCAGATGAGAATCCAGTTGTAGAATTGTGCTGTTCTCGCAGTCGTAGTCGCATTCGCGATGACAGTCGCAGTGGCAACGGCAGTCACAGACACAGCCTCAGCCTCAGCCTGCCTCAGCCTCAGCCTCAGCCTGCCTCAGCCTCAGCCTGCCTCAGCCTCAGCCTCAGCCTGCTTCAGCCTCAGCCTCAGTCTGCCTTCAGCCTCGGCCTCAGCCTCAGCCTGCCTCAGCCTCAGCCTGCTCAGCCTCAGCCTCAGCCTCAGCCTGCCTCAGCCTCATCAGCCTCAGCCTGCCTCAGCCTCAGCCTCAGCCTGCCTCAGCATTCAAAATGTGGCCCGGGAATGGAGTTCTGGGAACTCGAAGAACACGAAGTGGCCTACAGTTGGCTCCGGGCATTCAAAATCATGCCCAGGAATGGAGTTCTGGGAACTCGAAGACCACGAAGTGGCCTACAGTTGGCTCCGGGCATCCAAAATGTGGCCCGGGAATGGAGTTCTGGGAACTCGAAGAGCACGAAGTGGCCTACAGTTGGCTCCGGGCATCCAAAATGTGGCCCGGGAATGGAGTTCTGGGAACTCGAAGACCACGAAGTGGCCTACAGTTGGCTCCGGGCATTCAAAATGTGGCCCGGGAATGGAATTCTGGGAAGTCGAAGACCACGAAGTGGCCTACAGTTGGCTCCGGGCATTCAGAATGTGGCCCGGGAATGGAGTTCTGGGAGGTGACTGTTGGCTTAAAACGACTTCTGCGGCACCCTGTCCGGCACCCGCCCAGACCCCCCTGTGGAGTCATCTGCTGCTCTCTTTTGACCCTACTAGAAACCTATCAGAACAAGCTGTTAGGTAATTACAACGTCCCCGGACTATGATTTGACTTTTTGGGGATATCCCCCCGTAGAGGGGCAGGCCCGACTTAGCCCTAGCCCCACTGGCGTGGCACGGGCCCCACTGGCCGATCTGCCCCCCCCTGGATAGAACTATAGCATGCTCCCTTCGAGTTCTGGGGTCGCACCGGCGT
Organism: Prorocentrum cordatum; assembly: GCA_963575745.1. Classification (NCBI taxonomy): domain Eukaryota; class Dinophyceae; order Prorocentrales; family Prorocentraceae; genus Prorocentrum; species Prorocentrum cordatum. The sequence goes on from CAUYUJ010004331.1 coordinate 28,958, forward strand.
GTACGGGATGGTGGGGATCGGGATGGGGATGGGGCTCTGTTACAGTCACAACTGATAGCAAGGATGCGCGATGAGGATGCGAGCCACTTGGACCCCCGTGTCGAATCGTTTCGAGCGGGGCTGGCAATCGAAATGGGTGAAGGATGGGCCGAGGAGGCGAGAATGCAAGGGGGTACCCTTGGGAAGGTTGCCCATCCTGACCATCGATGTCAACTGTGTCTCGGGCCGGGCGAAGGGGGGGGGGATAGCAAAGGGGGGGGGTGATGATCAGCTCACGTAGCTAACTTTCCCGGCGCCTCCCGGCGCCGGGAGGCGCCCATGTATATCGAGGAATGGGCCCGGCGGCGGGGCCGAAACCAGCTGCATGCAGCAGACTTCGCCAACCCCCCCTTTCCTAATGCCCCCCTTTCGTCCGGCCCGAGTGTCGGCGATACTCATCCTCCGGGGGCGCCGCCTCCGCGGCGCAGTTCTCCAGGCAGGCCATCGGCGCCGCTGCGACCGCCGCGGCGGGCGCCAGCGCCGGCAGCGCCAGCGCCGGCCCCGCCAGCGCCCGGGGAGGGCGGCAGCCGCGCCCGCGCCGGGTGGCACGGCAGCACGCGTAGCCCCAGCGGCCGGCGGCGCGGTCGTAGTAGGACCCGAACACGGCCGAGTGGCCGCCCTCGAGCTGGTCCTCGAATTTAAGGCCGACGAGAGCTATGTATGCACGGCCACTGGTCCCTGGCCAGGCCCCTCCTGAATCCAGCAGCGGTGTGCACGCCACGCCCTCCTGGCCTGGCCAGGAGGGCGAGCACGCAGCTCCTGGGTTCAGGATGGGCCTGGCCAGGGAGCAGCAGAGATGTATAGACGTCGTCGCCCGAGGCTGAGCACCGATCCGCAACACGCAACCCGTGGCGTGCCGACACGGGGCTCGGCACGTGGATCAAAAGCGGAGGTCCGGCGCGACTCGTCCGCCGAGACGTGGGCCGACACGTTGAGCCAACACGCGCCGTGTTGACACGGACGTTGTGGACACGGCACGTGTGGCGTTTCAGAGAGGGCGTATC
>CAUYUJ010004331.1:35000-71013 GCA_963575745.1 Prorocentrum cordatum
CCCACCAGCCCTTTGGGCGTGAGTGGTTTAGAGAGCCCGCTCTGTCCTCAACCCCCCTTCTTCCCCTTCGGGGAGGGGTTTACCCCTCCCCCTCCCCCCTCCCCCTGGGCCTGGACAGGGAGTCCCGGGTGTTCTAAAGGGGGTCTTTTTCGACTCCTGGGAGGGGCAAAAAACGACAACCCTCACGAGGATTCTGGCCCCGACGGGGGGGCAGAGTTTGGCCCCTCTGCTCTTCTTTGAAGCCAAAATCATTGATTTTACTACGGTTTTGGCCCCATTTTGGCCTCCTGAGGGGGCCGCGCCTCTCTTCCCTCATAGCAAAACCATTGATTTTACGAAGGTTTTGGGCTCATTTTGTCCTTCTCAGGGGGCAGCTCTCCTTTGCGCTTCTGCGGAGGTCGCAAGAGGCCCCAAGATGGCCCCAAGAGGCCCCCAGGAGGCTCCCAAGAGGCCTCCAAGAGGCCCCCCAGAGGCCCCCAAGCGGCCCCAAGAGGCCCCAAGAGGCCCCCAAGAGGCCCCCAAGAGGCCCCACGAGGCCCCAAGAGGCCCCCAAGAGGCCCCCAAGAGGCCCCCAAGAGGCCCACGACGCCCAAGAGGCCCCCAAGAGGCCCCCAAGAGGCCCCCAAGAGGCCCCACGAGGCTCCAAGAGGCCCCCAAGAGGCCCCACGAGGAGCCCGAACGACTCACATCAGGACGAGGGGCCCGAACGACTCACACCACGAAGAGCCCGAACGACTCACACCAGAAGGAGGGGCCCGAACGACTCACACCAGGACGAGGCGCCCGAACGACTCACACCACGAGGAGCCCGAACGACTCACACCACGACGAGGGCCCCGAACGACTCACACCACGAGGAGCCCGAACGAGTCACACCAGGAGGAGGGGCCCGAACGACTCACACCAGGACGAGGGGCCCGAACAACTCACACCACGAGAAGCCCGAACGACTCACACCAGGACGAAGAGCCCGAACGACTCACACCACGAAGAGCCCGAACGACTCACACCAGGAAGAAGGGCCCGAACGACTCAGACCAGGACGAGAAACCCCAAACGACTCAAACCACGAGGAGCGCTTTCTCTCCCTCCTCCTTCGCCTCGTCCTTCTCCCGCTCCCCCCACAAGGAGGATGTACAAGGAGGCGGGAGGAAGGAGGAACAGGGGAGATATGCGGGGCCAAGCGGACACACGCCTGAAAAACACGACTGTTGGCATGCTTCGCGAGAGTTGCTGCTGTGAGATGGGCTGGTGGGGATACGCGAAGCGTAAAGAATTCAATACCATATAATATAGTACTATATGATACCGTATAATAACATATAATGTAGTATCCTATAATACCATACAATACCATATTACACCATATGACTTCATAGGATATCGTATGATACCAAATATCATGATAACATGTAATAAAATTTATGCGTATATATTACGATATATAAATACGATGTTACAAAATCATATGATATACTATACTCGAATATAACACGATGTAATCCAATATAATATCAACATATCATATGATATACAAAAATGAAACATCCCATACTATCATTGCAGGTCATAGAAGATCACATGATATCATGTGATAACAATGAATACCATATAATATATTAACATATAAGATGGCGCAATAAGGTACCATCTGATATCATATGGTAATATATAACAAAATGAAATATGATGTAATACCACATAGTATGATATCATATAAGATCATAAGGTCTAATATACTAGGTTACGATATTGTACAAGACCATACACAATAACACCACATAGTTTAATATAATATAATGTAATGTGGTTAAACTGTGATGTGATATGATATAATATGATATGATACCAGCTGCTACAACAGATTGAACTATACTATAACATGATACCATGTGAAATCCTATAATGACATATGATGGAATAAACATTATATGATGTAATTACATATGAAATCCTGTATTCTAGTATAGTATATTATAACAGTATATACTATCGTATAAGATTATACATTATAACATAGCATACTATAATGTGATATACCTCTACATATGTATAAATGTGTATCTATACATATGTATACACAAATTGTTGCCACACAAAACTCCCAGCCGCCCTGGGCTCCCTGATGGCGAAACAGTTCATTATGTACTGCTCTTCGCCGGCTTTTCGGTGCAACCCTCGATCACCGCCACCCTCCGATCGGCGGCGACGATAAGCGCGAATAGCCCACGAGCGGGCATTACACGTGTTCGCCAGGGGGCCCTTTCGAATACATAGATCATCGGCGCACCTGGATACATGTACTGCGCTCCCCAGGACTATTCGCCCCATATCCTGACCTCCGACCCCTCTCGCGCCACGCCGACCCGCGTTCCCAGCGCCGCTTTCAGCCCCCTGGCGCGGGGGCCCCGCAGGCCCAGAGACGGAGGAGGAGGGAGGGAGAAAGGAGTAGCGTTCGAGGCTGCAGCAAGGAGGAGGAGCGTTCGAGGAGGAGGAGGAGGGAGGGAGGGAGGAAGGAGCAGCGTTCGAGGATAGGGAGAAGAAGGACAAGGAGTAAGAGGAGAGAGTCGGATTAGGTCGGGCCTGTCCCCCTACAGGCGGCTCTTGGACGAACAAATTGAACAGTTAAACAGCACGCCAACAATATTCAAAAATACTCGGAAGATCGTCCCCAGACTATTTTAATATTCCCCCTGTAGAAGGACAGGCCCGACTTGAGTAGGAGGACCAGGGACCGAGAGGACGGCAAGGGGGATGAGAGGGGAGGACGACCAGCGGGAAGACCAGGAGGAGGAGGAGGAGGAGGACCTCCCAAGGCGCCATCCCACCCCGTTCGGCAGCAGAGGCGGACATCCCTGCATCGGTGGGCACCTGACGCTTGAGTGGCGCATGGTCCTGGGTGCTCGACACTCCTCATCCCCCCTGCCTCCTTTCCCTTCTGCTTCTCTTCCTCTGGAATCGTCCACGTACCACCGAAAGCCTTCAGCAGCAACCCATGCGTTCCGAAAGCCTTGGACCCCGCCCCCCCAAGCAACAGGAAACCAGCGAAAACCTCCTCCCCCGATGCCCGACGACGTGAAACATCAGAGACGAGCAAGCATCATGAACAGCTCACCGCCCGACCAGATCATCGCGCGTGATTTTTCGACCCAGATCGACACAGGAGGGCCCCCGGGGACCGTCGTGATCTCTCCGGGTTTCCAAATATCGGTGCCCTCCTCGCGCCTTCCCCTGGAGGCCTCTGGGGGCCCGCGCAGCTCTCCCGCAGGACCCCCGCACGCAGGCCTCCGAAGTCCAGAGAGGCGCCCCCCCAGGGGTGCCAGTGGAGCGCGTTGTCCACGGATCCCGGCCTTTCACTCCGAGACGTCTTCACAAAATGGTGGTTCCAAAGCTGGGTGCCCGCGCCGATTCTGGAACCACTGGCGGCCGTCGGGCTCGACAGAGCTCTGGATATCCAACTGGCGAGCGCAAGATACTTGTAACATACCTATCCACTATCACGCGCGCGGTTCCCCTGAGCTTCGGACCGAGGTACATCTATCAGCAGACCAGGCCAGGCGGCTGGCACTAACCAGACTGCTACGGACAAAAAACTGAGACAGCAGTAGACGCGATGATGATGGTGGCGATGCTGGCGACGATGGCGACGATGGCGACACCAACGACGCATGGCCAGCAACGGAGCCGATGCTGACCACGCCGACGACGACGACGGCACCCTCGACGACGACCACCCGATCACCATGACGACGTCGTCGCCTCGGCGACAAAGGTTTTGGAAGGAGCCCGACATGCGCGGGCGGCCGACGCGCGAGGATGGCCCGCGCGTATGATCTGACACGGATCACGCCCCCTTTTAGCACACGCGCACGGGCGTTCGAATGACTCCGACGCGCGGCGCGCGGGGCCCGTTGTTTTGGAGAGCCGCGTGAAACTGTCGACGAAGAAGCAGATGGTTCGCCAAGAGTTCGCAGGACAGCGTGCGCTGGCAATTCCGAAAACTGGCGCTGCAAAACGATGCATGTTTTCTGCGTGTTCGAGACAATCGATTTGGAAATCCGCACGAAGCCGATGGCTTCCGAAGGATATCGGCACGCGCACGCGACGACGCGCGCGCCTGCTTGTCGCCCCACCTTGCGCAAGGGATCCTGGCGGCAGTACCCGAGCAAGGGCGTTCGAGCGATTCCGACGCGCGCACGCGAGATGCCCGTTTGGCAGCAAGATATGAACACATTGCAAGACCCGTGGTTTGCTTCAGAATTCGGAAGAGCCCACGCGCCAGCTTTTCTGCAAATTGCCGATGCAAAGCCAGCAGTTTTGCACACGTGTTCAGGACATTCGATGTTTAAATCCTTGCGAAACCCAGCGATTGAAAGGTTTCGGCAAGCGCCCGCGATGACGCGCGCGCGTGGTCTTCGTTCCATTGTTGCAAGGGGTTCTGGAAAACGGCTGATATGTTTTTATATGTTTGGCAGAGGGCGAGGGGGGGAACCAATGCTGGACTGCCCGGGATGCAACGAATCCATATTCAGCACGGGCGACGGGCCAGAATCACATGCGAACTGCAATGCGAAAAGGGGGACCGTTGAGTCCGGAGGAAAGGGGGGTCGATCCGAATGCTCTTCTGGAAACGAGAACCAGCGCGGCGCAATCTACAAGGTGCAATTGATTTCTGCACACGAGCTGACACATCCCATGCCCGCGCAAGCACCCCTGCCACCCGCCCGCAACTTGGCTTGCGCAACCCATGCGGCGGCGATTGGGATGAGTGCTTGGCGCTGGCCGGCGCATCCCCGCGGCCGCGCAGGCCTGCGCATCGCTTGCGCGCGCAGCGGCCAGCTAGTTTAGCGCGACCGACGCGGCCGCGGCGGCGCTACCGCCGGGCGCCTTCAGTGCGAGTTGACGTGGGCGGGCGCGGCACCGCGGCGACGCCGGCAACGGCGGGCTCGACTATGGAAATAACGACGATGGCGACAACGGCGGCGACGGTGACGGCGAGGCCAATGTCGGCGCCGATGTTGATCACGCCCGCCGACCACCATGACGACGCCGTCGCGTCGGCGACGAAAGTTTTGGAAGGAGTTCGACACGCGCGCGCGGCCGACGCGCGAGAGCGGCCCGCGCGATATGATTTGTCGCGGATCGCGCCCCCCCCCCCCCACACACGCGCGCAAGAGCGTTTCAATGAGTTCGATCGACATGCGGCGAGAGAAATTCGTTTGGCAGAATTTATTAAACACATTAAAACCAATGATTTTGTTCAAAATCCGCAAGGAGTATCACGGCGGTACAACGAATTTCTGCTCGCACTCCACTGCTCGCCCTTCATCCCGCCCACCCACCCGCAACTTGGTTTGCAAAACCCACGCGGCGGCGATTGCGATGAGTGCTTGGCGTTGGCTGGTGCATCTCTGCGGCCGCGCTAGCCGCGCATGCTTGCGCACGCAGCGGCCAGCTACTTTGGCGCGACCAACACGGGCGCGGTGGCGCTGACCTCTGGGCACTTCCCAGCGGGGATGGTAACGAATCCAGGGGAGCCCTGAGTCGAATCGGTACGTTTGCTCGGCGATCGACATGGATCGGATCGGCGGAATTCGGCAGCCGAGCCAAGAGAAATCGAATCGGCGGACATCGGCAAACTAACGGGCCTCCATGGGGAGACCAGAATCCACATCGGAACCCCAAGCCGGATCGAAACGGAATCGGAAGCCATCGCAATAGATCGGATCGAATCGGAAGAATCCAAACGGACCCTGCGATGCGGGTGATTATGATAGCAACGACGACGGCAAGGCCAATAACGGCGCCGATGCTGATCACGCCGACGACGATGACGGCGCCGTCGCGTCGGTGATGAAGGTGTTGGAAGGAATTCGACATGCGCACGCGGCCGACGCGCGAGAGCGTCCCGCATGGTATTATTTGCCACGGATTGGCCCCCTTGCCCCCCTGGCAGGCGCGCGTTCGAAGGATTGCGACGTGCGGCGCGAAGGGCCCGTTTGTCCGAATTGAATGAGAAGGATCGGATTCGCAGGAGCGCGAGCGCAGGATTTTGAAAACTGATGTTGTCAAACCATGTGTTTGTGTTATAGATATTCGTGACACTCGATTTTGAAAACCATGCGAAACGCAAGGTGTTTGAAGGATGTCGGCATGCGCGCGCGACAACGCGCGCGAGTGCATTTCGTCTCATCTGTTGCAAGGGATTCTTGCGACAACACGGGCGCACTGGCGTTCGAGCAATTCCGACATGCGCGCGCGAGAGGCCCGCTTGGTAGCGTGTTATGAACATGTTGAAACAACCAATGGTTACCTCAAGAATTCGCAAGAGCCCGAGGGCAAGCTTGTTGTGACATTTACTGTAACGAAAGCATGTGTTTTAAATGTTGTCGGGGCACTCGCTTTTGAACCCGTTGCGAAACCTAAAATGTTTGAAGAATTTCGGCATGCGCGCGCGACGACGCGCGCGTGTGCACTTCGTCCGGACTTCTGCAAGGGTTATTGAATACTAGTGATTTGTGATAAACGAATGCGCGCATGACATTTGTTGAAAAGAATGAGGGGGGGATACTGGCTTGCCTGGGACGATACGAACTCCTATTCCAGGTGGACGATGGGGCGGAAACACGTGTAGTGTGCCATGCGAAAACGGGGGCCGTTGATTCCAGGGGTGGTGAATCCTAATACTGTTTTGGCAAGGAGAAGGTATGTTGTGTAATCCGAGGCGGCGGCGAAGCGGCGACGATGCGGAGACGGCGACTACACAGCCGCCAGAGCGGCACAACCAGCCCAGACTGCGGGCGGCGACGACACGGCGACGGGGCGGCGACGGCGACGACTTGGCCGCCAGAGCGGCACACCTGCCCAGGCGACGGGAGGCGACGGGGCGGCGACGGCGACTGCATCGCCGCCTGAGCGGCACACCAGCCCGATTCCTCAGGACGGAAGTGAGGAACCGTGAGTGCAAGCACTGTCTGGAGAGCCTCGGGACCCCTTTCCATCATTGCCACAAGGCGAAAGCGGCTAGACAAAAGGAGAGAACAAAAAAAAAAAAAAAACGTTGGCGGTCCTCCTGGTCGTCCTCCTCGATGGAGCTGGCATCGACGGTGCTGGCACTTGCCACGTCGGCCCCACCGGTCTCCACCGAGTCCGACTCGCCCTGGGGGTCGGCGGCGGCTCGCTGCTGCTGGCTCTGACGGCTTGGACGCTAGTGCTGGGCACTGCACAGATCGTTCAACTTCAAGCGATCGCTACTACACGAAAGCAGCTGTCGCTCACGATTGGCCTGATCCAGGCCGCCGAGAACGATCAACCCTCGCCGCGACGACGCGGTGCGAACCTGTCGTACCACCTGCGCTGCACTTGATGGCCCTGATGCATGCAGTCCGACCGCGCCCTTGGCTGGCAAGCCCAGTTTCAGAAAAAACTTCAAAATCAGTTTGCCCAGGCCGTCGGGTGGGATAACTGAGCAGACCACCTCGGCATGCGCTTCTGGGCAATTCGCCACAAGTGAGCTCCGCTGGACAGGGAGAGAGAGAGAGAGACATGGAGAGACAGAGAGAGTGAGAGAGACATGGAGAGACAGAGAGAGAGAGAGAAACACGAATAAAACGACGTGGCTGGTGGCAATGCTTCCAATGCTGCCACTGATTCGTGACGGAAGCGGGGTTCCCTGAACTCAACCCTGCCCGAGGCGAACGCATGCGATATCAATTTGCGGCGAAGGCTGCACTGAGCATCGTTTAGCCGATCTCCATCCCCACCAGCGTGGGCTGGGCCCCACTGGCCGATTTAATGCCCTAGATGGGGATATAGGCCGTTTCCTTGGGATTTCGAAGGGCACATCCCCAACTAGGGTGCTGAGATGTTCGGGGTCTGGATGGGGATGGGGATGGGGATGGGGATCGGTTAAACGATACTGATGCACTTGACGGCCACGCTGCTCTCTGGCCCTTCTGCCCGGGCAGCGCAGGGCTTGAGCAGCCCACGCACCGCTTCGCACACGTCTTCTGGAGGCCTGGAAATGGGCACCAACACCAACACAGGGGGGGGGCCTCCACAGGGGGAAGAGGATCCCAGAGCTCGGTGCCGGTGGAAAAAAATATCGGCCGCCCTGGAAGCCAGAACAGTACCACCATCGCCGAGATGGGGACCTTCTTCCCTCGGTGGAGGCACACCGCCGATGCTGGTGTCACAGGGGATGTGTCGACCCCCATCCCAGGCTTCGTGGGGTTTCCGAATGGACCAGAAATTTTGGGCCCGACCCTGGGATATACGATGGGGGGGATGTCCATCCTCGATAGGGGTGCGTCCGAATAGCCCCCTTGGGGTGCATCCCAGGGTTTTCCCATTTTTCTGAGCGGCCAAACTTTTCGGGCGAAACTCGGGGATTGGGGGAGAAACATCGCCCGCGATGGTGTTCCTTGTCGGCCCCGAGGCCTGCGAGCCTTCTCGCTCGCCCGCCCCGAAGCCCTCGACGGGCCTCGCGCCCTCCACTCCCGCACCCCGCACCCGGCCTCGAGGGGAGCCGGGCCTCGGCCGTCCCGCGGGCGCCCGGCGGCGGAGCCAGCAAGAACTCGGAGGCTGGGCGAGAGCTGGGAAGCTGGGGGGGGGGAGAGATATCAGACAAGCATCCTCTTTCTTCTCTTTCTCCCCCTCGTTCTCCTCCTCCTCCTCCTCCTCCTCCTCCTCCTTCTTCTCCTTCTCCCTTTGAAGCGTTGCTCGGATTGGGGTTGGCTGGAACTGAGGCTCGGAGACCGTGGCTGCTGAAACGGTCTTCCCAGAAGAAGAGACACAGATTCCTGGAATAAAGCTCAACGCACCAAATAGCAAACAGGCTGCTTCCCGGAAGAGAAAAACAAGACAATGTCCCGGAACTCCGTTTGAGCAGCCACGGGTTTGCCAGCCTCCGCCCGGCTTCTGACGCCAGCAGAGGACAGCAGGGGAAGGAAGGAAGAGGGACGAGGAAGGACCGACGATCCTCAGAGCGTGTGCTAGCGCCAGCGTGTGCTTCTTGTCCACCGATGGCCTGCACTGTGGCGCAGGTGATGCAACGAGGGCCGACACAGGCTGCGCGCCTGCACGCCATCGGCGGACCTGAACGGGGCAAGCACACATTGGGCTAACACACGTTCTGAGCATCATCGAAAAGAGGAGGTAGGAAGCAACTGCTGGGAGGTCTTCGTCGGAAAGATCAAGGAGGATTAAGCCCCATTGCGGGGCTGTTACGCCGAGTCGGCTTCGGATTAAGGGAGATTAAACCGGACTAAGCGGGATGAAGCGGGATTAACCCGGATTATGCCGGATTAAGCCGGACTTCGGACCAGGGCAAAATCAGAATTTGACCTCCCAGGAGTTGCATCCGAAGGAGGGGGAGATAGGAGGGGGAGGCAGAAACCGCTTCAGGAGAAGAAGCTGCAAGAGAGCCTGGCCTGCAATCTGCACTGGACATGGGAGGCGAACCGCGGGCAACGGGGAACTTGACCCACGGGCCGTCCATCCACGCTGACGTTTGCGTCAGACATTGATGCCATACTCGGGGTGACCTCACAATGTGCTGCGCGCACAGCAACGCCTCATCGACAGAGCAACCGTGCATCATGGGAGCATATACAAAAGCGCTGGCCCCCTTGTGGGGCAACCAGGCTCTGCGGATTAGGCTTGCTGCTTCCTGCGCCAGTTCCAGTTTCCAGTCTCCAGTGTGATAGTCCTGCTTTCTGCTTCCCCCTGTGAATTGCTGAAGTCCGCGCCAGGGGGGGGGAGCCGAAAAGGGCCCTTGTTACCGCCACCTGGGGGGGGGTCTCAGAATCCTTCCAGCCCTCTGGGCGTCAGTGGTTTAGAGAGTCCCACCAGCCCTCTGGGCGTCGGTGGTTTGGAGCGTTTCCTCTTCCACCCCTCCTTCTTCCCCTTCGGGGAGGGGTTTACCCCTCCCCCTACCCCCTCCCCATGGACCTGGACAAGGGGGTTCCGCGAGTCGTCGGAGCGTCCAAAACGGCCTCGGCGAGGAAGCCAAAATCATTGATTGCACTATGGTTTTGGCCCCATGTTGGCCTCCTGGGGGGGCGACCCTCATTGACGCTCCCCTCTTGTTTGATCGATCTCCTCCAAGATGGCCTCAAGAAGCGCCCAGGAGGCCCCACGAGGTCCCAAGATGGCCCCAAGATGGCCCCAAGAAGCCCCGAGAGGCCCCCAGGAGGCCCCCTAGAGACCCCCAAGAGGCCCCGAGGGACCCCCAGAGGCACCCAAGATGCTTCAAGAGGCCTCGGCGAGAATGCCAAAACGACCTCGGCGAGGAAGCCAAAATCATTGGTTTCACTAGGATGTGGCCCCATGCTCCCGGGGGGGGGACGCTAATTACTGCTCCGCTCTTGTTTGATCGATCTCCTCCAAGATGGCCCCAAGAAGCGCCCAGGTCCCAAGAGGTCCCAGGATGGCCCCAAGATGGCCCCAAGAGGCCACCAAGAGGCCCCCAGGAGGCCCCCTAGAGACTCCCAAGAGGCCCCGAGAGACCCCCCAGAGGCACCCAAGATGCTCCAAGAGGCCTCGGCGAGAATGCCGTCGTCCCATCAGGGAGGGGGGCCGTGGAGCCCTGGGACCCATCCCATCTGGGGGGGGGCCGTGAACCCGGAGCCCGGGATCAGATATACATATAATCCGCCACCGTGCCCTTGAGCACGGAGTGGGCGTGTCCTCAGGCCCTTCCTCTAATCATCTGAGCATTACTCCTCACTCCCAAAGATGCTTTCAGAGACCCGGACCCCTCGCTCTCAAATCTCCCCGAGCGTCTCGCGTGCCCCCTGGGGTTCTCAGCATCTTCTCGCATGACTTGTTCGGAGGCCCAGAGGGCACCAAGACGGGCCAAGAGGGCCAAGATGGCCTCAAGATGGCCCAAGAGGCCTCCAAGAGGCCTCCCAAGAGGGTCCAAGGCAACCATCATTAATTTCCCTTAGGTGTTTGAAGAATTTGGGCGTTCTCGCCTTTTCTGCTTGCCGACGCTCCAAGACGGTCCAAGAGGCCCGCAAGACCACCCAAAGACAACCTAAGAGGCCTCCAACAGGGCCCCAAGACGAGCTAAGAGCGCCCCAAGACGGCCCAGAAGGCGCCCAAGACGGCCCCTAAAGGGGCCCAAAAGAGGGAGCACGAACCGAGAATTCGACTCGTCCGCCTCAAGACAAGAGGCCCCCAGGAGGCCCCAAGAGGCGCCCAAGAGGCGCCCAAGAGGCACCCAAGAGGCCCCCCATGAGGCCGCAAGAGGCCCCCAAGAGGCCCCCAAACGTCCCCCAAGAGGCCTCAAAACTGCCTCCAACAGGCCCCCGAGAGGCCTCCCACGAGATCCCAACGAACATCCAATAGGCCCCATACCCACAAGCCAGGCACGGGGGCGGGATGGGCTGGAGGCCATAAGATTGCATACTAGCCGGCCGCTCTGCGGTTGATCGGGAGTTTCTGTATATAGAAGAAGGTGCGTGCGCTTGTTGGCGAGGGTGAGGATGAGGTTCCTCCTCCTCCTCCTCCTCCTCCTCCTCCTCCCTACTCCTCCACCTCCTCCTCCTCCTTCTTGTACGGAGGGCCGGTTGCCTCCTCCTCCTCCCCTCCTCACTACCTCCTCCTCCTCCTCCACCTCATCCTTCTCTTTGTCTTCCGTCCTGTCCCTCCTTACACCCACAGCTACCATCACCCTTCCTCCTCCTCCTCCCTCCTCCTCCTCTCCTCCTCCTCCTCTCCTCCTCCTCCCCTCCTCCTCCACCTCCCTCCTCCTCCTCCTCCTCTCCTCCTCCTCCTCCTCCTCCTCATTCCTTCTCTGGGCACCTCCCCCTGTGCGCGGAATCCCCCGTATCTGTCCGAAACGGTGCGGAGTGCCGCTCTTGGCTCCTCTGGCACCATCCCCCGGGGCCGGTTTTGTGAGATGACTCAAGCGAGGCGGCCGGTTTGGGATTCGTCGGCGGATCCACTGGATCCAGCGGATCTGTCCGGAAACGGTGCCGGAGGCCGCTCTGGGCTCCATGGGCACCTCCCCCCGGGCCGGTTTGGGATTCGTCGGCGGATCCACCGGATCCACCGGATCTGTCCGGAAACGGTGCCAGAGGCCGCTCTGGGCTCCTCTGGGCACCTCCCCCAGGGCCGGTTTTGTGAGGATGTCTCAAGCGAGGGCGCCGGTTCGGGATTCGTCGGCGGATCCAGCGGATCTGTCCGGAAACGGTGCCGGAGGCCGCAAGGGGCTCCATGGGCACCTCCCCCGGCGCCCGGTTTTGTGAGGATGTCTCAAGGGCGATGGGCTCCGGTATGGGATTTCGACGGGGATCCACCGGATCGTCCGGATCGAAACGGTGCGAGGCCGCTCTGGGCTCCTCTGGGCACCTCCCCCAGGGCCGGTTTTGTGAGGATGTCTCAAGCCGAGGTCGCCGTTTGGATTCGTCGGCGGATCCACCGGATCCACGGATCTGTCGGAAACCGTTCCGGAGGCCAGGCTCAGGGCTCCTCAAGGGTCACCCCGCCGGGGCCTTTTTGTTGATGATGTCTCAGCGATGGGCGCCGGTTTGGATTCGTCGGCGGATCCACGGATCTGTCCGGAACCGTAAACGGTGCCGTAGCCGCTCTGGCTCCTCTGGCACCTCCCCGGCCGGTTTTTGTGGAGATGTCTCAAGCGTGGGGCGCCGGTTTGGATTCGTGCGGATCCAGCGGATCAGTCCGGAAACGGTGCCGGAGGCCGCTCTGGGCTCCTCTGGGCACCTCCCCCGGGGCCGGTTTTGTGAGGATGTCTCCAGCGAGGGCGCCGGTTTGGGATTCGTCGGCGGATCCACCGGATCCACCGGATCCACCGGATCTGTCCGGAAACGGTGCCGGAGGCCGCTCGGGGCTCCTCTGGGCACTTCCCCCGGGGCCGGTTTTGTGAGGATGTCTTAAGCGAGGGCGCCGGTTTGGGATTCGTCGGCGGATCCACCGGATCCACCGGATCCACCGGATCTGTCCGGAAACGGTGCCGGAGGCCGCTCTGGGCTCCTCTGGGCACCTCCCCCGGGGCCGGTTTTGTGAGGATGTCTCAAGCGAGGGCGCCGGATTGGGATTCGTCACCGGATCCACCGGATCTGTCCGGAAACGGTGCCGGAGGCCGCTCTGGGCACCTCTGGGCACCTCCCCCGGGGCCGGTTTTGTGAGGATGTCTCAAGCGAGGGCGCCGGTTTGGGATTCGTCACCGGATCCACCGGATCTGTCCAGAAACGGTGCCGGAGGCCGCTCTGGGCTCCTCTGGGCACCTCCCCCGGGGCCGGTTTTGTGAGGATGTCTCAAGCGAGGGCGCCGGTTTGGGATTCGTCGGCGGATCCAGCGGATCTGTCCGGAAACGGTGCCGGAGGCCGCTCTGGGCTCCTCTGGGCACCTCCCCCGGGGCCGGTTTTGTGAGGATGTCTCAAGCGAGGGCGCCGGTTTGGGATTCGTCACCGGATCCACGGATCCACCGGATCTGTCCGGAAACGGTGCCGGAGGCCGCTCTGGGCTCCTCTGGGCACCGCCCCCGGGGCCGGTTTTGTGAGGATGTCTCAAGCGAGGGCGCCGGTTTGGGATTCGTCACCGGATCCAGCGGATCTGTCCGGAAACGGTGCCGGAGGCCGCTCTGGGCTCCTCTGGGCACCGCGCCGGGGGTGAGGATGACAGTAGTTCCACAGAAACTCCCTCAAATGAATGAATGTATGTATGAATGTATGAATGGATGGACGGATTGATGCATGCATGCAGCATGGATGTCTGGATGTACGGATGTATGTGGGTGTCTGCATGGGTATATGTGGATGTGTGTATGTGTGTATGTAAGTGTGTGTGCATACATGTATACATGTGTGTATGTATGTATGTATGTATGTCTGTATGTATGTATGTATGTATGTATGTATGTATGTATGTATGTATGTACGTACGTATGGATGGATGGATGGATGGATGGATGGATGGATGGATGGATGGATGGATGGATCTATGTATGTGTGTAGGTGTAGGAGTGTGCATACGTGTGTATGTGTGCATGTATGTATGCATGCATGTCAGTAAACTATGTGTACAGATGCGTGTGTATGAATGTGTATATGTATGTGTGTATGTCTGTATGCATGTACAGATGTATGCATAGTTTGTGTATGTATGGAGGTATGTGTATGTGTGTATGTGTATATGCCGGTATGCCGATACGTATGTATGTATGCCTGTCTGTCTGGCTGTCTGTATATGTGTACGCTCGCATGCGTGTGTGTATGCATATGTGCGTATGTAGTTGTGTGTATGTGTGTAGGCAAGAAGGCAGGTATGTATGTACGGTTGTATGTTTGTGTGTATGCATGTTTGTATGTATGTACGTATGTGTGTATGTGTGTATGTGTATGTATGGATGTACGTATGTATGTATGGATGTGTGTATGTATGTGTGCATACCTGTATATATACATATGTGTATGTGTACGCGTATGTGTGCACGTATGAATGTTCGCATGTATGTACGAACGTACGTACGTATGTACGTACGGTTGTGTGCTGTATGCGTACATGCATGCATGCAGACATGTATGCATGTATGATCGCCCCCCCAGTAGCATACCCTTTTGCCTTGTGGTTCGATGGTGCCAACTTGAACCCTCATCCGCCCATCCCTTCATCTGCTTCCCACTGTCCGTTCGCATCGCTCCCATCATGCTCCATGGCGGTATCCTCCTCCTTCTCCGCCCCCCTCCTCGTCCTCCTCCTATTCCTCCTTCGCCTCTTCCTGCTTCCATCGCTCCTCCTTCTCCTCCTCCTCGCCCTCCCCCTCCTCCGCACCGTCATCATCACCATCCGACCAAACATCATCATCCGCCTCGTTCCCCTCCTCCTCTCATTGTTCATATGTGAAGAGTGGGAGGGGTGGCGATATGAGAAGGAGAATGGCACGGGGAAGGGGAAGAGGAGAGCGAGGAGGAGGACGACGACGAGGAGGAAGAGGGGGAGGAGGAGGAGTGAAGAGTGAGGAGCGCTACCTCTCCACCACCACAACCCCCATATGGCGTAAATAGTGTGGTGGTGTAGGACTCACAATGGTACTGGTGGATGTGGTAGTCTGAGTAAAAATACGTGTGTTAGTGGTAATGGCATGGCCCATGCGAAAAAGAGAACGGACAGCACAGGCAGGACCAGAACCACCACTACCCCTCGATCCAAACAGAATCGTGGAGGCAAATGAGTACTGGTAGTGGTCGCGATGGTGCTGGAAGTGGTGGTTTTCGGTGTAGAAGTAGCAGTGGAAGCGCTACTAGTAGTAGCGGCCGTAAGCGTAGCAGTGGTACCAGGGGCAGTAGCAATAGCGTTGGTGCTGGTAGTGGGCAGTAGTGGTCATAGTAGTAGGGGTAGCAAGAGTAGCTCTGCGATGCACAACAACCACCACCCACTGAAACAGACAAGGTGGTGGTGGTGATGGGGCCTAGTTATGGCGGTGGCGATGGAAGCGGTCGTAATATATAGGACTGGGGTGGTCGTATTAGCAGTAGCAGCACAACAGCAATACAACACTACAAACGCACCACCACAACCACCACCACTCCATACCTTAGAAAGGGTGGTGACGAATAATCAAAAGAGTGGTAGGGGTCGAGATGGCATGGCTAGCAGCAGCAGTGGCAATAGCAGTACTAATAGTCGCAGTCGTGGATGTAGTAGGAGTGATTACAGTAGCAGCAGCAGCAGCAGCAGCAGCAGCAGCAGCAGCAGCAGCAGCAGTAGTAGTAGTAGTAGTAGTAGTAGTAGTAGTAGTAGTAGTAGTAGTAGTAGTAGTAGTAGTAGTAGTAGTAGTAGTAGTAGTAGTAGTAGTAGTAGTAGTAGTCTAGTAGTAGTAGGTAGTAGTTAGTAGTAGTAGTAGTAGTACTAGTAGTACGATGGTAATAATCGTAATAGTTGTAGTAAGTAGTAATAGAGTAGTAAAAGTAGTAGTAGTAGTAGGTAGTAGTTGTAGGTGGTAAAGTAGTAATAGATAGTAGTAGTAGTGAGTAGTAGTAGTAGGTAGTAGTAGTGTAGTAGTAGTAAGAAGTAGTAGTAGTAGTAGTAGTAGTAGTAGTATAGTAGTAGTAGTAGTCGTAGTCGTAGTAGTAGTAGTAGTAGTAGTAGTAGGTAGTAGTAGTAGTAGTAGTAGTAAGTAGTAGTAGTAGTAGTAGTAGTCGTAGTAGTAGTAGTAGTAGTAGTAGTAGTAGTAGTAGTAGTAGTAGTAGTAGTAGTAGTAGTGGTAGTAGTAATAGTAGTGGTGGTGGTGGTAGTAGTAGTAATAGTAGTAGTAGTAGTCGTCGTAGTAGTAGTAGTAGTAGTAGTTGTAGCAGTAGCAGTAGCAGTAGCAGTAGTAGTAGTAGTAATAGTAGTAGTAGTAGTAGTAGTAATAGTAGTAGTAGTAATGGAAGTAGTAGTAGTTGTAGTAGTAGTAGGAGGAGGAGGAGTAGTAGTAGTAGTAGTAATAGTAAAAGTAAAAGCAGTAATAGTAGTAGTGGTGGTGGCGGTGGTAGAAATGGTAGTAGTAGTCGTCGTCGTCGTCGTCGTCGTCGTCGTCGTAGTGGGGGTAGTGGTGGTAGCAGCTGCATGCAAATGAAACTGCCAGTGCATTCCTCACAATAGGAATGAACGTAGAAACCCTGGAAGAAATGCGAATGCACTCTGGCTGTCAGCCCGCGCATGAACATGCGTTCTGGCTGCAAGCCCGCGCCGAACCCACCGACGCAAGGCGGCAAGGTCGCCAAACGGCCGCTCCGCCCCGCCGCTCCCGACCCCTGGCCGTCCCGCCCCTGCGGCCGCGCCGATCTCTCGTTGCGCGCGGGGGATGGGGGGCAGCGGGCGCCTCCGAGCTCGAGTCGGACTCGACGTCGCTAATCACCACCGGCTGCTCGGAGGAGTCCTGAGGGGGTGGGGGGTGCGCGAGGAGGCTCTCCTCCTCCTGTTCCTCCTCATCCTCCTCCTCCTCCACCTCCTCCTCCTGTTCCTCCTCCTCCTCCTCCTCCTCGCCATGCTGGCTCAAGTGCTTGAGGTTCACAAGGAACCGGATGGATGCCGCTGCTCCGCGGCAGTGCCAGGGCCTGGAGCCCGACGTCCTCGCGCCTGCCCGGTCCGCTCCAGGCAGTCGCCTGCGCACGTTCAGTCGGGGAGCAAATCTTCTGGTGCTTTCGCAGTGCCTTGGCATGGAGAGAGAGAGAGAGAGAGAGAGACCCTCCGCTGCGCCCGAGCCGTGCGGAGAGCACGCCGGGGAGGCCACGGCGGGAGCGCCGAGCAGTCCTGGACGCATGAAGGGGCCCACAGACACACAAAGAAATACACACACAAAAGACAGAACTGCCCTTGGCATGGGGGTGGAGGCGGGCCAGTGCTTCGCCAGAACTGCAGCACGTGCTCCTGCCTCCCGCGCCCCGGCGCGAGCCCACGGGAGCGCGGTCGGAGCCCAGCCAGAAGAAGGGCGTGGTGGAGCGTGATCGAAGGGGCCCAGGGGCACACAAAAAACTACACACAAATCCCAGGGTCCCCCATATCTTCTGGTATTTGGGGAGGCTCTCCTCTTCCACCCACTTCCCATGTTTCTGCTATGTTTTCTTGGGAATCGACGATTACTTGGGTCTGTGCGTTTTCGCCTTAGGTCGGGCGTGTCCCCCTACAGAGGGATTGTTGGGCGAAAAAATAAAAATGCTCTAAAAATATCCCGGACTACCAAAAAATACAAAAAAGATGCCCCCGGAGTATTTTTTTGTATGTTTGAGTGCTCCTCCTTGAGAGGGACCGGCCAGACTTGCAATGCTTGCCCCCTCCCAAGTGATGCGCCGCAGTGGGCCAGCCAGACTCGGCGCCGACGCCGACGGGGGGGAGGCGCGCAGGGCGGGGAGGCGCCCGCGGACCCCGGCGGCAGAGGCGCCCGAGCTGCTCGACGGGGCAGGTCTGCGCTGGGTCGGATCGCGAGGTCTCGGAGATCTGGGCAACGGGCACCAACACCAACTTTTTGGACACCCGAAATGGGTACCGAAAGAATGGGCAACATGCCCAACAACAAATGTTGTCCCAAGCCAACAGCGGCCGCTGTTGGGCGGGCGGCCTCCTGTCTCGAATGGACACAAGCCGCGGCGGCGTGGACAGCGGATCTTGTTCAAAATGAACAAGATCCGCTGTTGGGCATAGTACCCATTCTTTCAGTACCCATTCCGGGCGTCCAGAAACTTGGTGGTCTCCAAACCAGGTGGTGAGACACCCGGTGGTGACCCCGATTCCCCCAAAAAATAATTCTGGGTCACCACCGGGTGTGGGGACACGCGGTCGCCACGAGGTGTTGCGTTTCCTGGGCCAGCCAGCGCTCGAAAACCATTACCCAAATCGCCCAGAACTCACCACCGGGTGTTCTCACCACCACGTTTGGGGACCACCAACCAACACGGGAGGGGGTTGCCTCCACCGGGGGAAGATGATCCCAGATTTCGGTGGTGGTGGTGATATCTCGGCCACCTTGGAAGCCAGAATACTACCACCATCACCGAGATCGGGATCGTCTTCCCTCGGTGGAGGCACGCCGCCGATCTTGGTGTTGGTGTCAACCTCTAGGCCTGCGAAAATCGGATCGGATCGAGAGCGGATCGAATCGCCAGCGCATCGTCCCGAATCAGGTCGCTATCAAATCGCCGCGCCCCGTTTCCAGCTGGCCCTGGCCGATGCCCGTGACCAGAGCCAGATCGCACCGAATAAGAGTCGCGGCCCCCAGCCAGCGAACCGAACCGCATCGAAGCGGACCCTGGGCGGTCCTGCAAGGCCGGCTCTTAGAGCGTGATGGGCAGACCTTGCCATCGCTCGGACGTCCATTCTATGTGCACTGTTCGGTGTCGTGCGTGCAGTTTTACGCAAGGTGAGCAGAAAATGGGGAGGGGGAGGGGGGTGAGAAGGACGAGGAGGAGCAGGAGGAGGAGGAGGAGGAGGAGGAGGAGGAGATGAAGGAGGAGAGGAGGAGATGGAGGAGGAGAGGAGGAGATGGAGGAGGAGGAGGGGGGGGAGGCGGGCGCCTCGGTGGTCCCAGGCGCACACGCCCGAGCGGTGCCACGGAGGCCGCCCTCGCCGCCCCCCGAGCGCGGCGAGGCCGCCGCCGCGGCCTGGGGTCGTGGAGCCCCCGTCGGCGGCGCACCTGCGGCGCCGCTGGCGGCGCCGCCGGCGGGGGCTCCACTGAGGATCGGCGGCGAGCGAGCGAGGCGGCGGCGGCGGATGATGGGCCTGCTTTCCACCACCACCACCACAAGTTGGAGGGGGGGAGGGAGGTGGAGGAGGAGGAGGAGGAGGAGGAGGAGGAGGAGGAAGCAGACGAAGGGGAGGAGGAGCCCCTCCCCCCTCATATGTATGGTGGTGGTGGTGGAAAGCAGGCCCATCAAGTGAGAAGGGGCGGGCCTTCTCAGAAGGCTCGGGCGTCCCCGAGCCTTCTGAGAGAAGTCATCTAAGCCGGCGGCGCACCAGAGGCGCCGGCGGGGGCGGAGCGGCGCAGCCGCGCCGCCTTCGACAAGGCATCAGCGTACAGTGCGGGCGCGGTCGCAAGTGACCCTCGCAAGAAACCCAGCCCTGGAAATCCACGAGCGAGGTGCACCCAGGGGGATGCCCGGAGCACCCTGAACGCAGCAGCTCCTCCCACGGCCGCTGGGAGCCACCGCGTAGCGCGCGGAGGGAAGACACCTGGGGTGCCCTCACGACGCGCATCTGGTTTCATGATGCGCGTCCCACTGTACCAGGTCGGTCGAAAGATGTAGGCAGAAGCACAAAGCAGGAAGGCGTTGAAAGTGCAGCTGGAAACGCGGTCAAACAATAATCACTCAAGACGCCTGGGCTGGTTTTCCGGATGTTGTTCAAGACAAGCGTGGGTCAAGTGTTCGTGTTGACGCTGGAGGGGCGGACGCGCTCAAGAAGCTGGGCCAGCTGCTGCGCAAGCTGGTCGAGAAACCCTGGCCCAGCTTTTCGGGGGGAGGTTTCCTAATCAGATGCTCGACTGCAGATTGGGTCTCCAATCGCCCTCCAAAGAGGAAGGCAAAGGTGAAAACGCTCGCTGGTTGCAGCAGGAAGGCACCTAAGAATCCAAAATCACCCACTTGCAACTGCCGATGGGTACCAGGTCAAGGGGAACTCAAAGGCACCGATGCCGCCTCTCCCTGGACCTCTCCCAGGCTGCGCTCTGACCAGGCTTGCGAAGCGAATCCAGCGGCGGCGACGAGGGCCTCCCAGGAGGCCCCCAAAAGGGGAAAGCGGGCGAAGGGTAACAAGAATAGGTACCTTCTTCCGTCTCCGAGCCGAGCAAGATGCGCACGTCCGAGCAGTGCCAAGGAGACCGCCCTTCGGCGCCCCTCGAGAGCGGCGGGGGCGCCGCCGCGACGTGGAGCCCCCGTCGGCGGCGCACCGAAGGCGCCGCCGGCGGGGGCTCCACTGAGGATCGGCGGCGAGCGAGGGGAGGAAGTGATGATGGGCCTGTCTTCCACCACCACCACCACCACCGTAAGTTGGAGGGGGGCAGGAGGTGGAGGATGAGGAGGAGGAGCAGGAGGAGGAGGAGGACGAGGGGGAGCAGGACCCCCTCCCCCTCCGACTTGTGCTGGCGGTGGAAAGCAAGCCCATCAGAGAAGGGGCGGGCCTTCTCAGAAGGCTCGGGAATCCCCGAGCCTTCTGAGAGAAGTCTTCTAAACCTTCCTGGATGAGACACAAGCAAAACCTCTCGGAAGGCGCGGGGGATTCTGAGAAGTCCCGCCCCCTTCTGAGAAGGCCCTCTCCTGCTCACTTCCCCCCGGCGCTCGCCGCCGAGAGGAGTGGCTTGCCGAGGCGACCACCCCACCTACGGCCCCAGGGGGCTCAGCGTACACCAGGAAATCTGGCGCGGGCTTTTGCGTGGTATACGCTACGGCGCCCGAGAGGCCGTAGCGCAACGTGGAGGGCCGTAGGTGGGGCGATGTCGAGTGCGTTTTCCCCATATCCTAAGATGGGGTTCTTGTTAATTCTTGGACGCGGCCGACTTCTCCTCCTTCTTCTCCTTCTCTCCTCTCCTCCTCATACCCAGACTTACTCACACTCAGATTTACTCATACCCAGACTTACTCAGACACAAACTTACTCAGAATCAGGCCTACTCATACTCAGACCTAATCCTACTCAGAGTTACTCATGCTGAAACTCACTCATGCCCAGACTAACTAATACTCAGACTTGTTCCCAGACTTACTCATACTCAAACCTGCTCGTACTCAGACCTTTTCATTGTCTGATTTATTCCCACGCGCCGGCACCCCGCCCTCATCCTCCTCCTCCCTCCTCCCTCGTCGGCCAACGACTGCATGCCGCCCCCCTCTTCTGAAGGGGCCCTGGGACACACAAATCAATACACACAAATAACAGGATTCCCCATACTTCCCCATATTTTCTAGGTTTTTGTCTTCCCCCCCACTGCCCATAGTTTCCCATATTTTCTGGGGAATCGACGACGAATTGTGTCTGTATGTTTGTCCCTCCTGATCTTCTGCAAACCGCCAGGGCATCCGGCGACGGTCGCCCCATCCCTGAAAACTGGCTCGGGCACCATGACGCCTGCAGCGCGCGGTCGAAACATGGCCACGACAGAGTGGGTGAAGAGCAGGAGCCCTTCTCCGGGGGCCAGATGCCCCACAGAGGTACCAGAACGAGCAAGCATGCAAATATGGAACATCCAAACACCAGTAAGATGAAGGCAGCCCTCCAACGTTAGCGTTGTTCTTGAGCATCGTGCAAGCTGCACCTGGTGATCCTATCCTCCCTCCTCTCTCCCCCCTCCGCCGTATTCCCTCCTCCCCCTCCTTCTCCTCCCTCCGCCATCCTCTCCCCTCCTCCTTCCTCATCCTTCCTCCTCCTTCCTCCTCCCTCATCCCTCCTCCCTCCTCCTCCTCTCTGCTCCGTCGAGGCCGCTGGGGGGCTCCTCGGCCTCGACGGCCCTCTGCTCCTCCACCAGCCGGTGCAAGCTCCGCTGCTGCTGCTCCGCAAGGTCCTGCTGCTGCAGGAGCTGGCGGCCTCTGCTTGGCGGCGGCCCAGCGGACCCCACCCCCCACCCCCCTACTGCCGCGTGCCCTTCTTGGGCATCCTCCTGTCGGCGCCCTCCTCCCCTCCCCTCCTCCTCCTCCTCCTCCTCGTCCTCCTCCTCCTCCTCCTCCTCCTCCTCCTCCTCCTCCTCCTCCTCCTCCTCCTCCTCCTCCTCCTCCCTCCTCCCCCTCCTGCCCTCCTCCTCCTCCTCCTCCTCCTCCTCCTCCGTAGTCATTTTGGCTCAAGATGCCTTGTTCCATGAGGGAACGCGTGGATACCGCTAGTCCGCGGCTTGCTATCGGTAGGTTCCTGGCCCGACCAGTCTGCCCTGATCCGAGGCCACAGCCCCGTTTTGTGAGCTCCTGCTGGAGCATCAGTTCCCACACTGTCAGGCGTCGAGAGCGATGGCTTGGCGGTATCGTACCCCATGGCGTGCTGCTGGCCGTGGCCAGCGCGATGATGGTGAACGTGGCGTTCGCGGTGGAGGTCGCCCACGCGGAGGTGGAGCGTACTCGGTGTGCGCTGCCTGTGGCCAGTGGGAGTACGATCGATACGGCAATTGCCGCAGCTCGAAGTGCGGAGGAAGCTGTCGCAAAGGAGCAGGCCAGGCCGCGGCGGCAGGCGGCAGTTTGCAGGCTGGGCAGGCTGCGGACCTCGCGCAGTAGCTCAGTGCCCTGGCCGCCCAGCACCCCGCGATGGCTGCTACCCTCCGAGCAGCCATTGCCGAGGCTGCCGCCGTGGGTGCTCAGGCGGCGCCGCCGCCAGAGCCCGCCAGCGCCAGCGAGATGGACAGGAAGGTGGCGGCTCGCCAGACGGAGCTGGCCAGGGAAGTCGAGAGGGCGGCGCCGGCAGAGCGCATGGCCCAGACGGGAGTGGAGGCCCGCTTGGCGGGCGTGGCCAGGTATCGAGATGCTCTTCAGCAGGCGGAGGCTGCTCACGCGGCCGCCGTGGCAAGCCTTGCCGGGTGCCAGCAGGAGGCGCGAGCTGCTCAAGAGGCCAAGCAGCTGTTCTCCCCCGACGCCTGTCGTGAGGAGCGCAGGCAGGAGGAGCGGCGCGTGGCCGAGGAGGCCGCTGCCGCGCGTCGTCGCGAACCCGCAGCAGCCGCGCCTGGTGCCGAGCCTGCTGGAGGCGGGGGAGCAGTACCTCAAGCTGCTCCCGCACATGTACATGCTCGTGCTGCCGGTGGCGGGGGCCGCGTGGGCGCCGTGGGCGCTAGGCCGCAGCCTCCGCCCGACCTGGCCACCATGGGCGAGCCTGAACTTCGTGCGTGGTGTCAGCTGCATGACCAGCAGTATGATTTCTGGAAGGCGGCGCAGCAGCTGCGCGCGGGAGGAGGAGGAGAAGAAGGAGGAGGAGGAGGAGGAGGAGGAGGAGGAGGAGGAGGAGGAGGAGGATGAGAAACAGGAGGGGGAGGAGGGGGGAAGAGGAGGAGGAGGAGGAGGAGGAGGAGGACGACGACGACGACGACGACGACGACAAGGGGGGGAGACGAGCAGGGAAGGCTGCGTGCCGCTGCTCGCGCCTGCTGCTGCATCCTCCCCCGCCCCGGCCTGTCCTGTCGCCCCGGGCCTCCGCGCTCCCGGCGGCCGCGCGCGCTCTCTTACTGGCACCGCGGGGCCTCGTCTGGGCAGGTACGGCGAGGGCATTGAACAAAGGGACCCCTGGATGAGGAGTCCGGGGTCTGGGCGCTGGGGTGACTTCAATCGAGGACTGGCCATGGATATCACCACCGCCCTCGTCCGACAAAGAATGGTCCAGGGTCTGAAGGCTCATGGGCACATTCCTGAAGCAACGCCCCCACCGTACATCGGCGGTGGACAACCCTCGAAACGGCCTGGGACCGAAATCGACGGACCTGGCCACGCAAAAATGACGGCCGCGACGCCCTCTCGCGAACCGAAAACGGCCAATTCGCTAATCGACGTGTCAGGGTAGGAGACCTATCCACCCCCGAGTATGTCGGTTGTCACAGCTCTCCAAGACCATAAGATCACTCGAGGGCACCTTCCCCCAGGATGCACCAGAACATCAAGAATTTGTTGTTCGTCGGCCAAGAGCATAAGGTCACTCGAGGGCACCCTTCCCCAGGGTGCACACAAGCACCCTTCTTCGCCGGCCAAGACCAGTAGGTCACTCGAGGGCACCCTTCCCCAGGATGCACCAGAGCATCCAGCATGTGCTGTTCGCCGGCCAAGACCAGAAGGTCACTCGAGGGCACCCCTCCCCAGGATGCACCAGAGCATCCAGCATGCTTGCTTCCGTGAGCGGCGAGGCACCGGCGGTCCGCTCCAGCGTGCGGCTGTTCGGGGCAAGCGAAAGGCGAATTGGCCGGCGTGCAAGAAGAGGGGAAGAAGACGAGGGCGGCCGTGCGGGGGGAGGGGGGAGGGAAAACGCTCACACGTGGAAGGGTTCCGCGTCGAGCAGGCCGGAGCGGCCAACCAAGGCAGCGGTGACCGTGGCAGCAGGCAACATCCAACAAACGCTGAGAACATCAGGGCACCCTCCCCGAACCGACCTCGATCTTGTGCCTCGGCCCGACCATACTGAAAGAAAACGAGGGAGGCATGAGGTCTAGGAGATATCATGGCCTCCGCCATGCTATCCACACGCTCCCAGGCAGCACACCACCCCCTCTCGTCATCGCTCGGACCTCCATTCCCTGTGCACTGTTAGGCTTCGTGCGTCCCCGTTTCGCGAAATGCTCCAGGATGATCCTCGATGGTGCTCGCCGAGAAAGACTGCGCGCGTCCGAGCGATGCCAAGAGTACCCCGGGCGCCCTGGCTCGTCCCAGGCTCCCTGCTCAGGCTGACCACCTACCAGACCACCCCAACCCAACCCGAAGACATGAAATTCGGGTTGGGGGGGGTACGGGTTCCATGCGTGTTTTCTCAATGTTCCCCGAACCCCCCACTGGAAATGGAGGTCAAATTGAGGCCTTCGGGTTGGGTTGGGGTGGTTTGGTGGGTGGTGACAGGCGCCGACCCTGTGGATACTTCCATGCTCGGTGCTAGGCTGGACAATTTTGCCCACCATCGGTTCAAACCTGTTGAGCGAAGCCTTTCCGACAAAGCACAGCGTCCGCGCTCATGCCACCGTCTCACCACCTCCTTCTCCTCTTTCCTTCCCCCCCCTCCCCCGTGCTGCCGTCCCTCCTGTGCACCACCTTGTCGGAGACCCTGGGCACGAAGTGTCGGGTGGGAGGGCTTAGGGTGGCGGAATCCAAGCACATTCCTCCCGCCGTCGCCCGTCCACCCGCTAACGGTTCTGCCAAACTTCCAGCCGGCCCAAGCCGAATCCCCTTGAGGCCAGATGGGGCCGTTGGCCCACCCTCGCGGGGGCGTGCCTCGGGCTCCAGTTGCCCAGTGCGATCTCAAGGAGCCCAGCGCCCGCCGACCTTACGGTCTGGCATGCACGGGCTCATGGCGCGCCGTGCAACGTGCAGCTCCACGAGTCATGCCGAGAGCCGTGCCGCGCGCCGAGCGGCCCACCCGCTTTCGGGCATGGGGCGCCCCTGTGCTTTGGACGCGTGCGTCTCGGCACGTGCCCTTGCCCCCCACCGTCGCCGCAGCATGCGGCATCTGCCGCACGCTGGCAAAAGCAACAGCCCGGGTTCGGAAGGGACTCGCTGTTCCTAGTGCCCGTCCACGGTTGCCCTAACGCGGGCAGCGGCGCAGCGCCGCTTCGCAGACCCGCCTCCGCCCCATCCCCACCATTATATGTGGCAACGGTCCAGGTGGTGGTGGTTGTTCAGAGTGCGCCCTCCTGGTCGGTTTTCTTGTCATCGCGGTGTTGGTCAATCAAGACCGCACGCATTAGAAAAACCTCCTTAGAGCTAATGACGCTAAGGTCGTTCGGGCGCCGCCATCCCCCACCCCCCATAAGTCAGACGACTCTGGGGGGGACCGGGTTCAATTAGACACTGCGGTAAAAGGATGATGCGACCGACAGAGCCCCCCCAGGGGCGAGGTACATTGGTCCCTCCGCACCCTGGGGGAGGGGAGAGAACGGCAGAAAAGCACACGTTATGAATGTGAGAGGAGAGAGAGAGAGAGAGAGAGAGAGTGAAAGAGAGAGAAGGGAGGGGGGGAAGGCACAGCGCTGCGCTGGCGCGGGTGCGGCAGGCAGGCGAGAGGCAGTGTGACCACAGCCACAGTCGCCCAAAGGGGGAATGCGCCAGGGCCCCCCCCTGCCCATAGGCACCCACGCAGACGGTCCGCAGTCCCACCACGGGAACCCTGACCCGCCGAGGCAGGCATATGTTTCCCGAGTGGCACTGGTGGCCGCCTGGTGGTCTCCACTGGGCGCAGGGGAGCCTTGCGCCTTCCGCGGCGGCGGCCATGCCTGCGCAGGTCGCCACCTCCCTGTCCTACAGCTGCGGCAGAATGGCGCGGGCTCGGCAGGACAGCGACGACTAACTCGGAGTCAGGGGAGGTGAAGTGGAGAGGTGCAGATGCAGCAACAAGGGGCTGAAGGAAGCAAGGCGGGGGCAGTGGCGGGCAGGAGGTGCGGTGTGGCTGCAGCAGATGCTACAAAAAAAGGCCGTTGCCGTGACCTCCCTGGCCAACGCCATAACGGCCGACGGCTGGTTCCGCCTCCCACCCCCCAAAACCAAGTAGCCCACCCCTCAAGAACGCGAAGGTGGCGCTGCCACGCCTGGCTGCGAGGTGAGGAGGTCGAGGTTCGGCGGCGAGCAGGCGGTCTAAGTAAGCAACTACGAGCAGCGAATACGCGATGGTGTAGGACTGTGGTTGAGAGCGCCCTAGACAACGCCAGGGCAGCTCGTTGAGGTCCCGCATCCCGACCACCATACCCCGCCATCCCCGTCCATGGGTGCGAAAATGGCGCTTGCCACGCATGGCTGCAAAGTGCAAAAAGATGCTACTGTTGGTGGCGAAAGAGTTGCAGCTTGCTTGGATATCTTAGACACAGCGGCGGGAGTGCAAAGGTGCTCCTCCTCCTTCTCCTTCTCCTTCTCCTCCTCCTCCTCCTCCTCCTCCTCCTCCTCCTCCTCCTCATCATCATCATCATCATCATCATCATCATCATCATCATCATCATCATCATCATCATCATCATCATCATCATCATCATCATCATCATCATCATCATCATAAATCAAGAACAGCAGCAGCAGCACCAGCAGCACATCATCATCATCAGCAGCAGCAGTATCATCATCAGCATCATCAGCATCATCATCATCAGCATCATCATCAGCATCATCATCATCGTCATCATCATCATCATCATCGTCATCATCGTCAGCATCAGCAGCATCATCATCATCCTCATCATCATCATCATCATCATCATCATCATCATCATCGTCATCATCATCATCAGCATTATCAGCATTATCATCAGCAGCATCATCCTCCCCGCTCCCAGCCCGCCGCCGGCAGGAGCGCCTCCGAGGCGCAGGACCTGATCGTTGGCGGTCAGCAGCCCGCGGCCCCCGAGCCTGCCCCTCTGAGCCAGCTGCTCCCGGGGCATCGTTCGGACCGACCTCAGCTCGCTCTTCGCCGCCAGGATCCCCACCTGAGGGAGCAAACGGCGGCACAAGGACATAGACGCCTAGGGAGCCCACAAGGGCGTACGCGCCCGACCACGTGCATGAATACGGCCCCCCGGCCCGCGAGGCCAGCCGCGTGATACTGACGTTCGCGCAGCGCGCACTTTCTAAACCAACGTGGATTGGTGTACGTGTACAGTGCGGGCGCGGCCGCAAGAGACCCTCGCGAGAAACCCAAGCCTGTGAAGCCGCGCGCGAGGTGCACCTCAGGGGAAGCCCGGAGCACCCTGAACGCAGCAGCGCCTTCCCCGGCTGCGGGAAGCCACCGCGCGGCACGTGGAGCGAAGAAACCCAGGCTACCCTGACGAAAAGCAGATGGCTTCTTGATGCGCGCTGCCACTGTACTAACGTTCGCGCAAGGCATACTTTCGAAACTAACGTGGATTCATGTACGTGTACGTCCTTCGTTCGCTCCTGGCCATCGTGCTACTGCAGGGAAGGCCGCAGAAGGAACGGAGGGACTCTTCGCCGCCAGGACCCCCACCTCGAAGAGGAACGACAAGAGGGGACTGGCTCAGGGGGGGGGCCACGTTGAGCCAGAATCGGCGATACGTCGCCGATAGATCGGCGTTAGGTTTAGGTCGGGCATGTCCCCCGACAGGCGGATTTTGGAGGAACAATTTAAAATAGTCAAAAACATACTCATGATGATCTAAGAATGATCAAAACATGGTCCCCAGACTACGCGATGACTATCCTGTAGAGGGACAGGCCCGACTTAACGTTAGGTTCCCGATAGCGACACCGCACGTTCACGGGCGGGGTGGGCTATCGGGCCCCTGTCGGAGATCAATGGGGGATTGGGGGTCGATGCACCCCCCCATTGAGCCTATCAACCCTTCTCGTTGCCCCTCCTGGCTCCTGGGGAAGCAGAGGGCGGCACGAACACACAGCCATCGTGCTACTGCAAGGAATGCTGAACAAGGAACGGAGGGGCTTCTCTGGCCACAGCGAGCCTCGGTCACGAAACCAAGCTCCCCGACCTAGATCTGAAGAGCGGCCTGAAGACCAGAGCCCCTCCGGCATTCAAGGCTGTGTTTACTTCAATGCGGAGACAGCACGCGGCCACAACCACATCGAAGACACACCCTGGCGAATGTCTTGCGCATGCAAAAATTATTGGGACACCGGAAAAGCTTCGTACTGGTTGTGGTCGATGTGGCGTCCCAAGACGGCCAAACCGACCACAACCACAACCGTAGGGGTCGTGTCGAGGTCGTTGGGTTCTCCCCGAGGGGCCCTCCCGAAAAAATCACTTAATGGTGGTTGGGAGGAAGAGGAGGGTAGGAGGAGAGAGTGGTGGTGGTGGTGGTGGTGGTGGTGGTGGTGGTGGTGGTGGTGGTGTGGTGGTGTGGTGGTGGTGGTAACGTTTTGGGCCCGCATCCCAGGCGCGCTCCTCCTCCTCCTCCTCCTCCTCCTCCTCCTCCTCCACCTCCTCCTCCTCCTCCTCCTCCTCCTCCTCCTCCTCCCGCCTCCTCCCTCATCTCCTCCTCCTCCTTCTCCTCCTCCTCCTCCCGTCCTCCCTCCTCGTCCTCTCCCCTCTTCCTCCTCCTCTCCTCCTCCTCCTCCTCTCTCCTCCTCCTCCTCCTCCTCCTCCTCCTCCTCCTCCTCCTCGTCCTCCCTCCTCGTCCTCCTCCTCGGTAGAAGATGAACTTTTCCGCCGCTGGGGGGCGCCTGTCCCAGGGCGGCTGGAACGTTTATACCCTGACGTGCCACCGCAGGAGCATCTACTTTCCAGCCGCCCCGGGACAAGCGTGCCCGACGGCGAACAACTTGACGCAAGTTTATGTTATACCGTTCACTCTTACCTAGGGTCACTCTTGCGTGCAGTTCCTCTTTCCTGGGAGGGGGAGGGCGTGAGGGAGGTAAGGGAGGTGGGGGGCCCTCTCCTGGAAGGTAGGGGGCCCCAAGAATGTACACCGCCACCACCACGTCGATTCCCCCTCCCTCCTCTACCCTCCTCTTCCTCTCCTCGCTCCTGGGAGGGGGAGGGGGTGAGGGAGGTGGTGGTGTGGTGGTGGTGGTGGTGGTGGTGGTGGTGGTGGTGGTGGTGGTGGTGGTGGTGGGGTGGTGGTGGTGGTGGTGGTGGTGGTGGTGGTGGTGGTGGTGGTGGTGGTGGTGGTGGTGGTGGTGGTGGTGGTGGTGGTGGGGTGGTGGTGGTGGTGGTGGTGGTGGTGGTGGTGTATATTTTGGGGCCCCGTAGGGGGAGGGGGGGATCCAGCGCCAGCCCAAGCAATCCGAGCGGACCTGCGGGAGTCCACAGTCGAGACGTTGAATCCGCTAGGAGGACGAAGACCTGTACCTCCTCGTCATCTTCTTTTTCTTCTTCTTCTTCTTCTTCTTCCTCCTCCTCCTCCTTCCTCCTCCTCCTCCTCCCTCCTCCTCCTCCTCCACCTCCTCCTCCCCCCTCCTCCTCCTCCTCCTCCTCCACCTCCTCCTCCTCCTCCTCCTTCTCCCCTCCTCCTCCTCCCCCTCTCCTCCTCTCCTCCTCCTCCTCCTCCTCCTCCTCCTCCTCCTCCTCCTCCTCCTCCTCCTCCTCTTTCCTCTTGGGGCGCCGTGCGGGGCGCGCCGGGGCGCGCCAGCGGAGGGAGGTCTGGCGCCGACCCAAGATGAAATCCGCGCGGGCCTCCGAGGAGTACTGCTTCCGCCCAGGGTCAGGCACAGAAGACAAGCCCGAGAGGCCCACAAAGGGTCCCCAAAGAGGCCCCAAGAGGCCCCCCAGAGGCCCCAGAACGGCCCCCGAGAGGCCTCCAGACTGCCTCCAGGCGACCCCCGAGAGAATTCCCACGAGATTCCAGCGAACATCAACGAAGCTCATGACCCACAACCTAGGTCCGGCGGTGGGACTTGCCGCAGGCAGCTGGAGGGAAAACATGCCCTGACGATCCGTATACGAAAGAAGCGAGTCCTGAAGCCGAGGGGTCCAGGAACTTCTTCGCCGTCTGCCACGCCCTGCACGGTTTCCCCCGGAGCTGTAGGCGACCCAAGGAGGAGGAAGAGGAGGAGGAGGAGGAGGAGGAGGAGGAGGAGGAGGAGAGAGGAGGGGAGAGGAGGGGAGGAGGAGGAGGAGGAGGAGGAGGAGGAGGGGAGGAGGAGTAGAGGGGAGGAGGAGGAGGAGGAGGAAGGAGGATGAGGATGGGAGGGAGAGAGGGCGGAGGAGGAGGAGGGGAGGAGGAGGGAGGAGGAGGACGGGTCGCGGGTCGCCTACGCCCTTCGGAGAAACCCTCCACCAGGCGCTGGGCCCCCCAAGGGCACCAGGGCCGTCAGACAGAGCAGGTCAGGATGGGGAGCTGGTCCCCTGGGCCAAAGGACCCGCCTCCCTCGGGACCCTCGTTCTCCTCCACGGCGATGTCGGTTCTTGCCCCCTTCTGCGGCAAACCATGGGAGCCTCCCACACCTTGTCGCTGCCCCTTGC
Organism: Prorocentrum cordatum; assembly: GCA_963575745.1. Taxonomy (NCBI): domain Eukaryota; class Dinophyceae; order Prorocentrales; family Prorocentraceae; genus Prorocentrum; species Prorocentrum cordatum. Next base: position 66,018 of record CAUYUJ010004331.1, read on the forward strand.
GAATCGACGCCAGTCGACGCTGAATCGACGCTACATCAACGCTCATCGACGCCAACCGAAAAGCTGAATCGGCGCTATGTCATCGACTACTAGACGCCAGTCGACACTACAGAAACCTTCCCCCAGAAACCCAACCCTGAGACCCCAGGACCTCCATTGACTTTCGGTGTGGGGACGCCACGCTTTCCACAGCAAAACCATCGGAACCCAAGAAACCCAAGGCACCCTGGAGGCGAGCAAGGTGCTTCTTGGCATGGGCTTCCACTGCAACGCACTCCACGGACGGCATCTGCCAAGGCACATGCACAAGGCTCCTGTGATCTGCTACCGAATGCCCCCCCCGCCACCATGTCCAGGAGCTGCCGCCGGCGCTCCTCGGCCATCACCGCGGCCGAGACCTGGTCCCGGGTCTTGCCCTTGTCCAGCTGCACCCCTGCGCCCAGCACGTCCGCGCCAACGGCGGGCTGCGCCGCGGCGGCGTGCTGGGCCGCGCCGGCAGGCTGGGCCGCGGCCGAGGGCTGGGCCGCGGCGGACGGCTGGGCTCTGGAGGCGGCTTCGGCGGCGGGCTGGTACCTCGGCCGGTGGGGCTGCCCCGAGAGCCCGGCGCTGCAGTTCTCTCGCGGTGGGCGTGCTCGCCCAGCTTCGGGCCCCGGGGGCCCTCGCAGATCGATGCGGCTCGAGAAGTGGCGCAGAGAGAGATGGGGTCTGGGGCTACGGCAGGAGGCCCGACGGGGAGCAGGAGGAGGAGGAGGAGGTCGAGGAGGAGGAGGAGGAGGAGGAGGAGGTCGAGGAGAAGGAGGAGGAGGAGGTCGAGGAGAAGGAGGAGGAGGAGGAGGAAACAAACAATAACAGCTGAAAAACGCAAGACCCTGCACGTGCGCGCGCGTGCGCACACAGCCACACACACACAGTTTTCGGCCGTCGCGGGCGGGCGCAGCGCTACGCCGTCCAGCCCGCTCACGGAGAACCGCGCGCGCCCAATAACCAGAGAGAAGGAAGAAAAGAAAGAGGCGGCCACCCCCTCACGGGGCAGTGGCCAGGAGCGGCGCAGGGGCGCTGGGGCTGCGGACACATACACACACACACACACACACACACACACACACTCACACTCACACTCACACACACACACATTTTCTTTTCGCTCATCGGCGAGGCGGCGAACTCCGCTCCAGCGAGAAGCTAGATATGGGGCACCAACTAGCGAATTGGCTGGCGAGAAAAGAGGGAAGGGGGGACGGCCGAGAGGAAGAAGGGACGCTCAGACGCCGAAGAGAATTCGACGATGAGCAGCCTGGGGGCAGCAGCAGCCAGGCGCGCAGGGCCAGAGCGCGGTGGGCGGCCGTGGCGAACCACGGTGGCACGGGCAGCGGGGAGCGGCAACCTGCGGCTGTGGCTGGCGGGGAGCACAGGTAGAACACTGCGAGCGACGTACCGCGACGCACCGCGGAGAAGGCACAGCACTGAGCCGCACGGGGGCGGGAGCAGCGGCCATATCGCTGGCAGCGACAGGGATACTGCGGCGTGACCGCCCGATGGCAGGCGGCGGGGGGGCGGGGAGAGGTGGGGCGGGAGGCAGCGGGCGAAGCGTCCCAGGCGCCCGTAGGTGGCGGGGCGGAACATCAACGCGGGGAGGAAGCGCGGGGCAGCCGGAAGTGGCAACGCAGCCAGATGGCTGGCAGAGAAAGGGGAGTGGCGGCGACCGCCCAGGGCCGCGCCAGGGGGCCACAGGGCAGAGAGGGGAGGGGCAGGTGGCGGCGGGCAACAGCGTCCCGGGCGCCCGCAGGCAGCGGGGCGGAGCAGCATCGCAACGGGAGGAGGCGGCGCGGGGCCGCCGCGGAAGGAAGGGAGCACCGAAGGGTGCGGAAGCCAGGTAGCAACGCGGGGCGGCCCACTGGGCGGTCCAGCGTGGAGCGTCGGAAAAGCACCGAAGTGGCGCAGGGGACAGCGAGTGAGCGACGCGAGTCCCACACGGGAGATACGTCAAGAGGGGCGGCGGCGGGGAGCACCAAAAGGTGCAGAAGCCGGGCAACGACACTGGGCGGCCCAGAGGGCGGCACAGAGTGGCGCAGCAGAGGAGCGCCGAAATGGCGCAGGGGGCAGGGAGTGAGCGACGCGCGCCCCACACGGGAGGCACGTCGCGAGGGGGCGGCGGCGGGTAGCGCCGAGAGGTGCAGAGGCCGGGTAACGACGCTAGGCAGTCCAGCGTGGAGCGTCGGGGAAGCACCGAAGTGGCGCAGGGGACAGCGAGTGAGCGACGCGCGTTCCACGCGGGAGGTACGTCGCGGAAGGCGGCGGCGAGGAGCACTGAAGGTTGCGAAAACCGGGCAACGACGCTGGGCGGCCCAGTGGTCGGCACCGCGGGGCGCAGCAGCAGAGAAGCGCCGAAATGGCGCAGGGGACAGGGAGTGAGCGACGCGCGCCCCACACTGGAAGCACGTCGCGAGGGGGCGGCGGCGGGGAGCACTGGGAGGCGCAGAAGCCAGGCAACGACGCTGGGTGACCAAATGGGCGGCCCAGCGCGCGCGCAGCAGGGAAGCACCGAAGTGACGCAGGGGACAACGCGCGCACGACTCGCGTCCCACACGGAAGGTACGTCGCAAGGAGGAGAGGAGGGAGGATGGCCATGCGTGGAGTGGCGCGGTGCCCGCGGGCAGCACGCCCCGTAGAGGTGCCAAGTGCAGCCAGGTGGTGGTGGTGGTGGCTGCAGCAAGTGTTTAGCGCCGAGGGCGGGCGCTGGGGGCGTCGTCCCGGGCCATGCCCAAGCGGCGCTTGCCAGACTTGCCGCCTTTATCGCGCCCTTTGCCTTGCTCGGCGGCCTCGCGCTCCCGCGTCTCTTGCCCGCGCGTGTTCTCGGCCTGCCAGTTGCGCCAGACCTGACCCAAGTCCACGAGAATACCTTCCCATCAGCAGTAACTCTTGATTCGAAATTCCAATACCACAGATCGGCCTTGAACTTTCGGCAGGAGTCCTCGCTGGCAAGCGGGTCGTATCGCCCTTTGCCAACGCCCTTGTTGTCACCCTTGTCGCATGCGCGCTTCCAACCTTCGCCGAAGTAAGCGCCAGCCTCGATCTGGAGACGCTTGACGGCGGCACCCCAGCTCTCTAGGCCACCTCGGGTGTGCATGCGCTTACACAAGGCGGGACCGTGGCAGGCGGTACAACCTGTCATCCAGGTCGAGCCAGACTCGGTCAGCATGGTCGTCGGGCCAGTCCGGGTCCCGCATGCTGTCCATGCGCCTGTCGATTTCGCGCCTGGCGCTGGCTGTCGGGGGCGCTGCGCTTGGTCCGGGCAGCCTGGCGGCGCGCGGCTGGGCCGGAATGTGGTCGTCCAAGGGCAGTCCAAGAGTACGGCCAGTCTCGGTCCCGAAGGGCGCGTCCCGCTTGACGACCCACGCGCGGTGCGCTGTGTCGGCTGCGTCCCAGACGACCGTCCAGGCCTTCCGGACTCTCGAGCTGAGGAGGCTTTAGACCCCCCGGGCAGGGCGGGAGCGTCGGGATAGCGCACCTCTTCGACGGGGCCGGCAAGGGATCCTGGGTCAGTGGCAGGTGTGAGCAGGGTGCCCTCCTCGCCGCCTGGGCTGGTTGAGTCCACACCATTGGCACGGTGGGGGAGTCGCCACGCGCCACGACGAAGTCTCCGCGGGCCAGGTCCGGCATGCTGCCTGCGTGCGCCCTGAGCGGGAGGCCGGGGTCCAGGAGCGGGGTGTCTCTGCGGGCTGCGGCGTTAGCTTCGGCCTCGTTTCTTGACCAATCCGGCTCGTCTTTCACAATTACACCGTGCTCGGCCACGCGGCGCGGCTCTCCGGGTGCGGCATCCGTGCCGGCTGTCCCGCTCTGACTGGCTGCAGGGAGCGCAGTGGCTGCGTTGCTACTGTGTGCGAGGTCAGCCTCCCGGGTGGGGTCTCCGGCATCCTGCGCGGCGCTGTCGCTGGACCCCCTTCGCCTCCCTCTCCTGTCGCACGGACCGCTGGGCGTGAGGCGTCTGCGCGGGGTCGGTGGTTGGCGCCGTGGGTTGGACTTGCGGGGAGGGGCAGTCACACACACACACAATCACACTCACACACACACACACACACACACACACACACGAAAATACATACATCTATACAGACACGTCTTCCTCCAGAGACGAGATGGCGGCGCATTCGCAAGCATTAAGCCAAGACACGCTCAGTCGAAATCCACCTGGCGTAGCAGGTGGATGGATTGGACGTGGCAGTCGCGTGCAGAGGGAAAAACGCCCACACACACAATCAAAATCATGGGCACACACGCACACACACACACACACACACACACGCGCTCGCACAGGCAGACGCGCACACACAGACGCGTCGCGCGTGCGAAGAACAGTAAGCGAGTCATGCTGAGGGCGAGTAGGACCGCTAAGAGCGATCCTGGCGATCGGTGCCTGGGGGTGCCCACCCTGGTAGAACATTCGGAGCCGCGCCCCTGCCCCTGAGGCTGATGCTGGCCCTGGTTGCGGCTGACGGCGGTCAGGCTCTGGTACAGCTGTCTCCGGAGGGTCCACTGCTGGCCTTCGGCGGCCAGGCCAACCTGCGCGCGGGCTGCGCTCTCCCAACCCCTCCTCTTCTTCCTCCGTCTCCTTTTCTATCTCCTCCTCCTCCTCCTCCTCCTCCTCCTCCTCCTCCTCCTCCTCCTCCTCCTGCCCCCCACCCCCTACCTCACCTCCCTCCTCCCCCACCTTCCTCCCTCCTCCCCCTTCCCCCCTCCCTCACCTCTCTTCCTCATCCTAATCCAGCTCTCCTCCTCTCGTCCACTCCTGCACCTCCTCCTCATCCCCCTCCTCTTCCTCCTCTTCCTCCTCCTCCGACTGATACTACTACTACTACTACTACTACTACTACTACTACTACTACTACTACTACTACTACTACTACTACTACTACTACTACTACTACTACTACTACTACTACTACTACTACTACTAACTACTACTACTACTACTACTAACTACTACTACTACTACTAC
>CAUYUJ010004332.1:0-45188 GCA_963575745.1 Prorocentrum cordatum
TTCAAGAGCACTCCCAAGAGGGCCCCAAGAGGCAAAATTCATTACTTGTCCTTAGGTTTGGGGGAGATTTTGGCGTCTCCACCTTTTCGGCATCGCGACGCCCCAAGACTGCCCAAGAGGCCCCCAAGATCGCCCTGAGAGGCCCGAGAGGCCTCCGACAGGGCCCCAAGACGGCCACAGAGGGTTCCAAGACGGCCCAAGAAGCCTCCAAAAAGGCCCAAGAGGAGCCCAAGAACGCTCTGAGAGAAGCCCCAGAGGAGGAACACGAAACAACATTTCGAGCCCTCGGCCCTAAGAAGCCCCCAGGAGGCGCCAAGAGGCCCCTTTCAAGCCCTGGAGGCCCCCGAAAGGCCCTCACGAGGCCCCCAAGAAGCTCCCAAGCGGCTCCCAAGCGGCTCCCAGAAGCCCCAAGATGCTCCCAAATGCTCCCGAAGGAGCTCCAAGAACCCCCAAAGAGGTTCCAACAGAAACCCAAGAGGCCCCCAAGAAACCCCCAACGAGGACCAAAGGCCCCCAGAAGCCCAAACGCCAGCAAGGGCACAATACGGGCCGGCGGAATGAGCGAAGCGACTAAATTCGCCGGCCCAACGGGCCAGAGGCGTGCTAAGATCTCCGGTAACTGCTTAACAATATTTCTAGTTCGCGCGCGCGGGGCGGCCCCTGGGGGCCCCCGGGCGAAAAGTACCCCGGCTGATCCCCGGTCGGGTCCCGGGCGATCCCCAGGGGGGAAGCTATTTTTCGCCACCCCTCACGAGGATCGTGGCCTCCGAGGGGGTGGCTGCAATCGACTTCCCCCCCTCCCGCCCCAAGGGGCCCCCAAGAGCCCCTAAGAGGCCCCAGGGGAGCCCAAGACGCCGCCAAGGAGCCCCAAGACGCTCCCAAGAAGCCCCGAAGAGGCCCCCAAGACGGCCCCAAGAGGCCCCAAATAGCGCTCCAGGGCCGGCGGAATGAGCGAGCGATGAAATAAATAGACACAACTCCCAAGATTACTTAAATACTTACCCAAATACTTCTGTGTTTTCTGGAGTTTCGTCTTTCCCTTCCCCCCCACGCCCCATATGTTCCTATATTTTCATGGGGATCTCCGACTATTCGTGTCTGTGTTATTCCCCTCCTGAATAATATGGATGTGTCGGTGACGAAAGTAATTGGCTGATGATGGCGGCAATGGCGGCGACCGCTGACAACGATAACGGCGGTGATGCGGCGGCGCTGGTGAAAATGTGGGTTGACTACCGACCAGACCAACCAACCCGGAGACCCGAATTTCGGTTCGGGGGGGGTACGAGCTGCATATGAAGTGAGGGGGTGAGATCGCGGTGGAAAGGAGAGCCCCCCACTGGGAAAGAGTTTCGGTTTCGCGTTCGTGTCGTGCGTGCGGGCGAGGTGAAGCTGCGTGGTCGCGCGGGAAGAATGATGCCGCTGTGGCTAGGGGATGTGGAGCTGGTTGTCAGATCCCCCCCCCCCGGCGCGCGGTGGCCGGGGGTATCCCGTCGGTGGCGCGGCGGTGTCCCGTCGATGTCTCGTCGGTGGCGCGGCGGTGTCCCGTCGGTGGCGCGGGGTGTCCTGACAGTGGCGCGGGGTGTCCCGTCGGTTGCGCGGCGGTGAGGTCGATTTTAAGATTTTGTGTGAGATCGATCGTGAGACCTGTTGTGAGATCGATAGTTAAACCTTTTGTGCGATCGATCGTGAGATCGCTCGTGAGATATATAGTGAGATCGATTGTGAGATCGATAGTGAAACTGATCGTGAAAACTGTTATGAGATCGGTAGTGCGTCCGAATGTGCGATCGATAGTGCGATCTATTGTGAAATCGATAGTGCGTCCGAATGTGAGATCGATAATGAGTTCGATCGTGAGATCTGTAGTGGGGTCTGGTGTGAGATCGATATGAGATCTGTTATGACATCGATCGTGAGATCTGTTGCAAGATCCGTAGTGTGATCGCTCGCGAGATCTATGATGGGACCGACAGTGCGATCGATACTGAGATCGAGTGTAAGATCGATTGAGAGATCGATTGTGGGACCGATAGTGAGATCGATGGTGAGCTCGAGTGTGAAAATGATAATGAGACCGATAGTGAGGACTGCTGTGGGATCGATCGAAAGTCCGAATGTGAGATCGATAGTGGCTTCGACTGCCAGATCAATGGTGAGATCGACTGGGAGATCGCAAGTGGGACATGTTGTGAGATCAATCGTGGGATCGTGTGTGAGATCGATAATGAGTTCGATTGTCAAATCGATCGTGAGATCGGCTATGAGATCGATAGTGAGATCTGTCGTGAGATCAATCGTGAGATCGATAGTGAAATGTGTTGTGAGTTCGAGAGTTTCATCGATGTGAGGTCCATTGAATGAGACGTTGGCGCCCCCTCCCCCCGAACCTCCATATCCATCGAAGGGTGGTCGTATAGGTTTGTGTTTCGTCAGAATGTTCCTCGACCTCCCCCCACTGGGAATGGAGGGCAAATTGGGACCTTCGGGTTGGGTCGGGATGGGTTGGTAAGTGGTGAATGATGAGGGAGTGCGCGCGCTGACGTGCAAGAGACCTGCCAGACGTTGTGCCGAACAACTATTGTTAGGTCGGGCATGTCTCCCTACAGGCGGATTCAGGACGAAACCTAAAATTATCCCGGCAAAGCAACCTAACATCGATATGTAGAAGCATAGCTGGAGGCATGCAGCAGCAGTAACAGTCACAGTAGTAGTAGTAGTAGCAATAAGAGCAGGAGAGATGAAACAGTGGTAACAGTGAAGTAGTAGTTGTAGTTGGCGGGAGTGAACGAGTGAAGTGTAGTAGTAGTAGTGGGTGTAGTGGTAACAGCGAAGTGAAGTATAGTTGGGGTGGGTGGATGGCAGTAGTAGTAACAGTGAAGTACGGCGGATGTCTTGGATAGTAGACACTGCTATCAACGCTGCTATCAACGCTGGAAGTGTGTCAAAACGAGACACTGCTATCAATAGTGGGAGTCGTGTAAAAACGAGACACTGCTATCAACGCTGGCAATGAATGATGATGATGAGTGCGATGATGAGTGCGACGAGGAGATGATGACTGTCCTTTTTTCAGAGGACCGCGCTGAGGAGCGGCGTGCGAAGCGGAGAAGCTGCAAAGCGTGCAGGCTGAAAAGCAGTGCAGACACGCGCAGGCTGAAAAGCATTCCGCGACACGTGCAGGCTCACCGCGCACAGCTGCACACGAGCGCAGGCTGAGAAGCACCACGCGCATGCAGGCTGAGAAGCACCACACGAATGCAGACGGACAGACAGAACAGCACCGCCACAACGCAAGCTGCATCTCATGGCTCCTCAAGCTCGCGCAGGCCATCCCAGTTGCTGTCGGGCCTTCGCGCAAGCGATCTTCGTCGCGGCAATCTTGTCCGCGAAGAGCTCGGCAAAGGCCTTGGCGATCTGCTCCGGGGGGCCGGATTCGATGATGCTCCGGTCAGGCAAGCCGTGGCTCAAGAGTTGGTTGAAGCTTCTGGGGCGCGACAGGCTGACGTAGTAGGCAAGCAAATGGACTCCTTCTTGAGTCCTGGCGGAAACGTCCAGTGCACGATGAAGCCTGGGTCCGTCGTCTTGCCCTGGACGCCATGCAGAGTCCCCTGCTTTTTGGGCAGCACGGTCAACTGCGTCCTGGACACCGCGATGGCCGGGCCACCTGTCTTCGCTTTGAACTTCCAGGGGCGCGCCTGCGGGGTGATCGCGAGCACTCCGCGCAGGTCGGGGCCGGCAGGCTGAGAAGCACTGCCAGCTGTCACCGGCGCGGCCTTCAAGAAAAGTTCATCGCTGTCATCGATCTTGACATAGACGGCCTTTGGCATGTAGTAGAGTACGACCACACCGTCCGAGACAATGGACGGGCGGCCCTCCACCGGAGGCTCCAGAGCGTGCAGCTCTATGCCTACCACTTTGCCTGGCGCGCCACGGACATACTTCGGCGGCAAGACGGATTCTGTCAGGATGACCTCCATGCCAACGAAGAGCGGCAGCAGCCCCGGCATTTTTGCGGTAGCGCCGATGTTGGGCTCCGCGCGCATCTCGTCGAAATCAGGCTTCGCGAGGCGCGCAGCTGGTCTGTCGATTGCTGGGACGTAAAAGAGCAGCTGGCCAGCATCGTGCGCATCAAGCTTGGCCTGTGCATGCATGGCGTAAGAGACGATGCGCCACTCATAGGCCGACTCGTACCAGCCTCGTGCTGCACGCAACCGAGGGTCCCATTGAGGTGGCTGAGCGGCTTCGCTGCTGCTGGCAGCAGGCTGACCAGCACCGCTAGGGCTAACGACCTCTGTTTTGACGATCGCCTGCCAGCTCTCGTCAGAGATCTTTTTTCCGCCTGGAGTTCTCATGGCGTGGAGAACCTCGAGTTGCAACGGGTCTGTAAAGCGCTGCATCTGCACGAAATCGATGACGTACTCGAAGTCGGCGAGCAACTTCCTACCCTGTTGGTGTTCGTAGGACTGGCCCGTGTGAGGCGCCAGCAGGGAGGCGCTGGCGGGGACCGGCGGCAACTGGTAGAAGTCCCCGCACAAGATCTTCACGGCCATGCGCCCCCACGTCTCCTGCGGGCGCATGTACTTCGTGGGGTCAAGGTTGTAGCGCAACGCCCTGCCGTAGGTCGTGCGCAGTGCATCGGCATGCAGCAAAGGCCCCGGCACAGCACCCAGCTCATCGATCACGTCGACGCCGAGTGTGCCTGCGAGGCGGTCCAGCTTTTTCTGCGTCTGTGGCGTCAAGCGCGGCCTGGCGGTCTGCAGGGAGTCCGACATGAGCAGCCCATTGGAGGAATGCGTTGTCCTGCCGCGCGGGCCGAGGTTGTGTGCCGCGTGGTTGGACTGAGCTTTGCCGAGGTACCCCTGCTCGCCGAAGTAAGTGATGGCCATCGGCTCCACCACTTTGGAGAGGGTGCGTGTCTTGCCGACACCGCCTCCCCCGAGCCAAATCGCTCTGTGGTTGCCTGTCGCGGATACCACGGGGAGCAGATGCGTTGTCTTGTCTGGTCTGCCGTCAAAGCGTTTCTGCAGGGACAGCGCGAACAACGCCACCGCGTCAATCTGCTCCTCCGTGCACTCGGCATCATTGACAAGCTTCCACGCAACAGCCGCCGGGCCCTGCATGGCCAAGAGCTGCGGCACGAGCTCCGGCTGCGCGTCCTCGGCAGCAGGCTGAGGAGCACCGCTGGGTAGCCAGTCGTCCGCAGCCCCGGGCAAGGTCTCTCCATCCGGGCTCGCTTGCTTCTTTTGGAGCGCAATGCTTTGCCGCTGTAGGGCGAGCATGTCAGAAAAGGTCTCGTCCAGCCGCGTGCCCTGATGTTCCCGCGCGCCGCTGCTGGCTGGCAGTGCAAAGCTGGGCTGCAGCATGCCGCTGTACGCTCGGTCGAGGTTCTTCAACTGCTTATCGGCGTAGCTGAGGCGGCCCTTCTGGTCCAAGCGCTGCAGTTGGTCTTGCTGTAGGGCCAGCTCGGTTGCTCTGACGTGGTCCCGCAGCGGAAACCGGGAGATCTCGGTAATCGCGGCGTCCTCCACGTCCTCCTCTACGTCGCTGCCGCCGCCTCCACCCACGTCAACGAGCTCCAGCGGGACTCGCCCCTTGAGCCCTTCGGCATCGCTCGCGGAGTCTTCATCCGCCTCGAGGTGTGCAGTCGTTGCTGGCCGAGGCTTAACCCGCGCCTCCGCCGCGAGGTCCACGTGCGCCAGCACGTCTCGCGCCACGTGCGCGCAGAACTCCGCCAGGGTGCACTGTTCCTCGTGCCACCGGCAGTGGTGGTCACTGAAGGCGAGGATGCGCCGTGCCGCCTCCGCTGGCATGCGCCGCGCCAGCTGGGACCTTGCGAAGTGCGCTAGGCTGAGGAGCACCAGCTCGCCCTCCTCGAGGTTCGCCCGGGGCTCTTTCAGCTCGGAGAAGAGGGTCGCGTCCGCGAGCACGAGCCTCTTGCGGGCCAGGCGGCTCCTGGAGTCTGCGCGCGCTGCCAACACGTGGATCTCCGCGCACCGAAGCCGCCACGCCCGCTCGAACGAGTATGGGCGCACGGCGGGGCAGTCGCAGTTCCTCAGCATATGGCTGTACTGAGTAACGCAGCCACACGCCCAAGGCGTGAAGAGGAGGGCCTTGAAGAGCGAGTTCTGCTCGGGGTCCTGTGCCCAGGTCGGGCACTGGAAGCCATCGATGGTGGGGGCGTCACTCCGCGTCAACTTGACCTCCTGCATGTACCGCTGAGCCATGACGTAGTGGTTCTCGAAGGCGAAGAATCGCGGTCCAGAAGCTTTGACCCGGCTCGGCTTCAGGACTCGCCGGACGTACATCCTGTAGACGTAGTACGGCATGGTCTGCAGGCGAGGGCCTCTGTGGGCGTAGTCGTCGGCCGTGTTCGTGCTGGTGGTGCACACGTGCATGTCCTCGCACTCCGCACCGCCACCTTGCTCATCACCAGCAGGAGTGTCTCCAGGAGGCTGAGGAGCACCGCTGGTGTCACCTGCTGCGTCCTCCTCCTCGTTGTCGGCGTCAGGGATCTGGATGCGGACTGCTTGTATTGGCACCTGATCATTATGCGTCTCCTCGCCCGAAGCTTCATGGTTTAGCAAGCGTTTGCACTGCTGGCAGGCCCACTGTAGTTGTCTCGTGAAGTGCCGCACATTGCGGTGCGACTGGAGGCAGTCGCCGCCTGTGAGGATGTGCACGGCCACCTCCGTCGTGGAGAGCCAGAAGCACCGGTTCGCCATCGACGCCAGGCGGATACAGACCCGCCGAGCGCGGCGAGCGAGATCCTCGCGCGTCCGGCCCCGTTTGGCCAGCGTCTGGTCCTCGCCATCAGCGCCGCCCTCACTGAGCACCTTCCGGGCTTCCTCCTCCTTCTCGTCCCTCTCCTGCTGCTCCAGACGCTGCATGCCGGTGAGCATGGACTGGAAGAGCGGCGTCATGGACTCCATCATCTTGCCCTGGTACTTCGTGATGTAGAAGTCCATGGAGAAAGCCTTCTGGAAAGCAGCTTGGAAGCTCTCCACGACAGATGCATCTGTCGGATGCAAGGAGCCACAACCGTAGAGCCACTTTTTGCGGCCGCCGAGTTGTTTGGATGAGCGCAATGCGATTGCCGACTCTGGGTTCTTCATGCTGGCCGTCTTCTTGGTAAGCCTTCTGCGCTTGGCCAGCTGAGCTGGGGCGGCCGCAGGCAGCCCGTCCTGGGCAGGCTGAGGAGCACCACCAGGCTGAAGCACTTCTGCTGCCTCGGCAGACTCGTCAGGCGCGCACATCAAGAACTGGAAATCCACGTTGCACCGGCTGGTCACTTGAGAGACGTCGTTGCTGGAGCTCCTGAACGGCTGGTCGCGTTTGACCTGGCAGCGGCACCGCTGGTTGCGGTCATCAGAGAAGTCGATGAACGGAGTCCGGACCAAAGGCTTGCCGCGCCGACGCACTCGCTTGGTGCGGCCTGCTAGACATAGCTGCTGGATGCGAAAGAACCAGAAGCGGCACGACGGGGTTCTGTTCGAGCGCAGACTCTCTTTGGCCTCGAGCTTCTTCTTGACGTACTTGACGCACGTCTCGGTGCAGTCGTGCTCGTGGTTGGAGCAGATGTTGCAAAAGAAGTCATGGCTAAACGCTACCGCCCAAGCCTCCGCATCTGCGGTAATCTCCTCGACCGAAGCCGGCGAGCCATCGGGCTTGAGGACTTCCTGAATCGCTCCATCCTCGTTCGTCTGGAAGAGGCTAGCATGGCTGGCTGCCATGGCAGGCTGAGGAGCGCCACCTAGCTGCCCGAAGCTAGTTCGTTGGCGGTAGCTTGGAAACGTAGACTGAAAGGCTCCTGTGAGCGGGAGGCCCCGGTACGCTGCAGCGCCGATTGCAGGCATCCGGTTCTCTGCGGCTGCCCGCGCTCGCTCCTCCACCAGGTGCGGCTGCTCCACTGGCGGGCCGAGAGGCACCTCGTCGCGCAGGGTGCCGTCCTCCTCTTCCCCTCCGTCCATGCGGCTCTGTCGTTGCTGCCTGGCTGTGAAAGGCTCTGGCGCGACGTCAGGAAGCTTCAGCTGCCGTGCGGGCTCGTTGGCAGCTTCGTACTGCACGGTCTCCGCGGTGGAAAGGAGCGCAGTTCGCAGCTCCCGAGCGGCGGTGCGCAGCCCTCCGACCACGGCGGACCGCAGCCACGCCATCGTAGGCCCGATGATGCCGTGGCCTTTGCCGTGGCCATGCGTGAAGCCCCGACCCTGTGCTTCGAAAGGCGCTTGCACATCAGTGGTGCCTGGGGCCACGCACGGCTGCAGAGACGCTGCCACGTCGTCCTCCGTTGTCACCGCCTGCCGGGCTAGCGTTGTGCGGCCAACAAACAGGCGCTCTAAGCCGATGATGTAGCGGTAGTGAAGCTCCGTCATCAACAGGAAGAACTTGGCCTGCGCCCGCGGGTCTGCTGCCACTATCTGGTGCATCCGCTCCAGAGAAGGCATGGTCGGAGCTGGACTCCGCAGGTCAGGGCCAGCAGGCTGAGAAGCGCCGCCGGCTCTGGCCACCGCGCCAACCGCGTCCCCGCGAATGTCTAAGTGGCTCCGCTTTCCGGGCCCTTCGTGAAGCTGGAGGACCAACGGGCTGTACGTGTCTGCGAAGTTCGGTGTGACGAAGAAGCTGGCCGCGCCGAACTTGAGGTTGTTGCCGTGCCCGTCGAAGCGGAGTGCGGTTTTCCGCCCCTCCGTGCCAGGCACATCGGAAGTGCTGAGTAGCAACGTCCTGAGGGCAGTCTTGACCTTCGCAGGCATGCCCGGGCGTGAAATGGCGGAGCCGATGCAGTCGCCCGGCTTAGCGATGTTTAGCGCCTCCATGAAATCCTCCGCCGACGCCTCTGACAGGATCTGGAGGTCAGTGCCGAAGCCTTTCCTGCCAATCGCCGCCCGAGTGCCTTTCAAGAGCCGCAGCCGGCGGATCACGTCGCCGAAGACAGCAATGATCTCTGGCGAGCTGAAGCGGCTCTGGCAGGCTGCCTCGTAGGGCTCCTCGTCGGTCGCGAGAGAGTACTCGAGCTCCTCCAGGTTGATCAGGCGCCGTGCGACCTCGAAGGACTAAGAAACGAGACACTGCTATGAAGACATGTAGGTCCAAACGCAACCTTGCGTTCAATGGATGTATGTCCAAACGAGACACTGCTATCAACACATGTAGGTCCAAACGAGACACTGCTATCAACGCATGTAGGTCCAAACGGAACAGTGCTATCAGTGGGTGTAGATCCAAACGAGACACTGCTATCAACACATGTAGGTCCAAACGAGACACTGCGATCAACGCATGTAGGTACAAACAAGACACTGCTATCAATGGATGCAGGTCCAAACGAGACACTGCTATCAACACATGTACATGTAGGTCCAAACGCAACCTTGCTATCAATGGATGTATGTCCAAACGAGACACTGCTATCAACACATGTAGGTCCAAACGAGACACTGCCATCAACGCATGTAGGTCCAAACGGAACAGTGCTATCAATGGATGTAGGTTCAAACGAGACACTGCTATCAACACATGTAGGTCCAAACGAGACACTGCTATCAACGCATGTAGGTACAAACGAGACACTGCCATCAATGGATGTAGGTCCAAACGAGACAGTGCTATCAACACATGTAGGTCCAAACGCAACACTGCGAACAACACATGTAGGTCCAAACGAGACAATGGGATCAGTGGGCGTAGATCCAAACGGGACACTGCTATCAACACATGTAGGTCCAAACGAGACACTGCTATCAACGCATGTAGGTACAAACAAGACACTGCTATCAATGGATGTAGGTCCAAGCGAGACTGCTATCAACACATGTAGGTCCAAACGAGACACTGCTAACAACACATGTAGGTCCAAAGGAGACGCTGCCCAAACGCAACCTTGCTATCAATGGATGTATGTTCAAACGAGACACTGTTATCAACACATGTAAGTCCAAACGAGACACTGCTATCAACACATGTAGGTCCAAACGGAACAGTGCCATCAATGGATGTAGGTCCAAACGAGACACTGCTATCAACATGTGTAGGTCCAAACGAGACACTGCTATCAACACATGTAGGTCCAAACGAGACAGTGGTATCAGTGGGTGTAGATCCACGCGAGACACTGCTATCAACACATGTAGGTCCAAACGAGACACTGCTATCAACGCATGTAGGTACAAACAAGACACTGCTATCAATGGATGTAGGTCCAAACGAGACACTGCTATCAACACATGTAGGTCCAAACGCGACACTGCTAACAACACATGTAGGTCCAAACGAGACACTGCGATCAATGGATCGACTCCTCTATCAACACTGGTAGCATAGGTAGTATTCCTGGGGAAGACCTGTTCGAACAGCATGGGCCGCTCCCGCTCGACGTTCGGCGCGCCGTCCCCGAACCAGAACTCTGTGTAGCACGCCGGCCAGGACCTGCTGTCGAAAGAACTCAAGGGTTTCTGCGTAGGCACCGATAAGGAGTGCGGGCCCACAGCCCTGCACGCGTCTGCTCCTGCTTGCGCTTTCTCCAGCGCCACCTGCGCTCGCTCGTCGAACGAACGAGCAGCACTCTGTACATCGAGAACCATGCTGCGCATCGTATGCCTGCCGCCCTCGTCGGCAACAGGCTGAAGAGCACCGCTCCTGTCTGCCACTGTCGGTTTCACCTCGTTCTTGGCGACGCGTGCTGCCTGCTCCTGCAGCGCCGCCAGCGTGCCTTGCCGCGCTTGCATCATTCGGACTGGAGCGGTGTCATGCACTGGATCCACTGCAACTGTGAACTCTGCCACATTCTCATGCAGGTAGGCCATGTCAGGCTGTTCTGCTGCTTCTCCGTCTTTGTCTGTCTCTTTCTCCTCGTCAGACTCGTCTCCCGCCTCGTCGTCTCTGCCCACTTCTGGCGCCCTGGATGCTGGCCCCAACAGACGTGCCGGGGCTTTGTCCGCACCGTCCACTGGTTGCAGACAAGCTTGGATATGGTCTGGCACGCCGTCCTCCGGCAGTCGTGTCGGGGCAACATCCTCCCGGACGGATACCTCGGAAAAGGTTGCGCACTGCTGCTTGCGCTCCCTCACGATCTGCATATACTCGCCGCGCTTGACTGTTGCCCAGTGCGCCTTGTGGAGTTTGTGCGCGGCGCCCGAGAAAACGATGTTCAGAGAGTCCACAAGCGCGCCCTGCTCCGGGGGCAGCTCCATGGTCGGGATTTGCGCCGTGGGCTGGGCGAAGAGGATAGTGTTGCCCGAGATGCCTTTCTGCTGGACATCCGGAGCGCCCTTGCCGAGGCGGACTTGCTTCCAACAGCATCGGCCAAGGGGCGCCAGCATCTAAGTACCCTCCGAAGCGTTGCGGACGAGCATGAGCTCCCGGCCGATCCAGTTGTCGTTGGCCAGCGCGTTTAACGGCATCTTCGGTTTCTTGGCGCACAAATCATTCAGGCAATCCCAACATACCCACACCAACGCGCTGGGATCACCCACTTCTGCGCACGGAGGCCTGTCGTCTGCAGGCTGAGAACATCCGTCGGGCCTGTCGGGAGCAGGCTGAGAAGCACCGCAGGTGCCCGTCGTTGCTTCTGGTGGTGCAACCACAGGGACTCGACGGGAGTGCAGCAACCATCGCCACTCTGGGTGCTCCGGGTGCTGAACGCTGGAGGCGTGCAGCTGTTCGTACGGGATCAAAGGCCACCGCTGCCTGTACCTGTCCACGTCCAGGAGCTTCTGCACGATCTCTGGGGACTGCAAGTAGTACACCCCGCGGTGCTTCACCAGGGTCCGCGCGGGTCGGGCATTGGTCTCGCCCTCAGACACGTCGTCCTGGTCGCTTGCAGGGTCCGCGGCGTGCTCGGGTACATACTCCTCCGGCACTGCGCCAAAGAGGCTCAGTTTGTGGCGGTGCTCGAGGTAATCTTTCTGCGCACAGACTACGCAGGCTGCTTCGCATCGGGGCACTGGTTCGTTGCCCGAGAAGCGGTTGCACTTGCTGCCCGGGTGACAGAACTGCTGGAAGTGAGCAAAATTTTGCACCATGATCCTCTTTTCCTGCCCAGTTATCGGCCTGCAGCCGGCCTCCGCCATCAGGAACAGCACCCGTTTGCGGTATTCAACCTCGCCCGCGTGGTTGTGCTGCTTGTGCCGCGCAAAGTCCTCCTCTGTTAAGAAGTCGCAGTCGCAAAGCTGGCACGCAAGCGGGCCCGTCATGACGGGGCGGTTGGAGAAGACGCGCAGCTGGTCCCCCTCCACCTCGCCGCCGGGAACGCAGCAGCTCTTCCCCGCGGAGGCGGCCGACGCCCTGCGCACTCGCTCCGCGTACCGTTGCGCGAATTCCTTGTGCTGCGCAGGCTGAGTAGCACCGCGGCTGGACACAAGCTCTTTGTAGGTGGCCAGGCGCCGCAGGATTGCCTTGGTCCGGATGCCACTCTCGAGCATGAGCAGGTCCTGGTCGATCCTGTTCTGCGCTTCCTCAGCGAACCCTTTCATGGGGTTTGGAAGATCTTCCGCCTCCGCGATGCGAGCGGTTTTTGTGGCTTCACTCTCCTTCTGCTGGAAGGCCTGGAGCTCGGCCTGCTGCTCCGGGGAGAACTGGTTGGCCCTCTGTGCTTTCCGGACTTGCCAGCCCAGCTGCCGCTCTGCGAAGCTGCGCCCGGCGGACTCCTTCGGATAGCGTCCGAGGTCTTGCACCTGCTGCATGAGCTCCACGATCTTTGTCTGCTGCAGGACCTCGTCGGGATTCGTGTCCGCCTGCTGGAGAGCCAGAAGCTCGGCCTCCTGCTCTGGAGAGAACTGGTTGGCCTTCCGTGCTGTCCGGACTTTCCAGCTCAGCTGCCGCTCTGCGAAGCTACGCCCGGCGGACTCCTTCGGATAGCGTCCGAGGTCTCGCACCTGCTGCATGAGCTCCTCGATCTTTGGATTCGTGTCCGCCTGCTGGAGAGCCAGAAGCTCGGCCTCCTGCTCTGGAGAGAACTGGTTGGCCTTCCGTGCTTTCCGGACTTGCCAGCCCAGCTGCCGCTCTGCGACGTCACGCCCGGCGGACTCCTTCGGATAGCGTCCGAGGTCTCGCACCTGCTGCATGAGCTCCTATCTTCGTCTGCTCCCTGAGCTCGTCGGGCTTCGTGTCCGCCTGCTGGAGAGCCAGGAGCTCGGCCTCCTGCTCCGGGGAGAACCGGTTGGCCTTCCGTGCTTTCCGGACTTGCCAGCCCAGCTGCCGCTCTGCGACGTCACGCCCGGCGGACTCCTTCGGATAGCGGCCGAGGTCTCGCGCCTGCTGCATGAGCTCCTCGGTCTTCGTGTCCGCCAGCTGGAAGGCCCGGAGCTCTGCTTCCTGCTCCGGGGAGAACTCCTTGTTCTTTCGTGCTTTCCGAATGTTCTCTCCCGTCTGCCGCTCTGCGAAGCCACGCCCACCATGCTCCTTCGGGTAGCGGCCGAGGTCCCGCACCTGCTGCATGATCGCCTCGGTCTTCTGTCTCAGCTTGAAGTCTGCATTCTGCTGCGCCTTCTGCTGGGCGAGAGCTCCTGCTCCCGCTGCCACAGCAGGCTGAGAAGCACCGCTGCCTTTCGCAGCAGTGTGAGAAGCACCGCCGCCTGCATCCACTCTGATCGCGCTGGCGCTGGCTTGCGCTTGTCTGCTGGCGCCGGCGCTGGCACCAGAGTGTTCGGGGTGAGGCCTCGTGGCAGGCTGCAGCGCGAGGAGCTGCGCTTCCTGCTGTCTGTTCAGCGTCCCTGCTTTCCGTGCTCTGATGAGGCCCGCGGCAAGCCGCTTCTCCTCGGCGCTCGAGCGGCTCGATTGGGTAGGCAAATGGCCTAGCTGCAGAATCGCATTGACGAGTTCCTGCGTGGCGGGCTGAGAAGCACCGCCATCACCACCGGCCAATGCAGCTTGCAAACGGTTGCCGCCACTGCCACGGACAGCTCCGCCTGAGGCGGGCGCGACTCCCGGCATGCGCACCCAGACGCCGCCGCGGCCCAAATCGGAACGAGCCACAAAGGCACACTTGAGCCAGTGCTATCAATGATTTTAATGCTATCAACGCACGGAGCTTGAATGGATGCATGTCCAAACGAGATACTGCTATCAACGCGCGGAATTTACATGGATGTGTGTCCAAACAAGACACTGCCGTCAACGCACGGAGCTTGAATGGGTGTATGTCCAAACGAGACACTGCTATCAACGCACGGAACTTGAATGGATGTATGTCCAAACGAGACACTGCTATCATCGCACGGAGCTCGACTGGGTGTACGTCCAAACGAGACACTGCGATCACCGGATTCAAATGCAAACGACACACTTCCATCAATGTTTTTAGTTTGGAGCGAGACATTGCTATCAATACTGGAGTTGTCTGCAAACGAGGCACTTCCGGCCGCCGCAGCACCGCCGCATCTAGAAAAGGAGCTGCGGGCTGAGAAGCACGGCAGGCTAAATTCAAGCAGTCGTCGCGGTGAGGGCAGCCGCCGCAGGGGCTCGCCGGCAGCCGCAGCAGCAGCTTGGGCACGCATCCTCGCACCCACTGTTGCGCGGTAGTTGTGAGCGCAAACAAAAACTCTGTGCAGGTACTCTCCAGAGCAATGGCAGGGTGAGAAATACTGCAGCTCGCAGGGATCAATCTTGCACAAGTCTCCACAGGGCTGAGAAGCACCGCAGGCGAATGCAAGTCAACGAAGGCGGGAACGAGATACTTGAGGCAAACATCGCTGGCAGCCCGCAAGGCGAATCCAAATCCGCCGTGCAAGCAGCGAAGAAGCGTGAGGCACATGATGCGCAGCAAGCTGAGAAGCATCGCTGACAAGACATGAGCAACTCATTTCAAGCTTTCTCCTGGCGGGTGGCCTTCAAGGATTCTGCACTTCTTGGCGGAGTCGGGCGTCTTGCTCCACTCATTCATCCGCTTGTGGTCGCCAGATTGCTGGAGCTCTGTGCGCATCCCCAGTGTCCTTAATTTTTTGATGAAGTACTGCGCCTCGGTCACTGCGGAATCGTCTATGTGGGTTACGCTGTGCACCGTGATACCATCTTTTGAACAGCCTGCAATGAGCAACAGGCAGACTCTGTGCTTCGCTCTGTTGGGCGGGTCCATTTTGAACGAGAGCAAATTGTCTACGGAGCAATAGCCGTGAATCGTCACCGCGTGTGAACTCTCATCGCCACAGGCGTCCGTGACACCTGGTGTAGAGACGACGAAGCCCCCCGCAGTGGACACGCACCGCGACTTCTGCGTGTTGCGTACAAGAGCCACTGCCACGCGGCAGTTCCGGGCAAGCTGAGAAGCGCCACCCCCGCCACCCGCCAGGGGATACTCCACGCGCATGCCGTAGAAGGGGCAGGGGCGTATCTCAGAAAGGTGTGCCGCGAGCATAGCATCCTGGCTCTCGCGGAACTGCTTCAGGATCTCCAAGACGACATTGTAAGAGGTATTGGGGGCGTGCGATATCTGGAGCGGCGATACCGCATACAAAGTCGTGTTAACGAAAGTCCGCTCAGGCGTGCCCCCCTCTCCATTCGCAGCCACATGGCGCCCGCGTCGTAGTGTGCGGCAATTGCTGAAAGGAGGCAAGGAGATAGCTCTCTCATCGTGAATCTTCTTAAACTCCGCCATGGTATCAATGCCGGTCAAGGCGAAGGCTGCCGCTTGGGATACGCCAGCTTTGCAGGAGCCACTGAAATCGCGGGCGGTAGTGGTGAAGAATACGCGTTCGCCTTTGCTCTCCAGCACAGAGTCAGCGGGTTCTGGCCCCTCGAGTCTCATGCTATTGACCTGCAACAAGAGTGGCAAGCTTGCGGCTGGGTCTTCCGACGCCATCGCCAGAAAGGCACAGCAGGAGAGGAGCGCGTCTCCGGTGAGAACCTGTGAAGCGTGGTCTGGGTCCCATGTGGTCGCATGGGCGGTGGTCAGCTGCTCCCGGTCCTTGGCGAAATCTTCATTCGCCGCTAGGTCGTTGAGTTGGATCATTCTGGGGCAAGAGCATGCGTAATCCACCGCGCGATCCTGCGACAGGTTAAGCTCCAGTTTGCCGTCGAATTTGGCCGCTACGTTGAGAAACAGCAGCGGTTGTCCTTTGTGAGTCCGACAAAGTTCTATGTTGGCTGTTCCCCAGACAGCAACCACAGCCTCCGCTGTCTTGGAGTTGGTCGTCTGGGTGCCGTCCACCAGGTGTACACTTGCCACTGGAGGGTGGCCCATGGGAGTGCGTGTGTCTGAAACGGAATGAACCACAGCCATGACGTCGAAGCAGCGCTGCGACTTGATGTTCATGATGTCTGCCACTGTCGTCTGCGGAGCCGGCGCCGATGCCAAGGTGGCTTCCTCCTGAGAGCTACTGAGGATAGGAGTGCACACTGTGCGCTTGAGGTCGACCACGACACGAACAGACGTGTGCACAAAAGCATCCTGCTGCTGGCTGTCCAGACCGACCTTGGAGAGTTTCCACGCTGTGAGTGGGAGGAACTTCTTGAGAGCACCTTCGATTTCTGCTGTAGTTCCTTTGAAGATCGCCTCGCAATAATGCTCTGAGTCCGTGCCAAGCAAAATGCACGTGAATCGGCTTGCATTAACCTGCTGGCCATTGCGTCTGCTCTTGTACGAGTACTTGACCCCCCTGGGCTTGTACACTCGAACCAGGAAGTCTTGGGTTTTAGCGCTGCTCTTCGTGAGACTACCCAGTGGGGACGTTGGCTGGTCTGCGGCAGCAGCCATGATAGCTCACCTTGAGGATCACCGTGGAGTGCACAGTGACACAGGCTGAGAAGCACCGTGCAAAGCACGATGCACACAGGGCGTGTAGCACCGTGCAGGGCACGGTGAGACTGGGCGAGCAAGACCGCACAGGGCACGGTGGCGCGTCCGATGGCAGACGCGCAACACAAGGAGGCTTTTGCAACCAGAACGGCAATGGTTAGAAGACAGTGCTATCAACGCACGTCGCTCGAATGGATGTATGTCCAAACGAGACACTGCTATGAACGCACGGAGCTCGAATGGGTGTACGCCCAAACGATACACTGCTATCAACGCACGGAGCTTGAATGGATGTATGTCCAAACGAGACACTGCTATCAACGCGCGGAACTTGAATGGATATATGTCCAAACCAGACACTGCTATCAACGCACGGAGCTTGAATGGATGTATGTCCAAACGAGACACTGCTATGAACGCACGGAACTCGAATGGGTGTACGTCCACACGAGACACTGCTATCAACGCACGGAGCTTGAATGGATGCATGTCCAAACGGGACACTGCTATCAACGCAAGGAATTTGAATGGATATATGTCCAAACGAGACACTGCTATCAACGCCCGCAGCGCACCCCCTTGTGTTATGTGCGTGTGTGTATGGGTGTGCTGTGTATGCTGTGTGGTGTGCCATGTTGTATTGTGATGTGCTGCGGCACTGTGTGTGCGTGCTATGTGCTGCGGCACTGTGTGTGTGCTGTGTGCTGTGCGTGCTCTGTGCTATACTGTTCATGTCCGCGTTGATGATCGAAGGGAACAGTGGACGCGGGTGAACACGAGAATCTGGCATCAATGCATGATTTTTCTGGCAGGGAGTCACGGCCCAGAAGAGTCGAAGTGTCTGCGCAGAAGACAGCGCTGCCCCATCAGCACCGACGTGTCTAGAAAAGCTCGAAGTGTATGCGAAGAAGACAGTGCTGCCCCATCAGCACAGACGCGTCTAGAAAAGCAACCGCGGGCTGAGAAGCACCGCGGGCTGAGAGGCACCGCGGGCTGAGAAGTACCGCGGGCAAAAGTGGGCAAACGCTTCAGCGGCTCGCCGCCTGCCGCGACAGCATCTTGGGCCCCCACTCCTGCACCCACTGCAACGCGTTATTCTTGTGCTCATTCCAGAAGCACAACATTGCGGACATCGTGCAGACAGGAACCGACTTGCCATTGCCGCCGGAGCCCAGTGTCAAAGAGATCGCTTTCAAAGCCTGCTGTTCGCGAAGTTTCGTGGTCATGCCGGGCATGATCTTTCGCAAGGCAAGGCGCGATCCGCGTGGAACCGGCCACCGACCAGACAAAGCCAAGAGATCACCAGGCAGCAAACGAGGCACTGTCAGTTTGGAACTGAGCCCAGCCAGCATGGTGATTTCCAGGATTCGTTTGCACTTGTATGCCCCGCATCCATCGACCTTGAATTCGCGCTTGCTTGCCACTTGGAAAACTACTTGAGCAAGGCTGAGCAGCACCTGTCGCCGCTGGGCCGTCTGCAGGGAGGGCGTGCATGAGGAGAGCAGTTGCGCCATCTTGTTGCCGACGACGCGCATGAACTCAACAAGCTGCGCTGCAATGTTGCCGCGACAGATCTTCCCCGGGCGCTGGCCGCCACGGTGCACGACCTCCGCAGTGTCGAGGTAATGCCTGGAACCTTTCAAGTCGTTTTGAGCTAGGTATGGCGCTGCAGCATCCACGGTCGCTGCCAAGCCCGTCATGGCAGCAACGTAGATCAGACGCACGAGGTGGCGGGAACGCACCAAAACACTCGTGCTGCGCGAAGTCCGCAGGCTGAGAAGCACCGCAGCACCTTTCTCCAGGGATTCCTGCAGTTTGCGTTGATCCTCGGGGTCAAATGGTTGGTGCACAGGGTTTTCTGGCGATCGGATACCTGAAACGAATTCTGACAAGAGCTCTAAATTCACATTGCCATGCAGAGATGCGATGCCTGACCATATACAATCCCGAGCCTGCTTAGCTGCACATGCCCCACATGCGAATTGCAGTTCTGCGCTCGAAGATTGAGGAGCACTGCGAATGCGACAGCGAACAAGGGCATCATTGTACAAGAAGCGCTCATATCTGCTTGTTGGGGTTTTTGCACCAACTAACAGTGAAGATATGGCATTCATCTGAAGCGTAACTTTGCCACCGCGTCTGCACCCGGAGCGCCTTGCCGTTCTCCTCGCAGCACGGCGGCGACCTGAAGTTCGCTGGCCGAAATGGAGCTGAGGCGCGTTAATCCACGATGGTTTTCCCTCTGGGCGCGGCCCCGAGGCCCGCCAGGGAGTCCCAAGAAAGGCGAAGAGATAGATTTCCCAGAGACTCAGGAGGACCGAAGAGGTTTCCCCAGAAAGGCCCTCAGAGGCCCGTCAGAACCCCTCAGGAGGCTCCGAAGGAGCTCCTCAGAACCCCGACGCGGCCCGAGGAGGCCGTTCAGACGCCCGCGCCCGAGCACGGAAGCAAGCGCCAGCGATGCTACAACATGGGCCGGCGGAATGAGCGAAGCGAATGAATAGTTGCACTCCTCGGAGTGGCCAAATCTTTCTTCTCCATGCCAGGGACCAGCGCGGGTCGATACCTTTTGGTCACAGATTTTTTTTTTTGAAGACCAATTTCTTGACCATCGCTAGTTGGCTGAAAGAACCGTAATTGACTAGGCAGGCTGAGAAGCACCGCGGGGCGTGGTGAAGCAGCGCATTCAATATACAGAACAGAAAAGTGGGCTGAGCATACAGAGGCGCGGACAACGAAATGGATGATGAATGGATGATTATGAAGGGGCCTGGACAATGACGTAGATGATGATGAGCTGAAAGCATAGCTGGCAGCATGAGGGCCCGGATGACCTGAGCGAAGGCATAGCTGAAGTACAGCATTTCTGAAAGCATAGCAGGAAGGTCCTGGCACGAGAAACTGGTATCAACGCACGGAGCTCGAATGGATGTATGTCCAAACGGGACACTGCTATCAACGCACGGAGCTTGAATGGGTGTATGTCCAAACGAGACACTGCTATCAACGCACGGAACTTGAATGGATGTATGTCCAAGCGAGACACTGCTATCATCGCACGGAGCTCGAATGGGTGTATGTCCAAACGAAACACTGCCATCAACGCACAGAGCTTGAATGGATGTACCTCCGAACGAAACGCTGCTATCAAAGCACGGAGCTCGAATGGATGCATGTCCAAACGAGACACTGGCATCAACGCACGGATGCTTGAATGGGTGTACGTCCAAACGAGACACTGCTATCAACGCACGGAACTTGAAAGGATGCATGGTCAAACAAGACACTGCTAGCAACGCACGCACTGCTATCAACGCACAGAGCTTGACACTACATAGTTGTATCACAGACTCGCAGGACAGTAGGACTCGCAGGGCGACATTGACATCCTGGGGACCGACCTTGCTGGGGACATCGACCTTGCTTTCCTGGCGGTAGTCTGGCGAGATCTGCTGGTTGTTGGAGGAAGTAAATGCGATCGGGGCCCACGGCTTTATACAAATGCGTTTAGTTATGTAAGCGGCTCCGCCGACCCGCCCCTCAGGCGCCCGCTTCGGGAAGGCGCGACTCAAAGGCTGGTCATTGACGTTCATTGCCCACCCACGAGCACCGCGCCGGCGCGCAGCAGGCATCGCCCTCACCATCGTCATCATCTGCCTCGTTAACATCATGACGACTGCTGCGCTGGCTCGAGTGTGCCCCCGTTGCTCGCCCCGACTTGCGCCGCGGCGGCGTCTGGTTGCGAAGCACCGCGGCAGGCTGAGAAGCACCGCGGGGAGTGGTGAAGCAGCGCATTCAATATACAGAACAGAAAAGTGGGTTGAGCATACAGAGGCACGGACAACGAAATGGATTATGAATGGATAATTATGAAGGGGCCTGGACAATGACGTGGATGATGATGCGCTGAAAGCATAGCTGGCAGCATGAGGGCCCGGATGACCTGAGCGAAGGCATAGCTGCAGTACAGCATTTCTGAAAACATAGCAGGAAGGTCCTGGTACGAGACACTGCTACCAACGCACGGAGCTCGAATGGATGTATGTCCAAACGGGACACAGCTATCAACGCACGGAGCTTGAATGGGTGTATGTCCAAACGAGACACTGCTATCAACGCACGGAACTTGAATGGATGTATGTCCAAGCGAGACACTGCTATCATCGCACGGAGCTCGAATGGGTGTATGTCCAAACGAGACACTGCTATCAACGCACAGAGCTTGAATGGATGTACCTCCAAATGAAACACTGCTATCAACGCGCGGAGCTCGAATGGATGCATGTCCAAACGAGACACTGGTATCAACGCACGGATGCTTGAACGGGTGTACGTCCTCACGAGACACTGGTATCAACACGCGGAACTTGAATGGATGTATGGTCAAACAAGACACTGCTATCAACGCACACACTGCTATCAACGCACAGAGCTTGGCACTACACAGTTGCATCACAGACTCGCAGGACAGTAGGACTCGCAGGACAGTAGGACTGGGCGAGTCCATTGGTGATGATGTGATGATTGACTGTGATGATTGACGTCTGAGCTGCGGTGGCGGACGTCTGCAAAAGCCTGCAAAAGCGGCAGGCTGAGCTGTGGTGGCAGGCTGCAAAAGCGGCAGCCTGCAAAAGCCTACACTTTGGCAGACGTCTTGGAAGCATGCAAAAGCGGCAGGCTGAGCTGTGGTGGCAGGCTGCAAAAGCGGCAACCTGCAAAAGCCTACACTTTGGCAGACGTCTTGGAAGCCTGCAAAAGCGGCAGGCTGAGCTGTGGTGGCAGGCTGCAAAAGCGGCAGCCTGCAAAAGCATGCACTTTGGCAGACGTCTTGGAAGCCTGCAAAAGCGGCAGGCTGAGCTGTGGTGGCAGGCTGCAAAAGCGGCAGCCTGCAAAAGCGTGCACTTTAGCAGACGTCTTGGAAGTCTGCAAAAGCGGCGCGCTGAGCTGTGGTGGCAGGCTGCACAAGCGGCAGCCTGCAAAAGCCTGCACTTTGGCAGACGTCTTGGAAGCCTGCAAAAGCGGCAGGCTGAGCTGTGGTGGCAGGCTGCAAAAGCGGCAGCCTGCAAAAGCATGCACTTTGGCAGACGTCTTGGAAGTCTGCAAAAGCGGCACGCTGAGCTGTGGTGGCAGGCTGCAAAAGCGGCAGCCTGCAAAAGCTGCACTTTGGCAGACGTCATGGAACTGAGGAGCGGCGTGCGAAGCGGAGAGCCTGCGAAACTTGGAGGCTGAAAACTCGCAGGCTGAGACTCGCAGAAACCCGCAGGCTGAAAAGAGTCCTACTACTCGCAGAAAAGCACCGCAGAAAGAGTCTAGCGAAAAGCACCGCAGGCTGAGAAGCACCGCGGGCACACGGGCTTGGAAACCTCACCTCTCCCGCTCGTCTTGCAGGAAGTCGCGCCAATCCGGCGGCTGCCAAGAGTCGATGATGCGCCGAGACCCACCGCCCGTGCTGCCGCCGATGTCCAGGTAATCCCCTCCCGCAGTACGGAGGCGGCCGTGTCCTAGCGCCACAATCGCCTGGTTCCGGTTGACTCGCAACTCGCCGCTGTCCCACTTCCGAAGCACGTCCAACTGCTTGCGCGTGAGAGTGGGAACCTCCTGGCCCTGGTCGGCAGGCTGAGTAGCACCGCCACGTAAGAGCTCTTGCCGATAGCGGGCGAGCCGCTCACCCTCGTTGTAGCGCGAGATCGCTTCAGCCTTGTCGTGGTGGAGGCGGCGGCGCTCTTCCTTCATGACTTCGTCGTGCGCAGGTGGCTCACTGGGTTCGGCGTGCAGGGCTTGGGTGAGCATGTCAACGTCGAAGCGGCCGGAGAAAGCCAGCACCTCCCAGATCTGTTTTGTGCCGCACACACGGTGCAGATGCCGGCACCACCGCTTGCGCTTCTGCTCTCTGAGGAACTTAGCGAGACCCCCTTGGCCTGCCCCTTGGGGCTGGCCACCTTGTGGTGGAGTCTTGCCTTTCGCCTTCCCCTTCTCGCCTTCTCCCGCAGACTGAGAAGCTCCGCGAAAACCTTGTGGTGGAGTCTTGCCTTTCGCTTTCCCCTTTTCGCCTTTTCCCGCAGGCTGAGAAGCTCCGCTAGAACCTTGTGGTGGAGTCTTGCCTTTCGCTTTCCCCTTCTCGCCATCTCGTTCCTGTAGCGCCAGCTGGTGTTCGGACTGCTCGTACTCTGTGCGAACACGTCTTACGAGTTCCCCGCGCTCAGCGTCGGTGAGGACGCGCCGCAAGTCGGCGATGTTTTTGCTCCGCAGAAACTCATGGCGAACCTTAAGGACAGACACAATGGCTCGGACAGTCTCCGCCTGCGACGCGAAGGCGGTGTCGCAGTCCGAGCCAGGCTGAGAAGCACCAGCTGGATCTTTGTCCGCAGGCTGCGTGGACGTCCTCTTCTTGAACAGCAAGAGGCTGAGGTGGTGGAGGAGTTTCGGGTCGTAGGCCGCGTCATACCTCTGGTCCCAATACTCCCTCAACTCCTTGTGCAGCTCATGCGCGCGCCGACTAACTTCATCCTCGGGCTCGTCGCAGGCTGCGGCGTCGGCCGGTGACGTCGGTGAAAGCGGTGCATGCACAGGAGCGGGGCTCGGGGACCGGGACCAGTGCACCGAGGAGCCCTCCACCTCGGTCTCTGAGCCGGCGTCGGCGTCAGGCAATCCTCCGAATGCAATATTCCGCCTCTTTGTCTCCCCAGGCTGAGAAGCATCAGGGACGGTGAGCACGACCGCAACAGCATCGTGCGCGTCGCTTCGCATGCCACGGCCCATGTAGGAGGCGCCAACAGCGACGGGCTGGAAACGCGCGACTGCTCCGCAGACTGCCACGTTGTCGCCTTTGCGGTCCGCCGGGGGGGCGAAGACTTCCCATAACGCCTCGTCGTCAGTGTGGCGTTGGAAAGCTTCACGCGCCTCCTGCGCGGTCAAGTTGTTGTCGCCGACTACGAGGCGCACGACCGGCGTGCCCGGCCCCCCAGCGCTGAGAAGCACGGCGATCCCGTCCAAGTGGAGTCGGAGCAGCCGAACTGCTTTCTGTCGCGTGTGAATGCTGGGAGGGTTGCTTCCGCAAACGATGTGCATGTTTCCGACGACCACGTGAACTTTGTCATGGCCTCCTGTCTGCACATTGAACCGTGAGATCACTGCGCCCACTTGTCGCGCGATGGGGACGTGGTAGATGCATGTGTCCTCGCGCAGGGACACGTCAGCAGGCTGGGAAGCACCGCCGAAGCCCCATAGGCTCAAGTAGTTGGCGACCTCGCAGAAGCCGATGCTGTCGCCGAACGGCTTGGTCAGGATGTCTTTCACGTTGATGGATGCTCGACTCAAGCCTTGACGAAACGCACCGACCTCGCACCCGAAGAAAAGGTCAGCATCGACTTCCTCGACTATCTTGGCGCAACTCCGCCCGAAGTTGGAGCAATGAGTCTTGGAGTTCTTCCCCATCATCATGCTCTGCTCGAACCCGAAGTTAAAAGAGGCGACCGTAAAAGACGCAGGTTGAGGATCACAGCGAGCAGGCGCGGCCGCAGGCGTGTGTCGGTCTTCCTCCGCAGGCTGAGAAGCACCGCGAAAAGCCGAGGCTGCTGGCCGGTAAGGATAGGGCCAAGGGAGGGCCATTGCAATGTAGTCCGCGGAGGAACGGCCGGTTCCGTCGGAAAGATTGCAATGTGGGAAGCACGTCCTGAACCAAAGACGGCTGTCAAGACAGTGACGATGACGATGACGATGCTGATGCTGATGCTGATGATGGCGATGATGATGATTTTGATGATGATGATGATTATGATGATGCTGTTGTTGCTGGTGATGATGGTGGTGGTGATGGCGGTTGAGGTGATGGTGGTGGTTGTGATGATGATGAGAATGATACTGATGATGATGACGAGGATGATGATGATGATGACGGTGATGATGGTGGTGGTGGTGATGATGATAATGATGATGATGATAATGATGATGATGATGATGATGAGGAGGAGGAGGAGGAGGATGATGATTATGATGATGCTGCTGCTGCTGGTGATGATGGTGGTGGTGGTGATGGTGGTTGAGGTGATGGTGGTGGTTGTGATGATGATGATGAGAATGATGCTGATGATGCTGATGATGATGATGACGATGATGATGATGATGACGGTGATGATGGTGGTGGTGGCGATGATGATGATGATAATGATGATGATGATGATGAGGAGGAGGAGGAGGAGGAGGAGGAGGAGGAGCAGGAGGAGGAGGAGGGGGAGGAGGAGGAGGAGCTCTTTCAAGCTCTTTCAGGCCGCCACTTCGTGGCTCGCCTGCGCGAGCGCGCTCTGGGCGCGCGTGCGCAGGTCGGCCGCCCACAACAGTGCTTGCACTGCGCGCAGGCGGCGCGGGCCAGGAACGCCAACCCCAGGGGAAGCGCAGCTATCTTCGCACACCGCGCAGCCCCGCGGGCTAGGGGTCCACAGGCCGCGTACAGCTCTAAGCATTACACAGCCACAGGCCGAAACTCAGAGCATCTTCTTGTCCGCCCCCTCGTCCTGCTGCCCCGCCTTCGCGTCGCGCTCGGCCTCCCTCGCGGCCTCAGCTGCCCCCTGGCGCGCGGCCGCCGCCCGCAGCAGCGCGGCCTGCGCCGTCCGCGCCGCGGTCTCCGTCGCGCGGGCGTCCGCTTGCGCCGCGGCCAGCTGCGCGCGGGCGTCTGCGGCGCGGCGCCGCGCGTCGGCTAGCCGCTCGGCCCTCGGCCCGCCGCGCGCGAGGGCCTCCTCGCCCTCGGCCGCTCGGAGCCGTCGCAGTCGCGCGCTGGGCTCCTTCGCCTGCAGCGCGAAGCCCGCCAGGTCCGCCCAGCGCCGCTCCGCAGCCTGCTCCTCGCGTCGCTGCCGAGCGGGAGGGGGCGGTGGCCTCGGCTTCGGGCGGAGCCTCTCGGCTTGCGCCTGGCGCCTAGCCTGGGCGAGGCGCTCCGTCGCCGTCGGCGGGTCGGCTGCCCTCGCCGCCTGTCCCGCAGCTGGCTTCAGCGCCCTGGCCTCGGCGTGCTGCGCGACTGGCGGCGTCAGCTGAGGCGCGGCCTGCGCCCTCGGGGCCTCCGCCGCGGCCTGCCGCTCCTGCTGGTCCAGGCGCGCGCGCAGCCGCGAGAAGCGCCCCGCGTCGGCCGTGGCCTGCGCCCTCCGGCTCGCCTGCAGCTGGTCCTCCACCTTCTCGTAGAAGGCGTCGCGGTCCTCGGCCTCCGCCCGCTGCTGCCGTTGCCGTTGGTCCGCCTCGTGGCGCTCGGCCTCCGCGCGCCGCCGCCGCCGCAGTCGGTCGAGGTAGGCCTCCGCTGTCAGGGGCGGGTCCTCCTCGTCCTCCGCGGCGCGGCGCTCTGCGCGCGTTCCCGCGGGCTGCAGCGCCTCGGCCAGGGCGGCGCCGAGGCGGGTGGGCGCTGAGCCGCGGTGGCTGCTGAGCGCCGCGAAAGCCGCCAGCAGCCGCTCGACGGCGCGCCCCTCCGCGCGGCGCTGCTGGGCCCTGCGCGCGGCGGCGGGCCGGTTCGGCCGGCGCCTGCGAGGCGCGGCGGCCGCCTCCATGCCGCCAGGGAGGGTGCCGGGACGGCGGGGGGAAAGGGGAGGGGGCGGCGGCGCCCGGCGGCGCCCGTGGCGCTGGCTGGCCCCGAGCACCGCGCTCGTGCCAGCTGGCGCTAGGAGGAGGAGGAGGAGGAGGAGGAGGAGGAGGAGGAGGAGGAGGAGGAGGAGGAGGAAGAGGAGGCGGAGGGCATCGAAATGTGGCCCGGGAATGGAGTTCTGGGAAGTCGAAGAACACGAAGTGGCCTACAGTTGGCTCCGGGCATCCAAAATGTGGCCCGGGAATGGAGTTCTGGGAAATAGAAGAGCACGAAGTGGCCTACAGTTGGCTCCGGGCATCCAAAATGTGGCCCGGGAATGGAGTTCTGGGAAATCGAAGAGCACGAAGTGGCCTACAGTTGGCTCCGGGCATCCAAAATGTGGCCCGGGAATGGAGTTCTGGGAAATCGAAGAGCACGAAGTGGGCACGAAGTGTGTGACTGTATGCGAAAAACGATCCCCGCCGGCAAACCCCAACAGCCCCCCAACTGCCACCCAACTGCCCCCAACGGCTGCCCAGACCCCCCTGTGGAGTAATGTTGAAGTAATGTTGATGTAATGTGCTGCTCTCTTTTTAGCCCATTAGAAACCTATCAGTCTTCGATGTTAGGTAAAATAGTCAACACATACCACCACGATGGCCAAACATAAAAAAATCGTCCCATGATTAAGTTTTGACTATTTTTGAATGCTCCTCCTGCAGAGGGACCGGCCCGACTTAACACTATTGGGTTATGCAGATATGTGCAACATGCGTCGAACACAAATGGTCTAGGAGGGATTCCACCACACGCGCGCGGCGGCGCGTGCGCGTGGCCCGCATGGCGCCGCTTGGTGTCCGGAGCGTGCTGAATTATCTGCACGCCCCCGAAGGCAACTCACATCATGCGCGACCTCCTCCTCCTCCTCCTCCTCCTTCTCCTCCTCCCTCTCCGCGGCCACCTCCTTTCCGTATTCCTGTTCCTCCTCCCCGCTTCTGCTCCTCCCTCTCCTCTCCTCCCTCACCCCCTCCGCCCCCCTCCGCGGCAGGCTCCATGCAACACCGACAGCGGGGCACGAGCGAATCCTGCCCGATCGAAGCTGCAGCAAAAAACTGCGGTGGACCCCGCTGGAGGAGCCACGGCGCGCGAGGAGGCGGTGGCCCGCGGGCCTCAGCCACAGCGCCCACGCGGGCACGTCCAGCACGTCGCAGCAGAAGAAAGGCATCACCGACAGGAGGTCGATGAAGTTCTCATGTATGGGGGATGGGGGGAGGGGCGCGCGATGCGGCCCCGTGCGGGTCGCGAGGCCCCTCCTGCCTGCGTCCCCCCCTTCCGCGTTCCCCCTCCCATTCGTCCCCCGACTCCTCCTGCTCATTCCTCCTCTTTCTCCGCCTTCTCCTCCTCCTCCTCCTTGTCCTCCTCCTCCTCCTCCTCGTCCTCCTCCTCCTTCGCATTCCTCCTCCTCATTTCCCCTCATCCTCCGCCTCGTCCTCCTCATCGTCATCCTCCCCCTCCTCCTCCTCCTCATTCCTCCTCCTCCTCGTCGTCCTCCTCCTCCTCCTCCTCCTTGTGGGAGCATCCCCTGCCCCGTCGCCAGCCAAAGCCCAGAGGCTCGGTCCCGTCCCGCCCGGGCGTCCTCTCCCTGCCGGGGCCTCCCCTGCCCCCTCCCGCCACCACGCCGCCACTGCCTCCCGCCTACAGTGGGGGCCCGACCACAAGAAGCCTTTCACATGAAACCCTCCTCCTCCTCCTCCTCCTCCTCCTCCTCTCCACCCTGCCCTCTGACCAGCTCAAAGGAGCAGCGACGGACCGCAGAGACTGCAGGAGTCGCGGAGAGGACGAAGCTTTCACACAGGTGCAGTGGAGGCCAGTCCACACGAAGACTTCCACAAGAAACCCAACCCTGAGACCCCAGAACGTCCATTCATTTGTGGTGTGGGTACGTCACGCTGTCCATCGCGAAACCATCGGGCACCCTGGAGGCAAGTAGGGTGTTTCTTGGCATAGGTCTCCACTGTAGAGGCCTCCCAGATGGGATCCGAGCAGATGGGGTCGGAAGGTTGAGCCGCATCGCCGACACATCGGCGATGCGGCTCGATGAGGCGCCGGACTTTCTCAACACTGACGTCGGAGACGCATCGCAAACGTCGCCGATGCATCGGCGATGCATCGGCGGTGTATCGACGATGGTTTGGCGATGCATCGGCGATACGGCGCGTTCTCCGTCCCCATCCACTCGGACCCCATCTGGGAGGCCTAGATCGTCTCCCTATCCTCCTCTCTCAGCCCAGGAGATGCATCCCTCCTGCTGGTGGTAGGTCGGGCATGTCGTCCTACAGGCGGATTTGAGAAGAAGAACCAACAATAGACAAACAATGCCAAACAATTATCAAACATACGCAAAACAACGTCCCCATACTATTTTGGGACTATTTTGAGTATTCCTCATGTTGAGGGGCACGCCCGACTTAATGCTGGCGGCACGGTGCCATGCATCCCGCCGACGTCCTGTGGCTGGGACTCGACAGCGGGGCGACGCAGGCCAGGATGGTCGTCAGGGCTGGGCCCCAAGAGCCCTCCCGCCAGGGCTCCAGCTCTCCCAGCCCGCAGTCACAACTGCGGGCTCGGCAGGCGGCTGCCTCTCCCTCCTTCCCTAGGGGAACAAAGAATGACACAAACACAACAACTCGAAGGTCCGCGCGGATTTCTCGGATCGGCGCTGGACCCCCCCCCCCTCCCTGACGCGCGGAGCGCGCCAGGGGCGGCGCCGGAGGCGCCGCCAGGGGCGCCCAGCGCGGATCCGAGAAATCCGCGCGGACCTCCAAGTTTTATATGTATGTCATGGTTCGTTCCCCTACTCCCTTCGGAGGGCCAAATCGGAGGTGCGGTGCCATGCATCCCTCCTCCTCCTCCTCCCCGTCCTCCTCCGCCTCCGCCTCCGCCTAATCCTCCTCCTCCTCCACCTCCTCCAGCCGGTGGCGAGGTACCAGGCATCCCGCCGACGTCTTGTGGCTGAGCCTCGAATGCGGGCCGCCACGGGCCAGGGAGATCATTGTCACGGCTCGGCACCCGGCCCCAAGACACCTCCCACCAAGCCCCAAAAAGTTCTCTCTCCCAGCCTCCGTCGTCGCAGCGGTGGGCTCGGCAGGCTGCTCCCCCTCGCCGCCCGTCGGAGGTCCCCGTGCAAGAGACGAGGAGGAGGGGGGTGAGGGGGTGAGGGGGAGAGGAGAAGGAGGAGCAGAAGCGGGGAGGAGGAACAGGAATACGGAAAGGAGGTGGCCGCGGAGAGGGAGGAGGAAAAGGAGGAGGAGGAGGAGGAGGAGGAGGGGGAGGAGGAGGAAGAGGATTTGTTCACGCTCCGCTAACCCCCACTTCAGGGGACCGTCTGCTTCATCTCCCTACTGTGCAACGCAGGGAGACTGGAGGAATCTGACATGTTTCTCCCTCTTGATCTGCTGTGGGTGCCTGCCTAAAAGAATATTTCCAGGCACTGTGGCACGCCCCCGTCTTAGACGGGGCACAGAGAGCACCCAACTTCATCACACGGCCCCCTGTGCTGTAAAAGCCGCATCGCCGACATATGCAGAGGAAAGAGCCATCGAGTTTCGGTGGGGCAGCACATCTGTTAGAAGGAAGGCAAACAGCAATTCGCCTTCCTCGCGGACGCGCCATGCACTGCTAAAACTCCCCCGCACACGTGGGCCTCAAACTCCGAGGATCTCTCGTCTCTCGGAGGCCTGATGAATTCAACTTGCGAAACGTCGAGGCGAGGCCACTTCGGCAACAGTTTCGCCGCCAGTAAAATGACATATCTGGCTATCTTGACAGCGCGATCTATGCGTTGCCAAACCTCAGGCTCCGCCTGAGGGTGAGCGTACGCTCTTTGCTTGGCCGCTGTGTCGGCCAGCTGGTTGCCATTTTGCGCCATCGCTCTAGCGCAAACATGCCTTCTTCGTCCAGGTCTTTGTGGGCCGAAACTTTGACTAACTCTTCTAAACGAGGCCCCGTGCCCGAGGTGGCTTCGAAATCACAACCAGCATGAACCCTCTGTCCCCGAGGCGGTCCCGAGGAGCCCGAGAACCCACGGAAACAAAAGAGGCACAGTCGGAATATAACACAGACTGCCCGTCTAGGTTGGCACCCGCGGCAGCCAGGCTAG
This sequence comes from Prorocentrum cordatum, assembly GCA_963575745.1. Classification (NCBI taxonomy): domain Eukaryota; class Dinophyceae; order Prorocentrales; family Prorocentraceae; genus Prorocentrum; species Prorocentrum cordatum. The sequence continues at coordinate 30,421 of CAUYUJ010004332.1, forward strand.
AGAATGATCCGGCTCGTGGGGTTCGAGGCAAGTGGGCTCGCGCGGGCCCGTGCACACGGGCCAACATGTGGCCTTGGTCAGATAACATCACAAACGCCCAACCAACCCTGGAGAGCTTTAGGGCAAAAGCAACTGCCATCGAACAACAATTTTCCTTCGTACTTGACAGACCCGGGCCCAAGATACTCCGAACCAGAATCCACGAATCCCTGTTGGAAGTGTTCCACACTCGCGCCGGCCATTCCATCTTGCTTGAGAGGGGGTCGAACCAGGTTTCCAGGGTGAGCGGAAGCACCGATGAGGAAATCGATCAGGTCGGGTGAATTGTTCTTAACGGCCTCCTTGGCCCACAGGACCCCATCAGTCTGCGTCAACCAACTCAGCTCGCTCGTCCCGGCAGGCCTCGCACACCCCCAGATGTTGGGGAAAGTGCGGCCCATCTTAGTTCTACAAAGAGCGCGCAGCGGGCTGACCTGGCAGCCGCACCACGGCGCACGCGAGTTGGTCCAGATGGCGTTGCAGACAAGGGCTCTCAGGGACCCCCTTTCTCAAGCCGAGAATTTTTTTCGAGCGGTGATCGGCCGTGGCGATATCAAGACAGAGACGGCCCGATCCCGACGGCTCGGAAGTAGTGCGATCGGGGGCCAACTGCTCGCTGGGGCAAGCTGAGTCCGCGTCAGCCTCTGGAGCAGCAAGACCGCAGAACAGGCCACCTTAGACCGGCTTGCGGTATACAAACCTCTCCAGCTGGCAAAGCGCAGCCTGCCTGAGCATCACCCTTGAACATAGCAGGCGGCTGCAGGGTGCAAGAGATTTCGCGGCCCATGTCGTCAACACAAACTGCGATATTCTTCATGTCCCAGCCTATCCTCTTGAGACTCATGAATATCGTACCCATGGGCCCCGGAGCCTTCCTCCAGGTAACAATCTGAGACCGTGCACTTTACCGTCGGTGAGGCCTTGGACCTCGCATCCAAAGATATGGCCAGGCGTCGGCAACGAAACAAAAACCTTCGCAACTGTCCTGCCAAAGTGAGACCGTATCTTCATCAATCTCGACCTTCCTGAGCGTATTCCTCTTCCTCTCCTTCCTCTTGCGTATTCTCCCTTTTCCCATCCTGAAAGCCTTTCCCGCCGTGTCATCACAGCCAAGGTTAACAGAGGGCGCCTCCAGCGCTCCGAACTGGCCCAGGTCAATCCCCAGCTGCTTGCCGAGAGCATGGCACGAGCAGACGAGGGCCACTTTGTCCAACGCAACGAAACCTCCAAGCATCTGCCCGGTGCCCGCGAGAAGCAGAGCGGTCATGTTCAGGAGAGGCTCGCGCGCAAGAGTCCTCGAATCATTGGCAGAAAGACTGGTGCCATCGATATAGGCATCGAACGAAGTAAAGCCCTTGGCTTCTCGGTCGATGGCGCGCAGGTTCAACGGCCGAGGGGCAGTGTCGAAGGCGACGAGCGCATGCACCCTCATGGGAGTAGTAGCCATACTGCATCCAACAACGATACCACGAGTAACATAAATGGGGCCGACCGCGATCCCCGAGAGGCACGCATATCTCGAAGAGCGATCGGCGGCGAGACGCACGGGAAGGACGCCCCTGGGGATCTGGTGTTTGCGACCGCGAATTTCGAGGATACTTATACATGCCCCAGAGAACTGTGGACGCGCAAGAGCCTTTCCTAACTCCTGCTCCGGACCTGTTAGCCTGACGCTAGACACAGTCGCGGGCGCCCCATATGTTCGTCGGCAGCCCAGTAGCCCCGAGAAAAACCTGGTCTCCCAGGCCTCAGCCAGATGCCTGCGAACCCGCCCCCAGACGCGGAAAACCGATGGAAACGCGCCGATGGGGCGAAAGCCCCCCTTTTCCTTGGCCAGGAGGGCCATCGGGGCAGCGGACAGCTGAGTAGGATGGATGCCCGACCGTCCCGACAGACAGAGAATCGCCACGAGCGCAATCAGGCTGCCGTCGCTCAAATGCTGGAAGCGCTTCATGTGAAACCCATCGATGGAGACCGCGCTCCTCGAAGGGTACTCCCTGCTCCTCTTCGGGGGGGAAGGGGGGGGGGGGGGGGCGAGCTTTCGCGCCCCCGCCTGGGGGGGGGGGGGGCCCGAACGAACCCGCCAGATGCCCGGGTATGTTTTGACCTCAGCATCGAGCAACTTCAGAGACAAGCTGCCCCTCGGCAGGGCAGACAGCGCGGTGCAGGGCTTCCAAATCATGGGGTCTTTGATAGCGCAGCGAGCGTTCCGAGCGCCCTGACTGAGCGTTTCGGCCAACCAGGCGTGCCAGTCTGTCCTGGCAACTCCCTGGTAGTGTTTGGCGCAAGTCTCGAGCACCTCCCTCTGGTGAGCAAGGAGGGCCTCCGGCCCGTCAAGCCAAAGGGGTGACAGGTCCGCGGAGCTTTCTAATATTCCACGGGAAGGGCCCCCCGCCACGCGCGCACCGTTCCCTACCTCCACAGAGGCAGGGGGTCCTAACAAAAACAGGTTCGGGGTAGCGTCGAGCTCAACGTGGGGAGGGGAGATGGAAACTTCCCAGTCCTTGAGCAGGTCCCTGATAGCTAGAAGGTGTTCTTGTTTTGAAAGTGGACCCGCTGTTGGGGGGCCCACTCCGACTGGTTGATCGCATCGTTCAGCTCACTGACCATGCGACGAGATTCAGGAGAGGCAGCGCCAGCAACAATCGAGGGCATCAGCTGCGCGATGGCCTTGAAACGGCCACGAAGCCACCTCATCGCTCGAATCTCTGGGCACCTGCAATGAGCGTTTCGGCCAACCAGGCGTGCCAGTCTGTCCTGGCAACTCCCTGGTAGTGTTTGGCGCAAGTCTCGAGCACCTCCCTCTGGTGAGCAAGGAGGGCCTCCGGCCCGTCAAGCCAAAGGGGTGACAGGTCCGCGGAGCTTTCTAATATTCCACGGGAAGGGCCCCCCGCCACGCGCACACCGTTCCCTACCTCCACAGAGGCAGGGGGTCCTAACAAAAACAGGTTCGGGGCAGCGTCGAGCTCAACGTGGGGAGGGGAGATGGAAACTTCCCAGTCCTTGAGCAGGTCCCTGATAGCTAGAAGGTGTTCTTGTTTTGAAAGTGGACCCGCTGTTGGGGGGCCCACTCCGACTGGTTGATCGCATCGTTCAGCTCACTGACCATGCGACGAGATTCAGGAGAGGCAGCGCCAGCAACAATCGAGGGCATCAGCTGCGCGATGGCCTTGAAACGGCCACGAAGCCACCTCATCGCTCGAATCTCTGGGCACCTGCAATGCTAAATAAAAGTCTTTCTGAAGGATCGGCTTCCAGACTATCCGAGGGCTTTTCGCACGAGGCCAACGATTAGCCAGATCCTCCTCCATCCCCAATGCAAGCTCGTACTCCGAGAGGTTCGCCCACGACTTATAAACCTTGCTGGGGGGCCTGGAGACCTCGTTAGCACCCTGGGATTGGACAGCCTTCTCACCCAACTCTGAAAATGTCTTTGCCCGCATGAAACTCCCAGGGGGATGGCCCACCCCTGGAGAAGCTTCGGCAAGAAGAGGTGGAAATTTCCGGAAATCCAGAGCCTGCAAACAGCAGAAGGCAGGATTACCGAGAACGACAGCGAAATGCGGCGAGAACTCGCTGTCGCCGCATCTCTTGGCGAACTTGACTCCACGGTCAAAGCCACCTGAAACAATGCGTAGTCGGAGTCCGGCTGCCTCATTCCGAAACAAGTGGGAGCACCAGTGCTCACAATCTCACCGCGGCATTTCTCGGGCAGACACATGTCCGAGACAACCGGCGGCTCCATGTTGAAGTCGCCCCCTACAACGCAAGCCGTTCCCCCCAGAGACAAACGAGTGCGAGCAGACTTCAGCACGTCGAGCTGCCTGTCTGTCACGCCTTCAGAGTCGAAACAGTAAACGGAAACCAGGAAAAACTGAGCACCTCCAGGAAGATGGGCAATCGCTCCCAGGGCACGTCTCGAATATAATTGACGCGGCTGATGGAACCCCAAGAAGCACTTGGCCAGGATGGCCGCCCCGCAAGACAAGCCCCCCTCAGGCGCGCGCATAGCAGGCCCCCAGAGACTCGTCCAACCATGGATACATCACCCACTAGGTGATGCCCCTGACCCAGAATGACGCGTGGAGAATTAGCCGAGGGCAACCAGTGTCGGTGCGTACCCCAGCTGTTGCAGTTAGCAGTAGTGCTCACCAGCTCGATCTTATCGTCTTCAAGCCTGGGACCTGGGCCTGGAACTCCTGGGCCCGAGAGATATCGGAAAACATGATTCCACCCAAACCTCGCCTGGAGCTATGCCCCGACTGACAAAACCTAGCCTCCCTGAAGGAGGTAGCAGCCGAGGTAGCTCGAGCTGCGAGGCCAGCGTGCGAGTCCGAGGACCCCCCCCCCCCTCCCCCCGTATGACAAGCGTTCTCCCCCGCCCCTTCAGGCCGAAGCTGGCGGGTGAGACTGACAAGAAGCCTCCTGCTTGCGCAAGACATTGGCAAGCATGGCACGCAGCTCTGGGTCTGCCCCCGAGGGCGGGGAGCTGGCCGCAGGAGCGGCACCCGCAGAGCCGGAGGAGCCAGAAGAGGCAGCGGCGGCTGAGGCTCCGCCTGCAGCCTCAGGGGACGGCGCGGCGCCACCTCCACCAGGGGGGCCATCTCCATCAACACCAGCTTCAGGATGCTCTCCCCCAGCAGCTGCAGGATCGTCACCAGGTTCAGCTTCACCCTCCTCGTTGTTGCGCTTCTTCTTGGACGTCCGAACGAGGTGATCCTTGTGCTACTTGCGCGCTGCCTGGGAAATGTCGTAAACCGTCACAAACAGGTTCTTCGCCATGTCTTTGAGCCCGTTCTGGGGCAACTTCTTGCGAGTCTCCAGCTGCTCCTTGTCCTGTGGCGACATCTCGTATTCGTTGGGTCCAGCAGATCGCCCTCCAGGGTGAAGTTGACCTCCTCCGCTTCCACCAGGGCGCGGAGGCCGGTGGACGGGCCCTTCAGAACAGGATCCTTCTTCGGGGCGGGCGGCTGGACCTCCCAGCTGATCTGCAACACCAACTCCGAGTAGTTCAACTCCAGCGCGTCCATCGCATCATACATCTCTTGGATCGTGTTATCCAGGGCGAGGGCGTCTGCTCGCCATCGGTCCAAATCCACCAGCTCTCTCCCGAGGCGCTTCTCAACACTCTTGATATCCGCCTGAGTCTGAGAGGCCCGTGTGTGCAAAGAGACTGGGGGTAGCACCTTCGCATTGGCCTGCTGCGCCAACTTTCCACGGGCCGCGTCGTACTGCTTTGCGAGTGCAGCCTGGCCCTGGCGAGTCGCGATGGCCGCCAGAATGCGGAGGTCCCCGATGCTGATCCACTCCGAGTTGATGCCATCTCCAGGCCGCGGGGCTCGTCCAGCGCCGTCTGGGCCAGGCGGAAGCGGATGGCAAGGCTGCTGGCCAGGTGGGACAAGGGCGTCCTTGCCCCAGGACTGTAGGGCGTCATCATCATCAACACGGCGAACAGCAAAAGCAGCTCCGTTGCACGTCTTGGGGCCCCACTGCTCCTTGCAGTGCTTGCAGTGCCACCGGCTCGGGAGGTTCTGGGCACAGCCGCAGGGGCATCTCCACTTGAAGACACGGTGGGGTGCTGGCCTGCTGGACCATGGCGGCATGCCTTCGTCGTAATATGAGGTAGACAATGCAGGCGCCACCTGCGTACGGTATGCTGAAGCAAAGCAAACGCAACCAGCAGACGGTAAGCGGAGGGACAAAACCAAGAAAAGCTCGGTCGCGCAGCGCGGCTCTGAAGTTCGCACGGCCAGGCTCAGAATCAACATGGGCCATATTGGCTTGAGCCAAAAGGGCAACGGCTGATGATGATGAGGAGGGGGAGGAGCAGGAGGAGGAGGAGGGGGAGGGGGAGGAGGAGAGCAGCGGAGAGCAGCGGCAGGACGTCGCGTCGGCCAGGCCAACTAGACGCAGCACAGGCGGCCAGGGGGCCGCAGCCTCAGGGGAGGCCAGTGATGCCGATCACGTCGACGGACGCGAAGGGCGGCGCGCTGGGGCCAGACCGCCGCGCAGCGCCGTGCGGCGAGCCGCTGGGGCCAGAACGCCACGCAGCGGCTGCCCGTGCCAGGAGAGGCCGACCCTCAGCCACTTCTCCGTCGCCTCCTGCGTCCCGCATTCCACGGCACCGAAGGCGCTCTGAGCGGGCCAATGGGCGGTGGCTGCCCTTCCCGCCGCAGCTCGGCCAGCCACGTCCGCAGGCACACGTAGTCGTAGCGCCGCATGCAGTCCGACACGATCCTCTGCGACCGCGTCAGCGTGTGGCGCCACCTGTAGTAGGCCCGCCTCGCGGGCATGCCAGTCCCCCAGGCCCGCTCGCAGATCTCCTCGGCCATCTCCTCGGCCGTCCTCCCACGCGCCCGCAGCCTGGTGGCGAAGCGCGGCTGGGACAGGATCTGCGTGACGTAGCCGACGCAGTGGTCGAGCCACTCGCTGTGGCACTCCATCGTCTCGCCGACCTCGGGAGCCTGGGTCCAGTACCGCGCCCATCCAGCGACCTGCAGCTCCAGCCTGGGCGCGACGCTGTGCCTCGGCTGCGCTGGCTCAGGCCGAGCCACCGCAACTCTGCCAGCACTCAGGGCGGGGCCGCACACACGGTCGGCACTTGCAGGTCCCCTGCCACCCCTGGTACTGGCCATACACATGCCGTCGCGGTCCGCGTCGCTTCCTGGGCTCAGGGCGGGGCCGCACTCACGCACGCACATTGCAGGTCCCCTGCCACCCCTGGCCCAGGCCGTAATCCGTCGCCGCTCGGGGTGGGTGCTGGTGCTCAGGGCGGGGCCGCACTCAGGACCGGAGGGGGAGGAGGAGGAGGAGGAAGAGGGGAAGGAGGAGGAGGGGGAGGAGGAGGAGGGGGGGAACAAAGGGAGGGATGGGGCCGGGGGGAAGGGGACGGAGGGAAGGAGGAAGGAGGGAGGAGGGAGGAGGGGGGAGGGAGGGAGGAGAAGGAGGAGGAGGATGGGAGGAAGGAGGAGGGAGGGAGAGGGAGGATAGGGGGAAGGGAGAAGGGAGGAGGGAGGAAGGGAGGGAGGCTGAAGAGGAGGAAAAGGAGGAAGCGGAGGAGGGAGGAGGAGGAGGAGGAGGAGGAGGAGGAGGAGGAGGAGGAGAAGGAGGAATAGAGGAGGAGAGGAGGAGGCAGGAGGAGGAGGAGGAGGGGAGGAGGAGGAGGAGGAGGGAGGAGGAGGAGGAGGGGGAGGAGGAGGAGGAGGAGGAGGAGGAGGAGGAGGAGGAGGAGGAGGAAGAGAGGAGGAGGAGGGGGAGAGGGGAGGAGGAGGAGGGAGGGAGGGAGGAGGGAGGAGGGAGGAGGGAGGAGGAGGAGGAGGAGGAGGAGGAGGAGGAGGAGGAGGCGGAGGAGGAGGAGAAGGAGGAGGAGGAGGATAAGGAGGGGGAGGGGGAGGAGGAGGAGAGAAGGAGAAGGAGGAGGAGGAGGAGGAGGAGGAGGAGGAGGAGCGAGGAGGAGCAGGAAGAGGAAGAGGAATAGGGAGGAGGAGGAGGAGGAGGAGGAGGAGGAGGAGGAGGAGGAGAAGGAGGAGGAGGAGGAGGAGGAGGAGAAAAAGGAGGAGGAGGAGGAGGAGGAGGAGGAGGAGGAGAGGGCGGATAGGGGGGAGGAGGGATACGGAGGGATACTGAGGGATAAGGAGGAGGAGGAGAAGGAGGAGGAGGAGGAGGAAGAGGAGGAGGAGGAGGCGGAGGAGGAGGAGGAGGAGGAAGAGGGGAGGGGGAAGGGGGGAGGAAGGGATGGAGGGATGGAGTGGGGAGGGGTAGGGAGGCGCGAGGGGGGGGGGGAGGGCGGAGGAGGAGGAGGAAGGAGGAGTGGAGGGGGGAGGAAAAAGAAGAGGAGGGGGAGGGGATTTTTCCTCCACCTCAACTAGTTCTGGACGATGGCCAGGGGAACGCGGGCCCGCTTACTGGGGCATGGGCTCGGCGGCCAGGCTGGCCTCATAAACCTGCGCCGCGAGGGGCCAATGGGCGACTATACGGTCCTCATTGCCGCACCTCGGGTGCTTCAGCTGCATAAACCGGCGCAGCTTATGCTGCGCCGCTTCATTCCGCTTCCAGCCCGCGACCCCGAAACTAGGACAAACCTTCCCGAGCCCCAAAGGTTTCGAGGCCGCATACTGGCAACACTTCTTGCGTAACAGTAGTGCGTCTCCGACCTCAGCCTCAGGGCGCGGGGTCAGTTCACACCATTCGATATCGTGCGTGTGGGCGTATTGGGCCACGCACTGGAAACTCGCGGGAGCCTCCTCAGGCCGGCAGTCTTTTTGATCGAGCGCACTGTTCGGGGCCACCTTAGACCGCAGACATCGCTTGCACTGCCGACGAGACGGGCCGACCTGGTGAAACTCGTGGGCAATCCTACACGCGGGCACCTTGTGCACTGGGGCCCGCCTGAAGGATTTCAATTTTTCTCGAGGTGCTGGTCCCGACTCGAGCGCGCGAGCTGCAGCATACAGAAACTGTTTAATCCGCGCCAGCTGATCTTCGAGCCAGACCGGGGTGGGGCCATGGACACCATGCAGACGCGACGCTTCTTTGGCCGCCTGGTCGGCCTGGTCGTTTAACCAAGCGCCCCATTCAGACGGGGTCGCGGGGCGCCCTGGAACCTCGACATGGGCATTCTGTTTGAGGAGCCAAGAAAAGGCCCCGTCCTGACGGGCCAGCCCCCTCCAAACACTAGCAAAACGCCCCCTCGGGGCCGCTCCTGAAACAACCCCCAGGCGGCCAATCGAGAGCACAGCATTACAGTCGCCTATGTAGCTACACGAGCCGTCACTGCGACGGGCGCCGGCCTCGAACGCGGCGCGTTCGGCCGCCGCGGCCGTCTGGGCCGACGCCGGGGGCGACGTCCCGAGGAACCGCAAGAGCTCACCCGTGGCCCGATCCCACTGCACCACCCCGAACCCCCCACGACGAAGCGACTCGAGAGGCGAAGTCGAAGCCAATCCATCTCCTGCCACGGGCTCGCTGGGGACAAACCGGAAGCTGGCAGGGGGGCCTCGACGTCTCCAGCAAAAACACGGGCGGCAGCAACGGGCGGAGCGGCTGCAGCCTGGGGGCGCCGGGGCAGCAACAGGGAGCTCAGTTGCTCATCCTCGTAAGCCCGACGCGCAGCCAGCGCCAGCTCCCAGCGTTCACCTTGCGCCGCACGGCCCGCCTCGTAGGTCTTGCACTCAAAGACACGGTGGGCAGGTGTATCGGGCTTGCCGCAGGCAGGACAAAGCGGCTGCACCAAGTAGCCCCAACTGTTCGCGAGGCTGCGCGTGAGGAAGGTCTCGCACGTGGTGCTGGTCAGGACGTGCTTGGTCAGGGCCGAACAGTAGCGGTTATCGAGGACCGAACGCAAAGCCCCCCACCAGACGCCGCTCTCGGCGGCGCCCGCCAGCCGCGTAGCCACGGCAGCATCCGCGCGTTCCTCGGTCAGCCTCAGCACGTCCTGGGCGAAGAAGCGGCCCACCTCTTTCGGCCCATGTCGCAGGACCGACACCTCGCCGACGCTCGGCGACAGGAAGGACGTCGCGCGCAGCGCCTCCCAGCCCGCCAATTTGAGGGCGCGCAGCATGGCACCGACAGGGCCTGCCTCGGGCAGCTGCTGGCAGAGGTCACTCTTGGCGCAGTGGAAAGCCGCGCGCAGCTCCTTGGGCGAGAGCACGCGCCCGCTGGCATGGCGGCTGTCCGTCGCCCGCCACCACTCCTCGGCATACCTCAAGACGCCCATGGCGGCAAGGTCGCCCAGCGGGTCCAACTTGGGCTGGAATGCGCCGAAGATGTCGGGGCAGGCGTGCGGGTGGCCATAGTGGGCCTTCCCGCGCGCCCGCAGCTCCTGCATATCGAGGTCGGTGAAACCAGTGACCTCGCCAACCCCACTTCGCCGCCGGCAGGGCCGCGGTGTGCCAGATCCTGCGGCAGCCCGCGACCTGCGCCACCGCCCGCAGCGCCTTGCGCACCCGCGCCTTGCCCAGGCGCACGCGCGCGCGGCGCACGGGCCCCGCGCAATGCACAACGCCGGCATCGCAGGCGCGACGGGCAGCGCGCCTCGGCCGCGCGCGCCGCCCCGCGCGGAAGTCCACGCCGAGGCGGCGCATGGAACTCCCGCCAAACGCCCGCAGGGCGCGCCGCACCTTGAGCGGGCGCGGGGGGAGGCCCAGGCTCCGCAGCGAGTCCTGCGCCAGCTCGGTGACGGCCGCGCTGTTGCCCAAGATGGTGCCCTTGGCCACGGCCAGCTTCATGTCCAAGTCCTGCTCGACTGCCGCCTTGAGGCCCCGCGCGCTGCTGGCGAGCCGGTCGACCGCAAGCTGGGCCGTCTCGGCCGACACCTCCTGGCCGATATCGTCAATGTGCACAGTGAGTAAGACCTCGGGATGCCGCTGCTGCTGCTGCGCTTTGAGGTCGGTGATCAGGTAGGCGGCCAGCGCGTAGGTCGCAGCAGAGCATCCCGCCACAATCCCGTTGTCGGGGAGGGCGCCGTCAGCCACCATGCCGTCCATGACCGCAAATCTGGGCCAGCGGAAGGCGTTGACCACAACCCTCAGACTCGCCGCGGGGATATGCACGCTCCGAGCGAGCGCGATGAGCTTGCCGTGGTTGACCTTCTCAAAGGCCTTGGCAAGATCCCAGAGGAGGACCAGGAAGGACCGCTGGAGGCCCTCCGACGTCTCGCCACGAACCGCCGACCTCCACACACAGTCGGTGACCTTCCTGCCCTCGCCATTGTTGAGGATGCCCCAATCGTCGAGCCCTCGCCGCCAGGAGCGCAGGTGGTGCCGCTGGCACTTGCCCCAGACGCGGCAAAGGGCCTTGAACTGCCCGATGGGCCGCCTCCCGCCGCCAAGCGGCTTCGGGTGCTGGGCCGAGAGGAGCTCCTGCTCGCAGGACGGCATCAGGCCCGTCGTCGTGACCAGGTTGAGGAGGCCAGCCGTGGCATCGGGATCGTGGAACCACCCCAGATGACGAGGGTGCGTCTCAGCAGGCGCGCAGGTGCCCGCCTTGAACTTGCCGGCTACCTTGCTGACGTCCTCGGCGGAGACGTGAAGCCGACTGCTGTCCAGGCCCTCATCCACCACCATGGCATCCAGCGCCGCCTGGACATCGCCCAGCCTCTCGCCAGCAGCCTGCGCAGTGAGCTCATTCCAATGGCCAGCCCACTCCTGCCGATATTGTGTCAAGAGCTGGGCAGGGTCGGCGGCCCTATCGTGCACGGGCCCCGTCTTGGCGGTGAGCTCGGGCGCCGCGTCCCCAGGGCCCATGGGCCAGCGACGCAGCATGGGCGCCCCCTTGGCCAAGTCGGCCCGGGGCGCTTCCCGCCACGAGGCGCCAGCGCGGCGCACGCCCATCAGGTACTCCCTGCAGAGCCTGCTCGCCGTGATCGCAAGCAGCTTAACCACCCCGAAGTAGGTGGCGCCTGTGGCCTGCAGCTCCTCGTGCGGGGCCGCACCGCCATCATCTTGATCCCAAAGTGGGGGCTCGTAGTCCAGCGGCGGACAATCGAACTCCTGGTCGAGCGCCCTCTTCGGGTCGTCGAACGGGTCGCGCTCGCCGTCCAGGTTAGTGGGCACGCCCTGTCCAGCGGCTACAGCATCATCGACCTCGTCATGAGCCCTCGGCGAGGCCCCTGCGCCTCCTGAAGCCCCTCGGCGACGCCCGGGCGGGCCCCCGGCGGGGGCCGGGAGCGTTCGCAGACGCTGTTTTTTTGGGCCGCGCGAGAAAACGGTCCGCGCCAGGCCCCCCGGCCCCCCGCCTGGCGGCTTCGGCGACCTCCCCGGCGGCGGCGGCAGCGCGGCCGCGGCGGCGGTGGGCGCCCCGGCGGCGCCCGGGCGGGCCCCCGGCGGGGGCTGGGAGCGGCCGCAGACATAGTTTTTTGGGCCGGGCGAAAAAACGGTCCGCGCTGAGGGCCCCCCGGCCCCCCGCCCGGCGGCGTCGGCGACCTTCCCTTCGGCGGCGCAGGCGGCGGCCTGGCGCCCTCAGAAGCCCTCGGCCCCCGACTCGACCCGCGCTCCACGCCCAGCGGCTCGTCGACACCAGGACCTGCGCGGGGAGGCCGACGGGCGGCCACAGCGGCGGCCCCAGCGCCCCGGGCGGCCTCGGCGGCGGCCCCAGCGGCGGCTGCATGGACGAAATCGCCCTCGCAGGGATGCCGTCGGGCGGGCCCAGCGCCGCGGGCGGCCTCGGTGGCGGCTGCGTGGACGAAATCGCCCGTGCAGGGCGGCCCCCGGGCGGCCTCGGCGGCGGCTCCAGCGGTGGCTGCATGGGCGAAATCGCCCACGCAGGGAAGCCGACGGGCGGCCACAGCGGCGGCCCCAGCGCCCCGGGCGGCCTCGGCGGCGCCCCCAGCGGCGGCTACATGGCGGCCCCAGCGCCCCGGGCGGCCTCGGCGGCGGCCCCAGCGGCGGCTGCAGATTCTGCCAGAGCCCCCAGCACAACGATGAGCTCAGCACGGTCAAAAAGCCCCGGTGTAGAGCTGAGCCACCCAGACATCTCGCCACGGACGACCATGCAGAAGTGACGCAGCAACGCCTCCCACTCTGGCCAATCCGGCTGGCGGTGGCAATGGTGGTGGAACCGCCCGCCTGGCTCCAGCGCGCCCCCCAGGCGGCGGAGGGCCTCGCGCAAGGGCCCGAGCTGGGCACGGCCCCCGCAGAGCACGTCGCCGAGAAGCTCAGCGGCCTGCCCCAGCTGGCCAGCCAGCCAGCGCATCCCCGAACTGGCCCTGGATCTCGGATTCTTGGGCGTAGCCAGCACCTTGCACAGCGGCTGCTCTTCGAAGGCGAGCTGCCCTCCCCAGTGGCTCAGCTGGGCTGCACTGGCGTCGACGATGCCGCCGAAATCCTGGCGCGCCGTCCGCGGCCAGGACGCATGGGCCTGGTTAACCGGCTCCTGCCGCGCGCGGACGCTGAGGCCCCCGCGGCTGGCCTCCGCGAGTGCCTCCCGCACAGCGGCGTTGGCACCCTCCCAATCAGGTGGCTGCACGCGCGGCCCCACAGGTCGAGACGCGGGCAGCGGCGGCGGCTGCTTGGCCACGCGCGCGGTCGGCCAGTCGCCCGCGCCCTGGATCGCCAGCTCGACGAAGTCGTGGGTCGGGACCAAATGCTCGGGATGGACCCGCGGGCCCCGGCAGGCGAAGCCAACCCGCCCACCCGAGACGAAGAAGTCCCGCACGTGATGGGTGCCCTGCCCCCCGTGGCAGGTGGCCTCAGCAGTGGCGTGCGCGCGCGCCTGGCTCGTCGAAACCTGCGAATCCGGCGACAACCTCGGGGTCGAGGTTCCAGTCGCCGCCCGCAATCCACGGGAGGTGGTGGCCCTTGGCGCGGTGCTCGAGGGTCCGCAGCGCGGCGAGGTTGCCGCTCAGCCCCACGCCGGTCTCGAGGTGCACGCTGTACAGAGCGAGCGCGCCCAGCGGCGGCAGCCGCGCGAAAGCGACCGAGATGCGCCCATCCACCGCGGAACACTCCAGCGGGCCCCACCATAAGTCCAGGTGTCGTTTAGCGATGATGCCGACCCCCCCGCTGCGCATGGTCTCCTTGATCACAGCCTCGTCTGCAGCAAAGCGCCATCCCCGCACGCGCGCACTCTTCTGGGCTTCTCGAAGCCGCTCCCTTCGAAGCTTGTGCTCTTGGACGAAGATGACAGAGAACGGTGAGTCGTGAATGCCTTCGAGCACCAGCGTGCCTGCCCCCCTGGACGTGACATTCACTGTAGCAACCCTGAAGGAAGCAGGCTCTGTCCCCTGCGGACTCAGCGAGCGCTCGAGCCCTTTCACTTGCGAGCCTCCCTCCTCGTCAGGAGTTGGGGGGCAGGCGTCCGCATCTCGTGCTCTGGCCTGCCCCCGCCGTCGGTTAGGAACGCCTTGGGCGCTTGGCCATGTTGAGCCCCCGCATGGCTGCTGCAAGGGCGCGCTTGGCATCGGGCTGCTGGGCAGCAGCAGTGATGATACTGTCTGCCGTGGTCTGGTCGAAGGCCTCGGGCATGGGCTCGTCCTCTGCGGAGGCTGCCCCATCACCTCCAGCGGGAGGCACATGAGCAGCAGCAGGTGGAGCAGCTTTGGCCATGGCTCTGCCCAAAAGCGTGACCAGAATCTTGCCGGCCCCTGCTCCAACCTGTTGGCCGAGCGGGTCGGGCGCCAGCAGCTCTTCGACGAGGCGCCGCTGCTCCGCGGCGTCCAGCTGGGAACAAAATGCTTGAGAGAGTCCCGCGCCCGCTCCGCCGTGTGCGGGACCAGCGCCACGGGCGACTTTGAGCACAGCGGCCTGTACCTCGCGCTCCGCGGTCTCGATCGCCCCCCTGGTGTTTTGCGTGTCCTTCTCGTGGGCAACCTGGTCGGCGAGGCACTGATCCAGCGCAGCGCGCGCGTCGTCGACCGCCTGCTGCTTGGCGCTCTTGGCCTTCTCGAGGCGCTCGAGCTTGCCCCGCAGGCGCGTGAGCTTCCCGTTGAGGACGATGACATGGTTCTGCGGCGTCTTGGCCTCCAGGCGCTGCGCTCGCAGCGAAGCCAACTGCGCCTCCGCATCCACCAGGAGCTGCCCCGAGAGCTTGGCCCGCTTGAGCCCCGCGACCGTGCTCTCCAAGGCCTCGATCTGGTCCAGGAGCGGGTCGTCGCCCGACTCGGCAGGTGGCGGCTGCGGCGGGCCAGCACCAGGAGGGTCGCGCTGCTGCTTGAGCGCCCCCACCTCCTTGGCCAGCACCTCCTTGACCATCCTCGCGATCGAGGCCTGGAACTCCTTGCTCTCGGAACCGCC
>CAUYUJ010004332.1:45288-71004 GCA_963575745.1 Prorocentrum cordatum
GAGGCGGCGCCCGACTCCCTCGGCGCTTCGCTCGAGCCCCCACGACCGCAACCGGAGGAGCTCGGGGACTCGGAGGCGACGGCGAGGTCTACCACTCGCCCAGGGAGCGGCCTCTACAACTCTCGGCTTCGAAGGCGACGTGATGCTTGCCATCGCTCGGAAGTCAATTCCCCATGCATGTTTCGGTCTCGTACGCTTTTTTGCAAGAAGATCATCGATGCTCCTCGATGGTCCTCGCCAGGAGCACATGCACACGTCCGAGCGATGCCAAAGACGAGGGTTCACATCACTGGCTACGAGTCCGAGGGCAAGCAGGAGCTGGAGAGCGTCGTCAAACCCGCGACAGGGTGGAATGGCCTGGACGGCTCTCCCGTGTGCTCTGGCGAGCGCGCCTGGGGCCCAGACGCGCCGCTGGAGGCGAGGCGCACCCGTGGGCTCAGGGACTCGCGGCCCCGGCCCGTCTCGACTTCGGTGTCGGCTCGGTGAAGCAAGGGCGCCTAACTTCGCGTTCCGCGCTGCGCAAAGCGCGAGTACCTTCGCGCCCTCGCACCGCCCCCGCAGGGGAGGAGAGGAGGATCAGGAAGAACCAGCGCCGAACCGCGGAGCGCGCTGCCCGCAAGCACCTCTACCTAGGCGCCCGCAGCTACCTCGCACGTGCCTTTTTCCCAGGCGCCCGCAAGCACCTCCCAAGTGCCAACAACTTCACCTCCCAGGAGCTCCAGGGCACGAGGGACGACGAGGCCAGCGGCGACTGCGCGCTGGTCCTCGAGGCCGTGGCCGAGGCTGCTGGAGCCAGGCTTGCCATCGCTCGGACGTGCACTCCCCGTGCATGTGTCGTTTTCGTGCGTGGTTCTCTGGCCCGACGATCCAGGATGCTCCCCGATGGTCCTCGCCGAGAACAAATGCACACGTCCGAGCGATGCCAAGCAGGGGGCCGCGGCTGGCCTGCGTCGACGGTGCAGAGGTCTCCGCTTCCCTTCTCGTGCCGTGGCTGCCAGAAGGGGGACCTCGCGGACTCGGGGTTCTGCAACGATGGCGCACGGGCGGCGAGAAGAACCGGGCCCTGCGCAGGATAGCGTACAGTCAACCCGTTTAGTAAGGATGCGCGATGCGGATGCAAGGGCCTCGGACTTCGGTTGCTCCCATCGTACTTAAGGGCCACATCCCAGAAGCAATTGCGAGCACGCAGACCTCCGCAGTGTCGTGCCCACGGCTGCCACTCTTCGAACCACCGAAAAGAAAGGGCTGGCATCCGATCGGCCACGCACGCACCGGTGCAGAAAAGCGGGAGGCGCCCGCCTGTCCTTCGGGTGCCTCAGGAAGTAGCGGCAGCTGGGCGAACAGACCAGCCGAAGCGCCAAGTCGCAGCAAAACACCTCCACACTCGGCTACACGCAAGGGCGACCCTGGGCAAGAATGATCGTTGGTGCTCGGCTGAACGGAAGACGCAGGAAGGCCAAACCCCGGCGCGCAAGCCGCTGCTACCGCTTCTAGAGGCCTACTAGATGGTGTCGGAGTAGATAGGGTCGGAGGATCGCTCTGCATCGCCGATGCATCGGCGATGCATCGGCGACGTCGGCGTGAAGCAGATTGAGCGATCACCGCCGGTGCATCGCCGATGCATCGGCGATGCGGCACGATCCTCCGACCCCATCTGCTCCGACCCCATCTGGGAGGCCTAGTGCTGCGCGCTCAACGATCGGGGGAGAACCAACTGTTGAGCAGGGACCAACCGCCCCCAGCATTCCCATAGGCCTACCACGGCAGGCTCTTAAACCCGACGAACAATTAATAACACAAACACTTATCTTAGAACATAAACACGATATGTTTTAAAACAAGACGATCTCACCAAACAACGTTCTAAAAACATCCCGTGCAAACCACACCAAAATCTTGGAACATTCTCAGGTTAGCCTACAAGCAAGCCGGGACGCCTCCCGACTGCTTGACATTGGGCGGGGAGGGGAGCAGGAGGAGACGGAGGAGGAGGAAAAGGAGGAAGATGCGGAGGACGGAGAGAAGCAGGAGCAGGAGGATGAGGAGGAGGAGGAGGAGGAGGAAGAGGAGGAGGAGGCGAGAAGGAGGAGGAGGAGGAGGAGGAGGAGAAGGAGGAGTAGGAGTGGGAGGAGTAGGAGGAGGAGGAAGAGGAGCAGGAGAGAGGAGGAAGGAAAGGAGAAGGAGAGGAGGAGGGAGAGGAAAAGGGAGAGGGAAGAGGAGGAGGAGGAGGAGGAGGAGAAGGAAAAGAAGAGAAGAAGGGGGACAGGGAGGAGCAGGAAGAGGAGCAGGAGGAGGGAGGAGGAGGGGGCGGAGGAGGAGGAGGAGAGGAGGAGGGGAGGAGGAGGAGGAAGAGGAGGGAGGAGGAAGAGGAGGATGAGGAGGAGGAGGAGGAGGAGGAGGAGGAGGAGGAGGAGGAGGAGGAGGGAGGAGGAGGAGTAGGAAGAGGAGGAGGGAGTAGGAGCAGGAGTAGGAGAATAGTAGGAGTAGGAGTAGGAGTAGGAGTCAAGCTAGCCAGCTCGAGCGAGTCAAGCATGGCATGCCCAGTCCCACCCGCCCTCCCACAACATAAGAAGCAAAGCTGGCACAACTGGGGGCCGAAGTCACACCGGCCAGCCGGTTTGGTACAGCTGATGCGGCCGCGATGGCGGTTGCCGACGGGAACTGGCGAGCGCGTGTTGAATGCCGCGCACGCATTGCCAGACGAGTCGAGAATGGCCCGGTACACCGCAGGAAGCCAGAGGTGGCCGGAGGAAGCCCGACGGTCTGACAGGACACCCCAAAGCATTTTTGTGAAAAAGCATTGGGTTTTTGATGTTTTTATGTTGAAATGCTTGCAAACACACGGTGTTCGGTAGGATTCTGACATGAACGCGCGAGTGTGCTCTTTGTGGTATTTTTTGCACAGGATTCGCGGCCTGGGTGCATGACAGAGCATCGCGAGTGCACCGCGCGATGACGTGAAATCGCTGGATTTGACAGAATTCTTAAGATTCCTATGGTTTTCCTATGATTTCAGCAAGAGAGCCCGGGCGGGAAATTTGTACAATTTTTGTGAAAAAAGCATTGGGTTTTTGATGTTTTTATGTTGAAATGCTTGCAAACACACGGTGTTCGGTAGGATTCTGACATGAACGCGCGCGTGTGCTCTTTGTTGTATTTTTTGCAATGGATTATCGCCGTGGACGACAGGACGTCCATGTGGAGAGGAAAAAATAAGAAAAATGTTGATTTTGTATTGTTTTTTTACAGGTTAGGATGGGACCACCCGGATGCGCCCGCTATCTGCCGGCCTGAGGGGGGAGTAGGAGTATATTCTAATAAGGAACAAGGATAGGAGTAGGAGTAGGAGGAGTAGGAGGAGTAGGAGGAGGAGGAGGCGAAGGAGGAGGGAGGAGAAAGAGGAACAGGATGATAATGATTATGATGATGCTGATGCTGATGCTGATGATGATGATGATGATGATGAGGAGGAGGAGGAGGAGGAGGAGGAGGAGGAGGAGAAGCAGGAGCAGGAGGAGGAGGAGAACGAGGAATAACAGGAGGAGGAGGAGGAGGAGTTTACGAGGAGGAGGAGGAGGAGGAGGACGTTAACGAGGAGGAGGAGGAGGAGAAGGAAGGAGGAGGAGGAGAGGAGGAGAGGAGGAGGGAGAGGAGGAGGGAGAGGAGAAGGGAGAGGAGAAGGGATAGGAGGAGGAGGAGGAGGAGGAGGAGGAGGAGGACAGGGAGGAGGGGGAGGAAGAGGACGAGGAGCAGGAGGAGGAGGAGGAGGAGGAGGAGGAGGAGGCGGGGCCCGCACCAAAGGTCACTCGGGCGAAAGGCCACTCTTGCGTGCAATCGAGGTGCGACGCGCCCGCTGCCGGCCGGCCGGGCCCCTGATTGCCCAGCCGGCCGCTCCTCTCGGCGGCGAGCCCCAGGGGGTGGCATGAGAGAGGGGGCGCGCCCTCTCGGGAGGCGCCGGGTCTCCTCCTCCTCTTCCTCCTTCTCCGCCTCCTCCTCCACCTCCGTAGCCATTTTGGCTCAAGTCCCTAGCGGGAGGCTCAACGACTTGAGAGTGGCAGCGGGGAGGTGCGCCCCCACCAAGGATCCCTGGGCCGCGCCCAGGCTTTCACGCGAAGCCCGTTCACGGCGACTCCAATACTGTACGTTGTGCCCCACTGGCACGGGCTGCGTTTCTGGATGGGCAAGGATGCGACCAAACACTTCCTTTCGTGCACGAGGTGTCGCTACCGATGGAACTGGAAATCGGGGGCCGAGTGTTACTCGTGCGGTGCGGCCCTCGTCCCAGCGGTCCAACCGCCGTGGCGGAAGACTCAGGGAGTGTGGTCGGCGTCGGGCGGCGAAGGCCAGTGGCAGCGGCAGCCAGCGCAGCCGCCAGTGTCGTGGGCGCCTACCCGCATGGAGGCACCCAAGCCGTCGACGCCGCCGCATCGGGGCACTCCAGCAGCACGTCGGCAAGGACGCAAGGCTCCTGGAGCTCGAGGCCCCGGTGCAGGCGGTGGTACCTGAGCCAGCGTCCGAGCCTCGGCAGCCACTGATGGAAGAGACCATCAGCGCTGAGGGGGGTCCCTCTCGTAGCGCAGAGAGGGCTCTCGAGCAGGCGGTGCAGCAGGAGGGCGAGGCGAGGCGTCTGGAGGACTGCAGCAAGAAGACGGCGGCGGAGGCGCATGCGGCGGTGCTGGCCAAGGCTGAAAGGCAGGCGGAGCTCACGACGGAACTCCACCAGGCGCAGCGGTGCTAGAGGCGACGCAGGTTCCAGCAGGGTCGCAGATCAACCTGTCGCAGTTGCCTGCGGACGGGAGCGGCTTTGACGCGGTGGGGATTGTCGACGGAGACCTCCTCGACCTCAGCGGCTTGGAGGTGGAAGATGTCGAGAGGAACAGGTGGCTGGAGCTCAGAGGTAACATGGCAAATGAGCTCGAGAAGGCCATCGTGGCGATCATCGGATCAAGCGAGGAGAACATCCAGAAGCTCCGTGCCGAGGCCAGAGCGATTCGACAGCGCCTTGCTGGCAAGGGTGCCCGCAGGGATGACGCGGCGTCCGTGTCCAGCGGGGATGGGTCGGCTACTCCTGGGGGTGCTCCTGCTCCTCCTCCTCCTACCGATGCGAGCGCTGGGGCAAGCGCCAGTGCGCGAGGGGGTTCAGCAGGCTCAGCTCGTCTCCTGCCGCCCCAAGGACACAGCGGCAGTCAGCGGCAGCATCAACCGGCGCCGTGGAGACGCAGGCCGCGGATGCGGCAGCCAGCGCGAAGCTGGCTGGGGGCGCCCAGGAGAGCCTTTAGCATGGACCCGCTAGGGCAGCAACTGATTGGGAGACCACCAAGGGGCGTGGTCCCAGGGGCAGACCCGGACAGAAGCAGGCGAGAGGTTGGCGAAGCAATGACGAGCTGGGGCACCAAATGGATCTGGAACATCGAATCTGAGGACCACGTAGACCAAGCTTCATGACAACAGTGATGCGTGGAGTACCTCGCCATTTTTTTGCGGGACCCAGACCGCGATCAGCTCAGGCGGGACATGGTCAGGCGGCACAGTGGTCGCCCCATGTGGGACCATGGGCGAGAGAACCCTGGCGAGATGGAGCAGGCGGCCACGGAAGCGCGCATGGAATCCTGGTCTAACAGCATACGGAACAGGCAAGCGCTTCGGGACATGATGGGGTCCCTGTCTGGTTCGTTATGGAATGCCTTTACAGCGTATCACGGGGTTGAACTGGGAAGACTGCTGGGCATCTTTCGTAAGCAGCTGGCAGACAGCAGACAGCAGCACCTGTCCTCGGGCTTGGCATTGATTTAAGCATTTGCGCTCGTTTGCGCTGTTCCGGTCTTTGGACCAATTGGCCACGCATTCTGGCGTCGCGAGGGCCGCGCGCGGGCCGCCTTCTTGTTGTTGCTGTTGTTACTATTGTATGTTTTTGCTGTTGTTGGCGGTGTGCGTTGCTATTGACATACATATATATATAAATAGATCGTACTATGGGGACTCCTATGGACTCCTATGGGAAAGCGCACGGAGTCCTGCGAAGATTCCTATGGACGCCTACGGGGTGTCCTACAGATTCCCTTGAGGATTACTGTCGATTCTAATGGGGCCCCCAACGGGATGTCGATGGACCCCTATGGGAGGTTCTACGGACTCCTGTGGGGATTCCCATAGGAATTTCTATCGGGATTCCTAGGGATTCCAATGGAATATTTTGGGGATGCCTACGGAGTCCTATGGGGCGTCTTACGGATTCCTATGAGGATTCCTTCGGATTCTTATGGGGCCCACATGGGTTCCTATGGATTACCGTGGGGATGTCTACGCGGATTCCTATGGATTCCTGTGGTTGGCTCTTGAGGTTTCGTGGGGGTTCTTGGGCTTAGTTGCAAGCTGGCTGGCTGGTTGGCCTGTGGGTGTGTCCCGAGCTCCTATGGGCCGAGACCCTATGGGCTGAAACCCTTTGGGCTGGGACGATGATGACGATGATGGCGAGGCTGATGATGACGATGATGATGATGATGATGATGATGGCGATGATGGTGCTGATGATGATGCTGCTGATGACGATGCTGATGACGATGATGTTAGTGATGACGATGCTTATGACGTTGCCGATGATGATGGTGGTGATGATGATGGTGACGATGATGATGGTGGCGATGGTGACGATGATGATGATGACGACGCTGATGATGATGATTATGATGCTGATGATGTTCTTGATGATGCACTGCGACCCACTGCCAGGAGATGTTGCAGACAGCATCATCACCAGCGGCACAACCATCGACACAACCAAACATACGACGACGCAGTCTGCATATGAACCCAAGGGGTCCCTGACCTATTAATATTTAAGAATAGGTCGACGCAGCCAACTGCCTTGAACACCAAGCGTGGCACACCTTTCCGAATGAATTGCCCCCGAAACGGGATCACAGGAACAACCGCCATCACAAACGCGAGCAGAACCACCAGCGCTGCCACCAGCGCAAACAGCATCGCAACCACAAACACAACCAGCTCCACAACCACCAACAAGAACACCAGCACAACCAAACACCGCACGAAACATGCGACAAACGCCCCATTGGGGGGCTGTCGACAGATTCTTGATTTTTTCAGATTAGGTCAGCGTGGCCTGCCGCGGTGACGCCAAGGCCGCGGGAGTCAGTGCCCGTTGTATGTTTGGTTGTGCTGATGTCGGTGTCGGTGGTTTTGTCGCTGGCGATGTTGGTTATAGGTCTGGTGTTGCACTGGTGGTCGTGCTTGCGCAAGCCCTCGGGTCGAGGTGTTGGCGGTTGAATTTCAAGGCGGTCCAGGCCCTCGCCGCCCCAGCCAAAAGCAGACACAAGTCGAGTTGCCCTGGTCGCCTTGGAGCGTCCTGGCTGCCTCGGGGCAAACTCTTCGGGGAACTCTTGGAGGCCTCCTGGGGTCATGGGGGCCTCCAGGGGTCTTGAAGGTCTCTTGCGATGATGCTGATGTTCGTTTTTGCGGCGGTGCTCATGTTAGTGGTTGCGTTGCTGTTTGTGCTGGCGGCTGTGGAAGCAATTGTGATCGTGCGTATGGTGACGGCTCCAGAGGATCATTCACGGCAGCAGGCGTTGAATCCATAGAAGCCTGCAGCCCGCGCTGACCTATTCTAAAACATTTTAGAATCATTCGAAAGCCCCCCAATGGGGCGTTCGTCGCATGTTTCGTGCGATGTTTGGTTGTGCTGGTGGTGTTCGTGTTGGTGGTTGTGCCGCTGGATGTGTTTGTGGTTGTGATGCTGGTTGCGCTGATGGCAACGCTGATGGTTTTGCTCGCGTTTGTGCTGGCGGTTGTTCCCGTGATCTCGTTTCGGGGGCACTTCATTCGGAAAACTGCGCCGCGATTGGTGTTGAAGGCAGCTGGCTGCGTCGACCTACTCTTAAAATATTCAGAATAGGTCAGTGCCCGTTGTATGTTTGGTTGTGCTGATGTCTGTGTCGGTGGTTTCGCCGCTGGTGATGTTGGTAAGAGGTCTGGTGTTGCACTTGTGGTCGTGCTTGCGCAAGCCCTCTGGTCGAGGTTTTGGCGGTTGAATTTCAAGGCGGTCCAGGCCCTCGCCGCCCCAGCCAAAAGCAGACACAAGTCGACTTGCCCTGATCACCTTGGAGCGTCCTGTCTGCGTCGGGGGGAACTCTGTGGAGGTCTCTTGGAGGCCTCCTGGGGTCTTGGGGGCCTCCAGGGGTATTGTAGGTTTTTGCGTTGCTGCTTGCGTGTGTGTTTGCGGCGGTGCTCATGTTAGTGGTTGCGTGGCAGTTTCTGCTGATGATGGCTGCGCTGGCGGTTGCGCTCGGGCACGGGGTGCGGGTTTGAGGGGAATGATCAACAGAAATGGGCGTTGAAGCCGTCAGCCCGCGCTGACCTATTCTAAAACATTTTAGAATCATTCGAAAGCCCCCCAATGGGGCGTTCGTCGCATGTCTCGTGCGGTGTTTGGTTGTGTTGGTGTTCGTGTTGGTGGTTGTGCCACTGGTTGTGTTTGTGGTTGTGATGCTGTTTGCGCTGGTCGCAGCGCTGATGGTTTTGCTCGCGTTTGTGCTGGCGGTTGTTCCTGTGATCTCGTTTCGGGGGCATTTTATTCGGAAAGGTGCGCCGCGCTTGGTGTTCAAGGCAGCTGGCTGCGTCGACCTATTCTAAAAAAATAGAGTAGGTCAGGGACATCCTGCTCCTCGTTCATCGTCACCGCCCGCCCTCCACTTGTTC
This sequence comes from Prorocentrum cordatum, assembly GCA_963575745.1. Lineage (NCBI taxonomy): Eukaryota > Dinophyceae > Prorocentrales > Prorocentraceae > Prorocentrum > Prorocentrum cordatum. The sequence continues at coordinate 54,004 of CAUYUJ010004332.1, forward strand.
CTCCTTGCAATCATTGTCGCCCGGGCCCCCACCAGGTCCGGAACGCGCAGGTACTGTTGCGGGCATCTGCGCAGCTGGCGGAATGTTCTCAAGACCCTCAATACATAGGAAATAGAAGAGCAGCGGTAGCAGCGACGCGGGGAGGCGGAAGAGGAGAAAGAGGTATTTCCCGAAACAATGATTGCGCTCAGGTGGTTAAACTTGTGTTGCTAATGGACTTGCTTTCGTGTTTACGTCCTGGCGCGGTCTCCTCGCGGGCGTTGGTGGGCGCCCCGCGCGCTAGGTGGATCCGCCAAAGTCTCGCTACGTTCGCGCCCGCACCGCCTCCCGGGCGCTCGCGGGCGCCATAGTTTGCCAAACGTAGCTTCTACCGCATAACTTTCGCCCCATACCTTGCACAGCACATGATAGACCACATAGATGACACCGCGTAGCTCAAACAAAATAGCATACACCACATAGGTTGCACCTCCATGGTGCCACTACTCACTGTTTGGGGCCCACGACGGTCAACATAATCCTGGTTCGCTTCTGGCTTTCGCTTTCACACCCCATGTGGAAAAACGCCGATGTATTTCAAGCCACCATTTCGCCCCCAAAAAGTTGTTGAAATGCCCGCCATTATTGGCCGATCCGCGAGCGAGAAACTAATGGACGCAAGGGGGGGTAGGGGAGAAGAGGCGATGCTCGAGGGTTGTTGAGGAGTCAGGCAATGCTCGAGGGTTGTTGAGGGAGGACGCTGCTCATGCCTTTGCGCTGCCTCAAAGACGGAAGCGACGAGCGTCACTGAGGGGGGGGTGAATCCCCCCCCCTCAGTGACACCTCAAGTTGACTTGAGGTGTCGTTCACCCCCCCTCGGTACATCCCCAAGCCAGGCGCAAGTGCCAAAAGCAATGCGAAAGACAGTGCGTGTTGGTGCCCAGGGGGGGTGAGTGACACTCCAAGTCAACTTGAGGTGTCACTGAGGAGGGGGGGCATTCACCCCCCCCGCAACGACGCGTCTTCGTGCGCTCCTCTATGCGTCCCGATTGCTTCAGAAGTTTGCGCAAAGCCAGCACCCATCACTAAACCTGCGCTCTGATGAATGCTTCCTCCACTGCATCCTGACCCGACCCCGAAGCAACGGTCGCGCTGCCCCCCCCCCGTTACGACACTCAAGTTAACATGGCGCGTCACGAGCGCGCAAAGACAGAAGCAATGCTGGTCTGCCAACTCCAAAGCCCCCCCCCGTTACGACACTCAAAATAACTTGGCGCGTCACTAGCGCGCAAAGACAGAAGCAATGCTGGTCCGGCAACTCCGAGCCCCCCCCCCTTACGACACTCAAGTAAACTTGGCGCGTCACTAGCGCGCAAAGACAGAAGCAATGCTGGTCTGGCAACTCCGAGGCCCCCCCCCGTTACGACACTCAAGTTAACTTGGCGCGTCACTAGCAAGCAAAGACAGAAGCAATGCTGGTCCGGCAACTCCGACCACGCCCCCCCATACGACACTCAAGTTAACTTGGCGCGTCACTAGCGCGCAAAGACAGAAGCAATGCTGGTCTGCCAACTCCGAGCCCCCCCCCCGTTACGACACTCAAGTTAACTTGGCGCGTCACTAGCGCGCAAAGACCGAAGCAATGCTGGTCCGGCAACTCCGAGCCCCCCCCCCCGTTACGACACTTTAGTTATTTTGGCGCGTCACTACCGCGCAAATACCGAAGCAATGCTGGTCCGGCAACTCCGAGCCCCCCCCCCGTTACGACACTCAAATTAACATGGCGCGTCACTAGCGCGCAAAGATCGAAGCAATGCTGGTCCGGCAACTCCGAGCCCCCCCCCGTTACGACACTCGAGTTAACTTGGCGCGTGACTAGCGCGCAAGGCCACGGCGCCACATCACCGGTCATGCATGGCAGATGCCCCGTATTAAAACATAATGTGTAATGCCTATCAGTACAGTAAGACAACGAACCATCGCATACTACTCTGCACCGATGCACAACATAATATTGCGTAGCATAGCACGGAACGGCAGAGCATGAAGACTCGGAGAGAACAGGCCCAGGACGCCAAAGAAAATGAAAGAAGCCAAGAACCCGGAAAGCCTGGAAAACCTTTTTGGCTATCCCCAACGAATTGGATCGATTGGGGTTGGAGGGCGCAGCTGCTGTCGGGCTTCGGGCGCACAGGATATCAGGGCTCCATCCAAGGAGTTGCACGTTGAGGAGGAAGATGAAGGGTTGGGAGGAAAAGGAAGAGGATAAGGAAGGGCCCAACCCCAGCCCCATGCTCGGCAGGCCGTCAGCATCTGAGGGTGAACTGTCCAGTAGAACGAGCGTTTCTGTTGTCGTGGCGCCGCGACTACCCCGCCGCTTCGTGCGTCTCGTCATTCGATCTCTATCAGTTTGCCACCCGCATCATCCTCACCATCTCTTCTGTCTCTCTCTTTCTCTCTCCCACCGCGGGTGGTCGCGCTTGCGCAAGCCCTCGGGTCGAAGTGTTGGCGGTTGAATTTCAAGGCGGTCCGGGCCCTCGCCGCCCCAGCCAAAAAACAGACACCAATCGAGTTGCTCTGATCACCTTGGAGTGTCCAGGCCGCCTCGGGGGAAACTCTTTGGGGACTCTTGGAGGCCTCCTGGGGTCTTGTGGGGGGAGGTCTCTTGCGTTGCTGCTTGCGTTTGTGTTTGCGGCTGTGCTCATGTTAGTGGTTGCGTGGCAGTTTCTGCTGATAATGGCTGCGCTGGCGGTTGCGCTCGTGCACGGGGTGCCGGTTTGAGGGGAACGATCAACAGAAATGAGCGTCGAAGCCTTCAGCCCGCGCTGACCTAATCTAAAAAAATAGGAATCTGTCGAAAAGCCCCCCAACGGGGCGTTCGTCGCATGTTTCGTGCGGCGTTTGGTTGTGCTGGTGTTCTTGTTGGTGGTTGTGGTGCTGGTTGTGTTTGTGGTTGCGATGCTGTTTGCGCTGGTGGCAGCGCTGATGTTTTTGCTCGCGTTTGTGCTGGCGGTTGTTCCTGTGATTTCGTTTCGGGGGCAATTCATTCGGAAAGGTGCTAAGGCAGCTGGCTGCGTACCCCTTGGGTTCATATGCAGACTTCGTCGTTGTATGTTTGGTCGTGCCGATGGTTGTGTCGATGGTTGTGCCGCTGGTGATGTTGCTGTCTGCAACATCTCCTGGCAGGGGGTCGCAGTGGATCATCAAGAACATCATCACCATCATCATCATCATCATCATCATCAGCGTAGTCATCATCATCCTCGCCACCATCGCCACCATCATCATCATCGCCGCCATCATCATCACCACCATCATCATCATCGGCATCGTCATCAGCATCGTCATCACTAACATTATCGCCATCATCACCATCATCGTCATCATCATCGTCATCACCATCATCGTCATCATCATCGTCATCATCAGCATCGTCATCATCGTCCCAGCCCAAAAAGTTTCGGCCCATAGGGTCTCGGCCCATAGGAGCTCGGGACACACCCACAGGCCAACCAGCCAGCCAGCTTGCAAATATGCCCAAGAATCCACACGAAACCCCAGGAGCCAACCACAGGAACCCATAGGAATCCGCGTAGACATCCCCACGGGAATCCATAGGAACCCATGGGGACCCCCGTAAGAATCCGAAGGAATTCTCTTAGGAATCCGTAAGACGCCCCATAGGACTCCGTAGGCATCCCAAAAATATTCCATTGGAATCCCTAGGAATCCCGATAGAAATTCCGATGGGAATCCCCAGAGGAATCCGTAGAACCTCCCATAGGTGTCCATCGAAATCCCGTTGCGAATCCATGGGGTCCCCATTAGAATCCACAGTAATCCTCAAGGGAATATGTAGGACACCCCGTAGGCGTCCATAGGAATATTCGTAGGACTCCGTGCGCTTTCCCACAGGAGTCCATAGGAGTCCCCATAGTACGATATACATATATATATATATATATATCAACAGCAACACACACACACACCACAAACAACAACAACATACACTATTAACGCCAGCAACAACAAAAAGGCGGCCCGCGCGCGGCCCTCGCGACGAGTGCGTGGCCAATTGGTCCAAAGACCGAAACACCGCAAACGAGCGCAAACACTTAAACCAATGCCCAGCGGGGCCAAAAGGTCGCCCTTGGGGGGCCCAGCCGAGGGCAGACCCTAAAGGGAGACAGCGGGCCTTCGATCGACGCCGCAGACACGCGGGTTGTCGATGCCCTCGATGAGGTCCAGCCTTCCTTCTGGGCCGCAGATGCGCGGGTGGCCGCTGCCCCAGACAGGAGCGGCCTCCCAGGTCTGCCTGGACCCTCGGGAGGTCCCAGGGGGAGCCCACCAGCGCGTGCGGAGCGCGAGGGCGAGACTCGCATTATTTCGTCAACTTTTGGACATCCTTAGCTTTGAGATCGCTAGCGTTGAGGAAAGCTGAGGCGAAGCACCTGGCCCGTCCAAACGAAGCGACACGTTCGGGCGTGAGCCAGGGAAGGATTATGCATAAGGAACAGGGATGGAGGAGGAGGGGGGAACGAGAGGAGGAGCAGACATGCGGGTGGTCGATGCCCCAGGAAGGCGCGACCCCCCAGGCGCGTCGGGGCGCTGCAACGTCCTCCGGGAGCCCGCGGCAGGGCGGACCCTAAAAGGGAGGGAGAAGCGAGCTCTGGAGCGAGGCCCTAGGCGCGCGGGTGGTCGATGCTCTCGATCGAGCTCAGCCTCGTCACAGCGCCGCGGACGCGCGGGTGGCCGAAGCCACTGTGGCAAGCGCCCCCTCCCAGGCTGCGGGGCGAAAGAGCGTCCTTGGGCAGCCCGTGGCAGGGCAGACCCTAAAGCTGGAGACGTCGACGAGCACGGTCGGCGGCGGGCCCGATGCAAGTCAGACCCAGAAGGCGAAGGGTGATACGCAGGACTTCGGGATCACTGCATGTACCTACAATTCGAATGCATGGGCGACAGCCAAGAAGCATCTTGAGCGGGCACGTGAGGTCAATGGGATGGAATTTGATGTCTGCCTCGCACAGGAGCATGGGCCGGTGCAGCCCCAGATCAAAGCGGCCAGAGCTTGGGTGCATCAACGAGGATACGGGTCGATTTTTCTGAGTCTGCCAGCACGGGAGCTGGGGAGAGAGAAACCTCAGGAGGCGCCCCGCTCCTTGCCAGGGCCCATTTGAGCAGCCACGGGCATGTCCACCAGCGCGCGTCAGAGCGGGTGGTGGCTGTCAAGGCCATGGTCCATCGCGAGCTGCCCCTTCTTTTTGTCTCGGTCTATGGCCACGCTACCCTAGGGGTGGCGGGGGCCAACGTTTCCCCTTTAGAGCGAATCAGCGAACTCGCGGCCTGCGCTTGTTTCATGGGGGGGGGGGCGACTGGGACCTAGATGCGGAAGACCTCAGGGCGCCCCAGTGCGCATAACATTCAGGAGCTTTTATGCTCCGTCCTCAGGAAACCACTTTTTTGTTGCCAGCAGGTGTTTCGAACACCGTGTCGCAGACTGCTGGGCGCAGCTCGACGCGCCTGAGGCCCTCATGCGGCGGTTGTGCTCAAGCTCAAGCACGTGGCGGGCGGGACAAGCCGAAGGTTGGGCAAAGAATTGCGCCAGCATCGTTTCCCCTCCCGCGCGATGTCGAGGAGCGAGACAGAATGGGATTTGCAGGACCATGGGAAGGCCAATCTTTCGACGGTCTTCAGCCCCACGCCGCGATGGCAGCGCGGTTTCAAGCAGCGGAAGCTGCTCTTGGCCAGGTTCGCGGCATCACCTCTCCGAAGCACTCTGGCCGAGCCAAGGCCGGCCAAGTGCAACTGGTTCCCTTGCAGGCCTCGCGGGGCCAAGAGCGGCGTCGCCTGGCCAATTTAACGACGCAGGGATGGCTATAGCTCCGTAGGCTAGCCACGAACTACATGAAGTCCCACTCGCCTGAGCGACGGGCGAGGATCCTGCAGGAGACTGGAGGCTTGCAGGGGCCAGCCGCCTCGGCTGAGGCCCCTGAGCTGCGGGCGTGCGCTAGCATTTTTTTTTTCGGCGGCCTCGACTCTCTCGAGAGGGGCAACCTGGCCGATGCAGTTCAAAGCGAAGTGGAACGCAGGATCCAACAGGAGATTGCGGAAGGCCGACAGAAAGGAAGGCGCGGGCTCAGTCGTCGGTCGGTCGTGGAGGTCGAGTGGCTCGCATATACTCCACTGGCACCACTCCTCCGCCGCTGCCTGGTCTGTGAGCAGGGGGGCGCCTCGGTCCCAGAGGAAGCCGAGGCCCTTTGTTGGTCAGGCTGTCCTGGTCAGAATCCTCGCGGATTGGATCCCGACGTGGACCAAGGCCTCCAGAGCTTCGGGGCAGGGGCCCCTGGCGCGGCGAGTCTCGGAGGAGCTCCCTCCAGTCGTGGAGGGTCGAGTCTTGGACGCAGCGGCTTCTTTTAGCCCTTCCACAGCACAGGGTTGGGACTCATTTCGCCCCGGGCTTCTGTTGCAGCTCCAGAGGCCTCCGGCGGGAGCGCTTGCGCCCATCCTCACCTCGTGGGAATGGAACCCAGAAGTAAGCGCCCGCGGCTGGTCTTGGTCGTCTTTCTAGACAAACCCACGGGCGGGGTGAGACCGCTCGGCCCGCTACCGCTGCGGGCTCGAATCCGGGGCCGCATCCGCCACAGACTGCGCGGAACATGGGAGCGGGGTTTTGATGATATGTTTCTCTGTGGCACGAGCTCGAGCGCGGCGCGTGGCGAGAGCGCTCGGGTGCACCATGCGCTGGCTGCATATGCTCGAGAGGTCCCGGGCTTAAGCGCAGGCACACTTTTTATTGACCTCAGGAAGTTCCATGAACGCATCTCGCACAAAGAACTCTTGAGTGCGGAATAGGCCAACGACTATCCCCTGGCACTCTTCAGAGTCTACTGCAGGGCGCATCAAAAGGCCGCGACCCGCGTCGTGGCAAGGCGCCGTCAGCCGCATCATCCAGCCAAGCGGTGCGGTGATTGCTGGCTGCTCGGGTGCCACGACGCTAGCCAGGCTCCTACTCCTAGGCGCCCTTCGCAGGGCGGCCATTAGCTCGCCCACCGCTTGCATTAAAACGTTATCGATGACGCGTCGCTTCATGCAGTTGGCGGAGAGGCTGTCATAGAGAGAGAACTGGCCAAGTCTTTCAACTCCATCATTTGAAGTTTCGAGCGCGCGGTTTTGCCTGCGACTCAGAACAAGTTAGGGCCATTGCCACCCGCGGCGGGGTTTGCTACCGAGCTGATGCGCAGCTGCCAACTTCCAGACTCATCGCTGCGCCAGTTCCACAGAGACCTAGGAGGAGATGCGACGAATGGCCCCCGTCGCCGCGTCAGCACGCAGCACGAGCGTTTCTGTGGAGCACAGCTGAAGGCAGGCACAATACTGGCTTCGAGGCAGGCGGGGGCTCCTCGCGGCGAGATTTGTCGGGCGGGCGCGACGTCCAAGGCCCTGCGTGTTTGTGTATTTGCTTGTGTGTGCGACTCTGTGTGCGTGTGTGCGACTATGTGTGCGTGTGTGTGCGTGTGCGTGTGTGTGAATGTGTGAATGTGTGAATGTGTGCGTGTGTGCGTGTGTGCGTGTGTGCGTGTGTGCGCGTGTGTGTGGTGCGTGTGCGTGTGCGTGTGCGTGTGCGTGTGCGTGTGCGTGTGCGTGTGCGTGTGCGTGCGCGTGCGCGTGCGCGTGCGCGTGCGCGTGCGCGTGCGCGTGCGCGTGCGCGTGCGCGTGCGCGTGCGCGTGGCGCGTGCGCGCGCGCGCGCGTATGTGTGTGTGTGTGTGTTTTGTGTGTGTGTGTGTGTGTGCGTGCGTGTGCGTGTGTGCGTGCGTGCGTGCGTGCGTGCGTGCGTGCGTGTGCGTGTGCGTGCGTGCGTGTGTGTGTGTGTGTGTGTGCGTGTGCGTGTGCGTGTGCGTGTGCGTGTGCGTGTGCGTGTGCGTGTGCGTGTGCGTGTGCGTGTGTGTGTGTGTATGTGTGTATGTGTGTGTGTGCGTGTGCGTGTGCGTGTGCGTGTGCGTGTGCGTGTGCGCGTGCGTGTGCGTGTGCGTGTGCGTGTGCGTGCGCGCGTGAGTGCGCGTGGCTCTCGGGCCCGCTCGAGAGGCTCCGCGCGGCGGCCTTAAGGGCATAGGGTCGATTGCCCAAAGAGTGCGCGCTAGACCTGGCCTTGTGCTCCAGGGGAGGTTTGTCTCGGGACCCGCTGGTTTTGGTCAAGTCTGATGCGCCCCGTACGTACTGCCAGGTGATGCGGTTCCAGCTGCATCAGCGAGGCCAACTGTTGCTGCCAGACGCGTCAACTTGAACGAAACTTAAGGGCCCAATCGCTGCGCTTCTCATCGCGTGCACCAGGATGGGTTTCCGCTTGTTGGGCCCGTGGACCTTGCTGGGGCCGACAGTTGAGCAGCGGGATCTCCGCGTGGTGCCGTCATCCTTCGCAGCCCGCAGGGCCACCTCTGCAGCCAGGGCGTTTGCTGACAGGGCTGGCCTGGTCAAGATTTGCCAAGGCAGAGGTTGGCGAGGCGATCTTTTTTGGGGGCCGCTCAATAAGCTGCTGCATGCGAGGCATGAACCGCAGGAGGAGAGGGAGGTTGCTGACGGGAATTGTGGGGTGACAGAGCGACGTGTCCTGCGCGGCCTGGTCATAGGCTCGCACTGGACCCAGTTCCGCTTGCATGAGCATGATTCCCAGCTGCCGAATCACTGCCTCATTTGCGGGGAATGGCCAGGGACCCTTTTCCACCGTCATTTCTTCCAATGCCAAGCGCGCCAGGGTTGGAGGCGAGATGCCCTACCCGCGGTGCTGGTCGAGCCTGTCAGCAGGCTGGCCGCGTGCACGGATTAGACTGACGAAGGCAGCGATCTGTCGTGCTATACACCGCGGGATTGCTGGAAGTAGTCGTGCTGCCAACATGGTGCTGTCGGGGCCCGTCGTGTTTGGGATATTGCGTATTCCTGTGGGGGAACGTGTCAGAATGGTGTCAGGTGACGTAGCAGAAACTTGTATAGAGCGGTATTGCCACCCTGTCTTCTTAGGCGTCGTGCTGCCCAGCGTCGAGCCGGCGTCGTACCTGGCGCCGGACATGGGGTCGCGCCCAGGATCTGGAAGCAGGAGTCGGTGAGCCACTCGGCGTGGGAGTCAATGAGCTGGTCGGTGCGGCAGGCGGTGAGCTCGCTGGCGCGGGAGTCGGTGAGCAGGGCGGTGCGGGAGTGGGTGGGCTGGCCGGCACCGGAGCCAGCGATTTGGTCGGCGCGGGGGTCGGCGCGGGAGTCGGAGGGACCTGGATGCCGCTACACACGCCGAGTGGGCACCGAGTCGACCGACCCGGATACCGCCACACACGTACGGAGATCGTCGTGTAGAGCCGCGTGTCAGGGACGGCTGTCCGGCCGTCGAGCTGGTCGGTGCGGCGGTCGGTGGCGGCATCCGTGTTTGCACACGCTGTGTGGCGGCATCTTTGTTTGCACACGCTGTGTGGCGGCATCCTTGTTTGCGCACGGTGTGGGGTCGGGGTCGGGGTCGGTGAGTTGGTCCGCGCGGGAGTCGGCGAGTTGGTCGGTGCGGGCGTCGGTGAACTGGCTGGTGCGGGAGTCGGTGAACTGGGCAGCGTGGGAGACGGCGGAGTGGTCGGTGTGGGAGTCGGGGCCGGGGCCGGCATCGGGAAGGGAGTCGGAGCCAGAGTCGGAGACGACGCTAGAGTCGGGGCTGGGGTCGGCGCCCGAGGCGGCGTCAGCAAGGGAGTCGGGGTTGGAGCGGGGGCCGGCGACGACCGCCGCAATCAGAGGTGAGCTGGGATTGGTGGGAGCGGCTTCTCACGCCGTGTGGGGCTCCATCTGTTGTCGAGCACTCTTGTTGCGGTGTGGTGGCGCGTGGCTCCCTCCCGCATCCACTGTGCGACGGCATCGTGTACGTCGGTGCCTCGGCTGGGCGTGTGGTGTCTGTAGTAGTTTGTGGCGTTGTAGATGGCCGTAGATCAGCAGGGCGATGGCCGTGAGTTCCTCGCACGTGCGGACGTTCACATCGAACAGCAAAAACGAATGAAGATTAGCGTAACTGGACTGGGGTAGATTCAGTCTGCGCACCAAGGCGTGCTTCGTCACTGGGCATCTGCAGTAATCATCGATTGCATACTCCGCGCCCCCCCCGCAGCCCAATACGCATCGATTGTGTGAAAGATGCCTCATGTGGTACCGTCTGCGCGTACATCACACGTCCCATGGAATACTGAAAGAACTGCGCCGCACGCCCGTGGGGGAACCCGGGATGGGAGTAGTCGCGGATTCGCAAAGGGCCCGGCGGGCCTGTCAAGAAGGCGCGTGACACCTGCAGCTCGTGCCTGGGGGAGGCGGGTGCGCAGCGACCCTCTGGAGGTCCCACCGTGAGAACTTGCGACGGACGCGAGGGGTTGGGGTGCGGGGCGTCGCATGCGAGTAATTCTACATAGGCTCGTCGCTGAAGGTCTGTGCGGGCTCCGCTTCACTCTGATTGCAAAAGGCACGCTGCAGTGTTGTTGGAAACCAGGGTTCGCCAAGAGGTCATCTAACATCCGCTCCCACCTTTGGACACGCACCTTCGCAGAAGGATGTCCGCCAGGGATCGACTTCAAGAAGGTTGAAGCACACACCAGCATGAATGATGTGCGCGAGGGACGCATCACACTATTTGAACATGAAAATAACCAGGTTGCCGACGTATTGGCCAAACAAGGAGCTAAGCTGGCGAGGAGAGACCCGTCGGTTGGCCCCATGTCGAAAGGCACGCTTTCCTTGGCAAGAGCCCTGTTCCGACTTATCAGCAGGACAGAAGCCCACTACGCAGACCTAGGAGTTTGGGATAACCTTAGAGCCTAGGACCTCACCATGATTTCGCTGGAGGGTGGTGCCGAGATGGAGGAGGCCCTGGAGGAGTTGCGGAGGGGTGAAGAGGCTGCTGCTGCTGCTGCTGCTCCCCCTCCGCCAGACCCCTCCCCATCGGCTGGCAGCCCGAACGAGCATGTATGTCCAGAGCTGGCCTCGATGACCCTAGACAAGGACCAACCACCCTCGACTTCCAGGGGACACACGCTGTTTGAGTTTGAGGTGGCGGCCGAAGGCCAACCGAAAATTTAGTTGTACTCCACTTGTGAGGGCTATGCTACAATTTCGTTAGGCTCCAGAGGGCTCCGTGATGCCTGCTTGGGCTCCCAGAGGGCCTTGGTGGACCCTGGCAACACAGATGCGAAGGCTGCTCTAAAGGGCAAGCACCCTAACAGACCTCTCAAACTGGGCCCCTGGAGGACTCCCTGTGGGGCGGCTCGTGAGTTGGTGGGGGGTTTGGGAAAGGTCCCAGGGGCCCAGAAGCGAGAGGCGAGACAAGGGCTAGACTGTGGCCCGCCTGTTTTCGTTTGCCTGGCAGATGTTATTCGAGCATTTGGGCTAAACGAGCTCGAAGCGCGATCCCTTGGAGAGCTGAGCGAACGCCCTGAAAACCATGGACTCGACACCGAATCAGACGGCTGAGAGATCCTCCAGAGGGGGCCCTGTCGCGGGCCATGGGCAGGTCTACGGCCGTCCTGTCGGTGGTCGACAACGGTCCACTCGGATGGGCACCCCTGGGAGGTAGAGTTGTCAGACTGTCGGACTTCTCTCTTCCCCCCTTTCGGGGCCGCTACCGCCGCCGCGGGCGCTCCCGAACCCGCGGCGAGCCAGAGCCCCAGAGCCTCCTCCGCCTCCGCCTCCTCCCCCTCCCCCTCCGCCGCCTCCGCCTCCTCCCCCTCCCCCTCCGCCGCCGCCGCCGCCTCCTCCTCCTCCTCCTCCTCCTCCTCCTGCTCCTCCTCTCCATCCTCCCTCCTCCTCCTCCTCCTCCTCCTCCTCCTCCTCCTCCTCCTCCTCTTCCTCCTCCTCCTCCCCCTCCTCCTCCTCCCCTCCTCCTCCTCCTCCTCCTCTCTCCCCTCCTCCTCCTCCCTCCTCCTCCTCCTCCTCCTCCTCCTCCACAACTACTCAATATGAATATACTCTCCCTCTTCCCCGGATGGCGTCCGGGTGATGGCCGCGCACCCTCCGCGTTCTGTTTTTCAACACACAGGATGCCCGGGAAATCCTGGGAAACGACTCTCGCTGAGGCGCCGGCGTCATTTTTTCCCAAAATGCTTCTCTCGCGCCTGCGTCATTTTTTCCCAAAATGCTGCTCTCGTTGAGGTGCCGGCCTCATTTCTGTTCCCGAATCCTTCCCCTGATGGCGTCCGGGTGATGGCCGCGCACCCTCCGCGTATTGTTTTTTTACACACAGGATGCCCGGGAAATCCCGGGAAACGACTCTCGCTGAGGCGCCGGCGTCATTTTTTCCCAAAATGCTGCTCTCGTTGAGGCGCCGGCCTCATTTCTGCTCCCGAATCGTTCTGAATCGTGCTCCCGCTGCAGCGTGGGCCTCATTTTCGGATCGGTGCTTGGCCTCCGTCGTTCAGGATGGCGTCTCGCCCCAGCGCGGGCCTTTTTTTTTCTCGCGCGCCCATCCGCCCGCCACCACCGCGCCGCACCCCACCCCCACCACCACCCGCCACCACCACCAACACCACCACCACCACCACCACCAACACCACCACCACCACCACCACCACCACCACCAACCACCACCACAACCCCCCACCCAGCACAAGTACCAACACACCACCACCAGCAGCACCACCACCACCACCAGCACCACCACCACCACACCATCACCACCACCACCCCACCACCACCACACTACCACACACCACACCAGCACCAGTACCACACCACCACCACCAGCACCACCACCACCACCACCACCACCACCACCACCACCACCCCACCACCACCACCACCACCACCACCACCACCACCACCACCACCACCACCACCACCACCACCACCACAACCACCACGACAACCACGCACACACGCACGCACGCACGCACGTGCACCACCACCCACTACGCACGCGCGCGCGGAGCCACAGGTCCGCTACGACACGCGTCCGCGGATAGAGAAAATCAGCGCCATGGTAAGGGATGGGAGGGAGGGGTAGGACGTCAGATATGACGCGAGCGCACCTAGCTTGTCATTCCTCCCCCTCTCCCTCCTCCTCCTCCTCCTCCGCCTCCTCCTCCTCCTCCTCCTCCTCCTCCTCCTCCTCCTCCTCCTCCTCCTCCCCCCTTCCTCCTCCCCCTCCTCCTCCGCCTTCCCCTGAGCCCCTGTGTCTTCTGCGAGGGCGTCTCTGGCTCCCGAGCAGGCGCGAGGGGCTTCTCGGCGGGCGCGAGGGCAAACGCCCCGCCGGCTCCCGGGGAGGCCTGCCACCACCGCGCGCCCCCCCCGTCTGCTGTGCTGGACGCCCTTCCCCGTCTTGCCATCGCTCGGACGTCCATTCTCCGTGCATTGTTCGGTCTCGTGCGTTGATTATGCCACGGGATCCTAGATTTAGGTCGGGCACGTCCTCCTGCAGGCGGATTTGGGATGAAGAATAACAGCTAGTCAACAAATTGGCACATACAATCAAAAGAGCACGAAAATCGTCACCATTATATTTCTCACTCTTCTTGAGAATTCCTCCTGTAGAGGGCCATGCCCGACATCATCCTAGATACTCCTCGATGGACATCGCCGAGAAAAACTGCACACGTCCGAACGGTGCCAAGGACAGGGGGGCAAACCCGTTTTGCGCGCTAAGGCCCAGCGGACCTACGAGATGGCCCTTGGCGGCGCGCACAAGGGGTGGAGGGAGGGGGAGCATCATGGAACCTCCTGGGGCCTCCTGGGGCTTTCTGTACCTTCTGGTACCCCAGACCCCGCCTCGGAGCCTCCTGAGGGTCTCCTGGAACCTCCTGGGGCCTCCTGCGGCCTCCTGGAGCCTCTTGGGGCCTCCTGGAGCCTCCTGGGGTCTTCTGGGGCCTCCTGAGGCCGCCTGGGGCCTCCTGGGGCCTCCTGGGGCCTCAGAACTACATGCACACACAGAGACACAAATCACACCCAACACATCACACGCTAGACAGACATAACACACACAACACCTACAACGCACAGAAAACACGCACAACACAGAGCACATATTACACACATACGCACACATATATAACACTCACAATCCCGGGGTCTCCTGGAGCCTCTTCCAGTATCCAAGTCGGGCCTCCTGAGGTTTCCTGGGGGGTCCTGGTACACACATCGCAAGGTGTGGCAACCCCACTTGCGCTCGAGTGCGACCTCGATCTTAGATTATTCTGCGTTCACCTCCTGCCTCTTCCCCGTCTCTGAGGCACGCCCTGGCGGCGCCGCCCCAGCTTCCCCTTCTCCATCTCCGATCCTGCAGTCATGGTGTCTTCCTGCTTCACACACCTTTTCAGTTTTTTTTGTTGTATGAGCCTGGACACACACGTGCCACTTGTATATGCATGTATTTTTATACATACATTTAGGTGTGCGTATATATATATATATATATATATATATAGGTGTGTAAATATGTATGTATACAGGTATCTGCATCGGAGGTGAGATCGCAGTGAAATGGAGACCCCCCACCGGGAAATCGGTTTCGGTTTCGTGTTCGTGCGAGGCGAAGTCCAGGTGCCCAGCAGCCGGTGGCCGGTTGGGCCGGGCGGTGTCCCGGGTGTCTTGGGCGTCCTTTCCCGTCCGCCGGTGGCCGGTTGGGCCGGGCGGTGTCCCGGGTGTCCCTGGTGCCAGGGCGTTTTGGTATCGATATTCGATGTGGTGCCCCGAGGTGTCCCGTGGTGTCTCAAAAAGTGAGATCGATAGTGAGATCGATAATGAGATCGACAGGTGTTCCGTGGTGTCCCGTTGAGTGAGATCGATAGTGAGACCGATAGTGAGATCGATGTGATGCCTCGAGGTGTCCCGTGGTGTCCCAAAAAGTGAGATCGATAGTGAGATCGATAGTGAGATCGTCAGGTGTCCCTCGGTGTCCCGTGGTGTCCCGTGGTGTCTGGTTGAGTGGGATCGATCGTGAGATCGATGGTTAGATCGACAGGTGTCTCTCGGTGCCCTGTGGTGTCCTAAGGTGTCCCATTGAGTGAGATCGATAGTGAGATCGAGAGGTGTCCCGCGGTGTCCCGCGGTGTCCCGTGGTGGTCCGTGGTGACCCGTGGTGTCCCGTCGTGTCCCGTTGAGTGAGACCGATAGTGAGATCGACATTGAGATCGACACGTGTCCCGTGGTGTCCTGTGGTGTCCCGTTGAGTGAGATTGATAGTGAGATCGATATTGAGATCGATACTGAGAGCGATGTGGTGCACCGAGGTGTCCCGTGGTGTCCCGTGGTGTCCCGTTGAGTGAGATCGATAGTGCGATCGATGTGGTGTCCCGAGGTGTCCCGAGGTGTCCCGTGGTGTCCCGTTGAGTGAGATCGATAGTGAGACCGATAGTGAGACCGAGAGGTGTCCCGCGGTGTCCCGTGGTGGCCCGTTGTGGCCTGTGGTGTCCCGTGGTGTCCCGTTGAGTGAGATCGATAGTGAGATTGATAGTGAGGTCGACAAGTGTCCCGTGGTGTCCCGTGGTGTCCCGTTGAGTGAGATCGATAGTGAGACCGATAGTGAGACCGAGAGGTGTCCCGCGGTGTCCCGTGGTGGCCCGTGGTGGCCCGTGGTGTCCCGTGTTGTCCCGTTGAGTGAGATCGATAGTGAGATCGACAAGTGTCCCGTGGTGTCCCGTGGTGTCCCGTTGAGTGAGATTGATAGTGAGATCGATGGAGTCAGATGTTGGTTCCCCCCCCCTCTCTCCCCCACAACCTCCTTATCACCCGAAGGGTGGTCGTATAGGTATGCATGTATGCATGCATGTATGTATGCATGCATGCATGTATGTATGTATGTATGTACGTACGTAAACTATGTGCATGTATATAGGTATGGAATGAGGAGAGGAGTGGGGAGGAGGAGCTGGAGGACAGGAGGCATGGCATGGCATCTGCTTCGGGCCTCGGGTCGAAAGGGGGATCAACCACGACTACACACATCAATGGATTCGATATGTACGACCTGCAGTGCGCGCTGATTCCACACAAGAAGGCGAGCCCCACCCCTGGGAGCCCCGAGTTGTCGTCGCCCTACCAACTGCGGCGAGACTCTAGAAACTTGACTTGCTCAGTTGCTCTGTCAGGCTGAGTCTCGAGCATCGTTATATATATATATATATATATATATATATATCGGCTAAGCTACTACTGCTACGCTGCTGCTGCGCTCTGCTGTACTGCACACGCCCTCTGCTGCTCCTGCAAGGGAGGGGAGGGGCAACACGAGACGGGGAAGGATGCTTCTCACTCGCCTGGCAGCGTCTGCCGCTCGCTGGAGCTGCGCTGTCGTGCACCGCGGCCACGCCCGTCCCCTCGGCTGCACTGCATCGCACCGCGGCTGCGGACGTGGCCTCCGTCGAGCACGGTCGTGGCGGCGAGAGAGCAGCTCCACTCGTCTTCAGTGCGCATGCTGGTCCAACGCCATCTGCAACAGCCTCTCCTGGTGGCCCCTGGGGCCGACTCCTGGCTTAATTTCTCGCGCCCAGCTGCTCCGAGGGGGGCGGGGGGAGGGGGAAGGGCTTCTTAGACGCACCCCTGCTTCTTAGAAGGCGCGGGCCTTATCTATAGGTGTACGTCCGGCGCCTTCTAAGAAACGGCCTCCTTCTGTTACTCAGCGAGCTTCCAGCGCCCGCCGGTTGGAGTCGCCTTCTATGATTACCCGTCACAGCTTTGTTTGTTTGTCATTCCTGCCTTCCTCCTCTTCCTCTCTCTCTCTCTCTGTCTCCTCTTGCTCCCTTTTTTCGGCATTGCACTGTTTCACTGGCTACGCTGAGTGGGGTCGCGCACGTCTCTCGGCTTCTCCTCCCTCCTTCTGCGCCGCCTTCTGTGGCCAGTGTTTTATTCTTCTGGCTGGGGACAGACTTTAAAGCCTTCGGCGTGTGGGTCAGCCGAACGCTGGCGGCTGAGCTACCTTCGCTCACTCCTCGGCCCCCTCTGCTCCGCCTCTCCTTTTTTCTTTGGGCCCGTTCGCGCACCTCCTCCCCCTCTCCTCGCCTGGTGCCGTGGCTTTTCAGTTGGAGTCT
>CAUYUJ010004333.1:0-59174 GCA_963575745.1 Prorocentrum cordatum
AGGGAGGAGGAGGAGGAGGAGGAGGAGGCAGAGGCGGAGGCGGATGAGGAGGAGGAGGAGGAGGAGGAGGAGGAGGAGGAGGAGGAGGAGGAGAGGAGGAGGAGGAGGAGGCGGAGGAGGAGGAGGTGGAGACGGAGGCGAATGAGGAGGAGGAGAAGGAGGAGGAGGAGGAGGAGGAGGACGCCCTTTTTGATGGGTTGTTGGGGCATTCCTGGGCCAAACAGGGTCGTAGACAAGAGGCTTCTTTGGGAGGCTCCGAGAAGTCTCTTGGGAGGCCTCTCGGGCCTCTCTGGGACGTCTTTTGAGCCCACGTGTGTCCTCTTGAGGGCCTCTGGGGGGCCTCTTGGAGCCTCTTGGGACCTCTTGGATGCGTCTTGGGACCTCTCGGGGCTTCTTGGGGATATCTCGGGGCATCTTGGGGGTTTCTTGGATGCTCATTGAGGGCCTCTTGGGGGTGTCTTGGGAGCATCATGTGGCCTCTACGGGCCCCGGGCTTCTTACGTAGGCCGTCTTTGGGACTCCTAGGTGCCTCTTGGGGGCTTCTCGCGCTTGGGAGCTTCCATGCCCGTCTTAGAGCGTTCTTGGTGCCTCGCGGGTCGTCTGGGAGACAAGGCGAGTAGGTATGCTACAAAAGTACGTTTTCCCAAAAGGATGTGTGAACAATTCTTGGCCTGAGGCCGTGGGATGTGCCACCTGTTTGGCACCTCCTTCCGACGGCTCAGGAAATTCCCGAGATCGCCCGACGACGACCCTTTCAAGAGTTAGCATATCTGGCCTAGCTGCCTTGATAAAACCTAAGCGAGCGAAGCGCGCGCGTGGATCTAGGAATACATCTGTCATACATCATGCGTTCCGCAACATGTAATTGAGACTTGAATATTATGTCCGCTGCCAGGGGGAACGCTCCTGGCTGCGGACAACAATCGTTAAAGTCGTGCCGTGCTTTTGTCGTGCAGAATGGGCCGACGGCATCTGTCCGTCTGCGGCCCGACCTCGGCCCGGGCGGGCGCCAGCGTAAGCTGGTCGCTCTTGCGGGTCACCAGTGACAAAACGTATCATAAGGCGCGCCACATTGAGCGGTCCATCACAAGGAGCCAGTATTACACTGGAAAGCTTTCCAAAGCGACGCGCACGTTTTTCTTGTAGCGTCGTCCCGCTTCCTCCCCACTCTCGCCATGAGGCTGGTTGAACCCGACTATCTGGTGGAGTACTTTCGATCAGGTTGATGCAATTCGTGACCGATGTTGTGCTGACCTGGCTGTCGTTGGCAGACCGTAGACAGCGGTGGGCGGAACAACCGCGTCGAGCAGGTTCAAACGAAAGCGCAACGATACAGCTCAATTCGGATGAGCTGCGTTGTGCAGATGAAGCTTCCCCATGCGCACTCCATGCGATAATTTACATTGCGCGCTTTTGTGCTGCGCAGGTCGTCACCGAATTTCTTACCGAGGTGCCTGTGAAACACCTGGGGCGTCATGACAGGCAACTGGCAACTGGCAGGACGCAGAACGACGGGCTCTTCGACGTTGAATTCGACGTTGGGCACAGCACCACCGTCAGTAACTATGCACGTCTTGTCGGCGTTTGATGAGAGGCCGCACGCTGACGACTCTCCGGCAGAACGTGCACACTGTATCATGTCATCAGCGTGCCGCGCGTTGCTAAGTATATTGGCGCCTCCAAGGTCGAAACCGCACTGTTGAGCTCGTGCTTGGAGCCTCCCGATTGCGTGCTCCAGTTCGGCGTTGAAGAGCAGCGATGACAACACATCGCTTTGCTTACCTCCTCGCGTAATGTCAGACGCTGCTCTGCAATTGACACTGCCCCATTGGGCACTGTAGATGTCTGACAAGAGCCCCTCGTACTCTAGGTTAACTCCCTACTCCGATAATACTCGGACGAACACGTGATGCTCCAGCCTATCGCAAGCTTTGGTGAGGTCAATACTGGAAATCCACAATGGGAGCTGCAATTCCTAAATTCTGATGGAACTATCACCCCAAACGACATGCATCGCCACGGAATGACCCAGGCGAAATCCTATTTGGTCGTGCGCTTGCTTCTTGTCTCAAGCAGGTTGCAAGCGCGCAGGCAGGCGAGTGAATATCTTGTATGTGATGTGTAGACTAACCAACGGCCGCCAAATCTTTACATCATGCCTGGTGCCCGTTTTTTTCGGCAGCATGGTAAAACACTTTTGCTGCCACGTGGGATCGATGCAAGCCGTGCTGAACGGCGAATTCAAAGACGACAACAGATGCCTGTACAGAGCATCGCCGCCGCATGCAAACATATCAGAGTGATGCCGCGACTATCTCAGCACTTATCACGCTTTATGCGTTTGAAAGCTCGCCGCAACTCTTCCCTGCGAAACGAGGTGATGTTACACGGGCCTCTGTTGCAATGCGTTGTTGCCCATTCTTCCCTAGCAGCGCCGCAGTCTGTGGAAAGAATCTGCCAGAGCGAAGTTTGAAATACCCTGCGATCCAAGGGACGGCGCTTGCCTTGCTGCGTAGGGATCATGTGCGCGCGAGGCAGATCCTTGATACCTTCAAATGCCTGCAGCTGCGAAGTAGCCCGTGCGTCACAGCATTCTCGCATGCGTTTCCAGTGCCCTCGAAGCACGTCTTTTTGGGTCACGTGTCTCGCGCCGCCTGCAGCACATCTCTTGTAACTCGTGTGCGCCTCATGGCTACGCTCGCATTCGAACGAAGAGCATTACCATTTGTCGCTGCTTTCTTGGCTGACGCAGCCACGTGGCCCTCTAGTTTGAAACAAGAAGACGGCCGAGATTCAGATAGAGACTCCTGCCACATATCTTCTTAAGCCAAATCGCTGCCCTCGGCATTCAAAGACGGCTTCCACCGAACCGTAGTGTGCTGCCGGCCCTTCGAGCGTCGAGAGTGTGGGCCGCGGGGGGGCATGCTCCATTCTCTTGTCGATGACTTTCAGGCCTTGCAAGACCTGCCCCCCTCCTGCTCCTCGCTCTGCCTCCTCTGGAGCGGGCCCGTCCCGCGCTGGGCGCAGCAGACAGGTCCGTGACCAGCACGAGCGCGGGGAGGGGCCCCCTGCCAGGCTCAGATCACACCTGAGCCCTCCCTGGCCGCGAGGGAGCGTGCTCCGCTCTCTGGCCGACGACCCCCTCGGAGGGCGCCAGCGACGTGCCCAGGCCGATCCTGCCCTGGGCCCAGGAGCGGTGTGCGCACGCCCCCCTGGCTTTGGCGGGAGGGCACGCTCCCCGATCCTGGGCGCAGGACGGGCCTGGCCAGGAGCGGTGTAGGTGTAAGTCGGGCATGTCCCCCTCTACAGGAGGAACATTCCAAAAGTGTCAAAAATAGTCTGGGGACGACTTTCGACTGTGTTTGACAATTTTTGAATATTTGTTTGTGTATTTCTGATTTTTCGTCCAAAATTCGCCTGTAGGGGGACATGCCCGACTTTAGTGTAGGTACATCGTCTGTGCCGTCTGTGCCCTACCATCCTCAGGACGTGTGTTAGCCCGGCGTGTGTCTACCCCGCTTGCCTCCGCAGGTGGACCACCACGCCGCCTGCGTCGCATTGGCGGGCCCCAGCGGACACGCACGCGTGGGCGCTGACACGCGCTCTGAGGATCATCGATCTTGTTCGCCCAGATTCACCCCTGGAGCCTCTCCTCGCCGCCGCCGCCCCTGTCAGCAGGCTGCGCGCAGAGCCCGCCCCAGCACAGCTGGAGCAGCTGGGGCCAGGCGGTCTCCCCGCACGGCTCCCCCGCAGGCCTGTGCCGCCGTCGTCGCCGTCGTCGTCGTCGATGTCGTTGATGTCGTCGTCGTCGTCGTCGTCGTCGTCGTCGTCGTCGTCGTCGTCGTCGATGGTGTCGTCGTCGCCGCCGTCGCCGTTGCTGTTGCGGCCGTTTCTGCCGCCGCTGTCGCTGTTGCTGCCGCCGCCGTCGGCGCAGCTTCTGCCGCTGCCGTCGTCGTCTTCGTCGTCGTGGTCGTCGTCCCCGCGCGACTCTCTTTAGCAGGCCTTGGCCTGGGCTTGCCAGGGGCTGCGTGTGCTCCCGGGGGCCCACCCAGGGGTCGGGGGAGAGGGGCAGACGGGGAGCGAGGCAGAGTGCGTCGGGGAGGAAGACGGAGGAGTCTCATCCTCACGCGATGTGCAGGGTTTCGGGCGTATCAGGCGTTCATTTGTCAGCTGTTTTTCCCCAGAGAGAGTGCTTGCATTTAGAGCTCCTGCTTCTGGTCTAAAGAACTGGGCCTGTGTGTCGGTCTGGCTTCTCCGTGCATGCCGTCGCCGCCCCGTCGCCGCCTCGTCGTCTATATATATATATATATATATATATATATATATATCACAACATATATTGCACGACATTGACTACAACATCGGCTGCATCACATATATTGCGCATACCATAGATCGGACACCATATACTGCCCCACTTTGATTGCATCACATAAACTGCGCTGTATATATTGCACAACATTGTTTGCAGACCACACATTTGACATATTATATTTTCCTTTTCAAAGAGAGAATCCACTCCCCCCTGGATTATCACATACTTTTTCGTATTGCAATTTGCATTTTACGCTGCCCCATCTGCCATCCTAAACATGAATTCATACCGTCACAGCCGAACCAGTATCCGCCCCCCCCGCCATCCTCTGCAAACATGCTATGCGCGCGCACTCGTTGATGACAAATCATCAGTTTCCAGGACTCCCTTGCAAGAGATGGGACGAAGTGCTGCACACGCGCGCGTCGTCGCGCGCGCATGCCGAAATCCTTCGAACACCTCTGGTTTCGTAAAAAAAATCAAAATCGGGTGTCCATTAACCATATAAACACACAATGTCTCGCAACACGGATTTTCAAAAAAAGCTTGCGCGCGGGCTTTCGCGAATTCTTACGAAAACCACAGTTGTTTCCAACATTTTCAGAGCAACTGGCTTCGCGCGCGCATGTCGAAATCTTTCGAATGCCCTTGCGAGCATGCCGCTGCGACAATCCATTGCCACAAATGGGACGAACTGCTAGCGTGCGCGTCATCACGCGCGCGTGCCGAAATCTTTCAAAACCTTGGCTTTCGCACGGGTTACAAAACTGAGTGTCCAGAAACCGTATAAAAAAACAATTAGCCTGGCGAAGAACCTAACCATATATAGTCGTGAGGACCGCAGCTGTGGGTTTCATCTTCAGTTGAACTCCCCATAGGACCACGGAACGTGTGAGGGGTGAGCCGAGATGGGTGCCACTGGGGCTTTCGGTGAAGCTCTTCATGGGGCCACGAAATACGTGCGGGGTGTGCCGACATGGGTGGCGGAAACGCATGTGAGGGCTGCCACTGGGGCCTCCAGTAGAGCTTCCTATGGGGCCCCGAAACATGCGGGGGGGGGGGCCGGGATGGGTGGCGGAGACGCATGTAAGTGCCGCTACCTCCCTATGGGGCCACGACGCGTGTGAGGGGTGTACCCGCCGGATGTGTGGCGGGGACACATGTGAGCGCCGCCACTGGGGCCTTCGGTGGAGCTCCCTATGGGGCCACGAAACGTGTGAGGGGTGTGCCGAATTGAGTGTGCGGGTGACGAATGCGGGCGGCGGCAGTGGGGCCTTCGGTGGAGCTCCCTGTGGGGCCACGAGACGTGTGAGGGGTGTGCCGAATTGGGTGTGCGGGACGCATGCGGGCGGCAGCACTGGGACCCTTCGGTGGAGCTCCTAATGGGGCCACGAAACGTGTGATGGGTGTGCCGACTTGGGTGTGCGGGATGCGTGCGGGGTTCGGCATTGGGGCCTTCGGTGGAGCTCCCCATGGGGCCACGAAACGTGTGAGGGGTGTGCCGAATTGGGTGTGTGGGACGCATGCGGGCGGCGGCACTGGGGCCTTCGGTGGAGCTCCCTATGGGGCCACGAACCGTGTGATGGGTGTGCCGAATTGGGTGTGCGGGACGCATGCGGGCGGCAGCACTGGGGCCTTCGGTGAAGCTCCCTATGGGGCCACGAAACGTGTGAGGGGTGTGCCGAATTGGGCGTGCTGGACGCATGCGGGCGGCAGCACTGGTGCCTTCGGTGGAGCTCCCTATGGGGCCACGAAACGTTCGAGGGGTCAGCGCCGAGCCAACGCGAGCCGACACATGCACGTGAAACTCGCCAGACATGTATCGACAAGTCAACAAATCATGAGTCACCCAAAACATTAACGCAAGATGTCCATGCGAACCAGCCGGTATTTTCATTGATAAGTCCACCGGGTATGGTGGAACTCTGTGCTGGCATGCATGGTGAGTCGCGACGTGCACGGAGCTGGTGCATCTGGTCAAAGAACTGGTCATGGAACTTGCGGGTGGGTGGGAGGTGGCATTTTTTGAGTGCGGTCAGGAGGGCGATGGATTTGGCCGGGTCGATTGCAAAACTTCGATTGTCATTGATATGTGCCGCGTCCCGATAAGTGTTATCGCCCCCCCCCCCCCCGCGTGTTCGCCTGGGCTAGATCCATGTCCCGTTCAATGTCCAGTTCTGTTGGTCTGCGCGGGCTCCGCGCATTCGGGGGCCGACGGCGGGGCGCGGGCCGCCCGGGCTCTCTCCTCGAAGCTGGCGCCCTTCGCGCCCCTCCCCCGCGCGCCCTGCGCCGCCGCGCCCGCGTTATGCCCCTCGCGCGTCGCCTCGCGCCCGCCCGCGTCAACTTTGAGTCGGGGGGTGGGGTTATCGACGCTGTGCTGCTGCAGTGTGAGCGTTGGGCGCGCGCGCCGTCGTCGACGCCGCCGCCGCCGCCGCCGTCGTTGTCGGACCCTGTGCAATCGGACCTGTGGCTCGGCATTTTGGAGGGCGGGGCTGGGGGCTCATCGATGCTGTTCAGATGCCGCGTGAAAGTTTAACTCGCGCGTCGTCGTCGCCGCCGTCGTTGTCGCCGCTGTCGTCGTCGTCGTCATCGTCGTCGTCGTCGTCGTCGTCGTCGTCGTCGTCGTCGTCGTCGTTGTCGTCGTCATCGTCGCCGATGGCGCGGTCGCCGCGTATTTCCTGGCGACAGTATTTCACCGACTGGCTGGTCCGTGGTGTATGTTGCTTGGATATGTGAGAGTCGGTGAACTCGTCTTCGCCTCCCCGGGAACGGCGCGGGTCTCGCCCCTGCCCGCGTCGGCGGTGGACGCCCCGCGTTGCGCGTGCGGCCGGGAGAGGGCCCCGCGCGAGAATGGGCGCCATGGGGGCTTCGAATGGGTTGCTAGTCAGATCTTCGACGTGAAAGCCAGGGCGGGCAGGGGGAAAAGCAGGGCGCGCTAAACCGCGCTAGTTCACAATGGGTTTCGCATGGGAGAATCGCTTTGCACGGGGGCCATAGTGCCGAGTCAAAACGGAAAGACGCATCCGCGCGAAATTCTTAAGACCCCCCCTCCCGTGCATTCGCCAATGCATTCTCCAATGCGTCAATTGGAATCCCTGTTTTCAAGAACTCCGCTGGTGCATCCACCGCCGAACAGGACGTCGAACCGGCGCCGTGATATATCCACTTGTGCCCTGTGCACTTTTGCCAGTGTTGGCGAGTCGTGACATGCGCGGAGCTGGCGCGAGCGGGGCAGGTGCAGACCTGTCGCTTGGGGGATCCATTCCAGCGGCGGGCCGCAGCCGCTGGTGACACCCCCGCTCCCATCTGGTTGGCCAGGGGCCATCTCTTGCCGCTTTGGCGCCGGGGGGGCGCACGTGGCAGAGAAGGGCTGCTCTTCGGGGGCCCCGCCTGCCCTTTCGAAACTTGCGAGCGCGCGATTGGTCCAGACCGTTTTCAGTCGCTTTCGCAGAGGGGGGGCGTTGCCGGGTCATCGCTGCTGGCCCTGTTTCCGGTCCGCCTTCTCTGTCTTCGCCCCTCGCGGGCGCATGGGGGGGGGCTTTCCGCTGGCAGCGCGGCCTGGTCTAGAGGGGCATCTTGCATAGGACAATGGGTGCGAAACCAGGACGGAGCCCCCACGGCGGTCGACACACGAGGCGGATGAGGAGGAACGTGGGGAGGGGAAGCGCGTCTACGCTTGTGGGGGGCGGCCGGGGTATGGAAGCCGAAGTCATCCGCAAGCAGGGCTTGTGGTCCACCGCTGCAGAAGTCAGAGCCTCCCAGGCCGTGAGAAGCAGATGCTCAGGATGGGTTTCGCTGGTTGCCACCCCGCAGCGCAGCTCTGCCACGATTGGGGGCGCGCGCCCGGCCCGCTCTGCCCCGGGTGCGGGGGGCGCGGCTCCGCCGGGCACAGGGCGTGGGAATGCCTCTGCTTGGTTGGGGGTGGGTGGGAGATGATTCACCCGTCTTTGATCGGCGAGGCACTGTTGCTCGGGCAGGATAGCTCCGTGCTCTCGAAGGCCCTGGGCGGCCGTTGCCCGAAGTCCACTGCCGCCCCCTGAAGGCGGGCATCCCAAAGTGCGTTGACAGAAGTGGTGCCCCCCTCGAGCCCTCGCGGAGACCCTCCTGGCCCGTGCGGGGCGGGGGGTGGCGGGGCGCGACGGCCAAGGAGAGCTCAGCAGAAGTGTTTTCGGAGGTGTCCGAGGCCATTGCCACTCTGACCAGACCGCCTCGATGGGCGAGCACCGCGGACTCTTGATGGCGCTCGGCGTGCTCCAGCCTCTCCCTGCGCGCGCCGGCGGATTGCGGTGCGTTTCTTTCTGGAGGACAAATATCGGCGCGGGGCGGGCGCTCGCCTCTGGGCGAGCGCAATGGACTGATCAGGGGCATGCCTGCCGACTGGCGCACCGAGAAAGTAGCGGCCCATGGGGGTCGGGAGTCAGCGGCTGACGATGCCGAGCGAGCTTGCATCAGAGGGAACAGATGGGCGGACTGCCCTGCACCCGAGGGGGCCCTAGACAGCAAAGTAGACCCCGCAGATGTTGATGGGGCCCTGGCCGCCAAGAAACGGTTCAAGGATTTTGCGCGCCCCGCGGCCCGGATGCTGGCCGTGCGGCCGCGCGCCTGTGAGCTGTTCGGCAACCGGGACAGGATCCCCAGGGCCCCTCGTGCCGTTTCCTCTCAGGTGGCGCGCCACGTTTTAACTTGGGACGGTTTCAGGTGGAGGTGCGCCGGTTGCAGCAAGCGCTTTCGCGATCCTTCGACGGCTAGTGACCCATGCGCTGTGCTCGCTCCCACAATGCGTGCGTTGTTGGGAGGCGAATCCTTCAGCACCCATCTCTGGTTTGCGGCACGGACCGCCAAACACTGCACGCCCGTCTTTTTTTTGCAACAGATGCGAGCGTACGGTGCCAAGGCTTCCTCTCAGCTGTCTGGCCCGCGCCAGCACCTTAAGCCTAAGCAGCTGGCCATCATTGGGGGGGGGTATGCTCCCCTGGCCCCAGGTAAGGGTTCCACCATTTGCACGCCCTGGCCCCTCGCTGGGGCGTCGGGCTGGTGGGGCCCTGGCCACCGCCCCTCTTTTTCTCTTCATGTCAATGTGCTCGTTCATCGAAGGGGCTTCACCGTTTCAGATGCTACAGGAAAAGGAGGAGGATGGGGGAGGATGGGGGAGGAGGAGGAGGAGGAGGCGGGTGAGGAGGGAGAGGGGGTGACCTTGGCGTCAGCTCCTGTGCGTGCGCCTCGCCGGCTGCTTTGCTGGCCCCGCCTGCAGCTCACCGCTGGCCTGGTCCCGGCCCCGCAGCCTCCCTCTTCCGGCCCTCGGCCGCCCGTCAGGGAGGAGGGAAGAGGGAGGAGGGAGGAGGGAGGAGGGAGGAGGCGCGGGTGTGGGCTTGAGGCGGCCTCAGGCTAATGTCGCGCCGAATGTAAAAGGGAGGAGGCCGACTTCGGCCACATGCAGGCCCCCTCTGGCTGTTGCGCTGCGTCCTGGCCTGGTTGCTCCATACGGCCCCCGGCGCCTGCCTGGTGGAGCTGCTCCGTCTCGCCGGTCGTGGTCGCGCACTTCCGACCCTGGGCGGTGCGAGTACCGTTGCGGGCGTTTCGCGGGCTTGCTCGTCCTCAACCCGAGCGCCGATTTGCTTCGCCTCTCCCAGGAAGGTCGGGCGTCCTTCCATCACCGACTCGCTTGGGCCTGGACCGCTGCGTGCCGACGAAGGCCTGTCACGGTCTGAGTTTGCCCCCTCTCCCGCGGCCGCCCTGCCCCTCTTTTCCTGCCTTCTTTTGGCGGGCTGGCTTCGCCGTCCACCGCCCCGTGGGCCGCTTGCCTGGCCCGCGAGCTCACCAGCTCTGCGACGTGTGTGTGTGTGTGTTTTTGTGTGTGTGTGTGTGTTTGTCTGTGTGTGTGAGTCTGTGTTTGCCTAGCCCGCCCGATCGGTTCGCCAGCTCTGCGACGTGTGTGTGTTTGTTTGTGTGTGTGTGTGTGTGTGTGTGTGTGTGTGTGTGTGTGTGTGTGGGGGGCCCGTGTACCGCGGTGTTGCTTCTCCGCCAGCGCAGTCGCTCTGCCTGGCCGCTGACGTAAAAGTGTGCGTCTATGTGTGCGCCTGGCCCCCTCCGTCGAGCACAAAAAGGACCCCCGAAGCCTGACAGCACAATGAAGGCGTGGCCTCACCGAGGTCCCCGCCCTCGCATTTGGGATGACAGATCAGGGCGGCTTGATCTGATACCCCTCCTAACTGAGGCGCCCTCCTTTATTGTTGTTAGAATCATTACAGCTACTCTTATTGTTGGTCTTCTTCTTATATCTTTTATTCTTGCAATGATTACTGCTATGTTTTATATTATATGCATACATATACATCTATCATACTACTACTACTACTACTACTACTACTACTACTACTACTCCTGCTGCTGCTGCTGCTGCTGCTGCTGCTACTACTACTACTACTATTCTTATTCGTAGTACCATTATTGATGTTAATAGTAATCGTATCATCTATTGGGTATTCATTATCATTTATTATCATCATTATTATTTGTATTGTTACTTTTTCAGTTATTTATATATTTATATGTTAGTCGAGTTAGTATTATTATTCGTATTATTAGTACTATTACTAGTGGCATTTCTTACTATTATTATTACTACTACTATTATTGTTATTATTATCATTCATATGATTAAGATTATGATTATTAGAAATATACACATATATCTATAAACAATAAAACTGGATTAGTTCCCTACCTAGGCTCTGCCTGGAGGGTTCTTACTCTGCTAGCTTAAAAGGGGCCGGGCAGTGGACCACGCCCCGGGCGGTTCCCCCGGTCCCCGCCCCGCGGTTCCCCCAGTTGCGCCCCCTTACCTTAGCTTAGCGTATCTCATCTTAGCTTAGCTCAGCTTAGCTTAGCTTAGATTAGCATAGCTTCATCTTAGCTTCGCTCAGCTGTATCTTAGCTTAGCTTAGCTTAGCTTAGCTTAGCTTAGCTTAGCTTAGCCTAGCTTAACTAAGCTACAGCAACAGCAGCAGCAAAGCAAAGCACTAGCAACGCACAGCAAAGCAAAGCACAAGCAAAAGCAAAGCAAAGGAATGACAAAGCAAACGCAATGTGCAACAGTACGATCAGAGAGCCCACCCGGTGAGCGAATGCAGAAACATGCGTGTGTGTGCGAAGGCAACGCAAAAGCAAAACCAAGCAAAAACAAAAATCAGCAAAAGCAAAGGCAACTACGACGATGAGGAGAAGGAGGAGGACGGCGTTTACCGTTACTACAAATGCTGGTTTCCTAGGGGCTCCAACTCCTAGGTAGGGTCGCACTGGGGTAATCAGCTTCTCTCTCTCGATCCCTCCCTCCCTTCCATCCTGCGCGCGGGGGGCGGGGCTCTCCAGCGAGGCTGCGTGCAGAACCCGCCCCAGAGCAGCTGGGGCTGGAGCTGGAGCAAGTTCGGCTCCCCGCAAGGCCGTGTGCGCCGGCCGTGCTCCTCCTCCTCCGCCTCCTCGTCCTCCTCCTTGCCGTTCCTTGCCTCCTCCTCCTCCTCCTCCTCCTCCTCCTCCTCCTCCTCCTCCTCCCCCCCCTCCTCCTCCTCCTCCTCCTCCTCCTCCTCCTCCTCCTCCTCCTCCTCCTCCTCCTCCTCCTCTCCTCCTCCCTCCTCCGCCTGCTGCTCCTCCTCCTCCTCCTCCTCCTCCTCCTCCTCCTCCTCTCTCTCCCCCCCCTCCTCCTCCTCCTGCTGCTCCTCCTCCTCCTCCTCCTCCTCCTTGCACCGTAGCCATTTTGGCTCAAGCCATTTTGGCTCAAGCCATTTAGCTGTCCTGTGCCCGAGCTTTTGGGCATTGCACACACCAACTTCAGGACAGCATTGTGTGTGCGAGCCAGTTTTTTGGCTTCGGAATCTCTCTCGCATGGCCAAGAATGCTTGGCAGCTTCGCAGCAATGGTGGCGGGGCGTGGCCGACCCAGGCACCCTGGCGCGCAGGGTCGGCGGCCAGGGCTGGGCCTCCGTCGGGCCAGTGGGGCGCCCAGCCCGACCGCGGTGGCCAATGGAGCTGGTCACCCCCCCGTCAGGACACGGGGTCGTGGTCGGGCCGCCGCTGGCGTTGCGAGGCATGCGGATGCAAGAAGAACCTCGAGGGCTGGATCGCTTGCAAGCACTGCGGAGAGATGCGTGCAGGACCCCCCAGCCCCGTCGGGCAGGGCTGGCCGAGGTCGGGCATCCACTGGCCTGCCCTCAAGCCTGCGCCTGTTCCTACTCTTGGGGGCCCTGGCGGTGCTGGCGGGCATCCAGCTGGCTCTCCCTCGGCCCAGCTGTCCGAGACCGAGCTGCGGACGCTCATCGGCTTGTGCGAGAAGTCTGGCGACGGCGAGGCGGCCACCCGTCACAAGACGGCGCTCGACAAGCTGCTCCGCACCTCTACTCCTGCCCCCGTCCAGCAGCGTGCAGCCAAGGCCCACAGCAGTGTGCAGTACTGGGAGCGGAAGCTGTCCACGGAGCTCGATAAGCTCACCAAGCTGGAGAAGCAGGTGGAGGAGCAGAAGGCTTCGACGGCGGCGGCTCAGCAGTCCTTGCAGGCTGCTGACGACAACTACAAGGACCTGGTCCGCGAGCTGGCTGGGAACGTGGTCGATCCCACCCCCGCTGAACCTCTCGAGCGTACCAAGGTGGATGTGTCTGAGCTCATGCAGGGCTCGTGCAACGTGCTGGATATGGTCTCGTTGGACTCGATCTTCCTCTTCGACGAGGGCGAGTACGAGGTCTCCGACGAGGACAAGGAGCAGATGGCAGCTCGGCGCGCAGCACTCAACGAGCAGTTCCGCGAGGCGTGCAACTCCCTCTTCAAGGGGGCGCTGGAGAAGGCTCAGTCTGCTCGTGATGAGCAAGCAAAGCATGTTCAGCGTCTTGGTAAGAAGAGGAAGGGCGAGGACGGCGCGGCCGTCTCTGGTGGCGGTGCAGGGCCAGGCCAGGCGGCTGTGGCGAACGGCGCTGGGTCGGGCCCCGACGGCCGCGCTGCTGCCAGCACTGCGGCGGGCCCGCCCGATGGCGAGGCGGACAAGCAGCCTGGTGAAGCTGGGGATGCACCTCCCGACGTTCGTGCACGTGCTGAAGCAGCCCTGGGCCCCGCAAAGTGCCATTAGCCCCCTCCCGCGTGACTCCGCTGTGAGCGCGGGCAGGGGGGCCCATCACTACATCTCTTCCCAACCTCCATACTGTGAAGTCTTTAATCGAGCTGAGCTTGAGGATCGCCTTGCTCAGTCCATTCGCTCTCTTGATAAATATATAGCTTCGCTGTTGTGTTTCGCCAACAGTACCCGAGGCGTCTGTAAACAGGGGGACTTTTGCAAAAAGCGAGCTGGTGTTCAGCCCAATCTTGCGTTTTCCCCTGTCGGCCCGCAGGCTCCTCCCCCCTCAGGTTCGATTTCTCTGCCTGAAAGTTTTGAAGTTTTTAAGGCCCCCCCCAGCCCCTGGGGGGGATGCCATAAACCTGAAGATAGTCACATGCAATTGCACGGCCTGGAGTTCTGCTAAGGATTGGCTCTTGCAGACGGCGGCGCACGTGGTGTTGCTCCAGGAGCACCGCTTGCTCGTGCACCAGATCCCAGACGCTCAGCGCTGGGCCCTTAATCACGGTTGGAAATCGATCTTCGGGAGTGCTAAGGCCTCGTCAGACTTAGGCACTTCAGGAGGGGTGGCTATTCTAGCTCGGTCAGGTTTGGGCCTCCATTGGCCCCCAGGGGGTTATGTGGTGGAAGACTATCGTGCCGTTGCTGGGGTTGTTCATGTTGGGGACCTTCCTCCCATCCTGTGCTTCTCCTGCTACTTGTCGTGCTGCGAGGGCTTGTCCGACAGGAACTTGGCCCTGCTGTCGAAGATCGGTACGATTGCCAGTAGCAGTCTCAACAGTTTTGTGATCGGAGGCGATTTCAATATGGAGCCTCCGTTGCTAGACGACTCCAACTTCGTTCAGCGATTAGAGGGCCAGGTGATCACGGCCGGTTTGTCCACTTGTCTTAGCTCAGCTGGTGGGAAGGTCTATGATTTTTTCGTGGTCTCTGGGGGCTTATCGAAAGGTGTCAAGAATTCGTGGGTCGACAGGTATGCTCCGACGTCCCCTCACTCGCCTGCGGGGGTCGATTTCCATGCCAGGTTAGCCGATCTTCGAGTCTTACAGTTCAGAAAGCCTCCTCCCCTGCCTGTTGAAGTTCCTGTCGGGCCTGGACCTGCTCCGCAGGACTGGGATGCCACGCTGGCTTTAGCTAATGGAGTACTTGACTGTGCCCGTCGGGGGTCTCTGGACGCTCACTATGGGCTCACCGACTTGTATAAGCGATGGGCCAACCTTGCCGAAGCTGAGCTTGCCGATCAGCTCCAGGTTAAGCTCCCTAAAACTGGGTGTCGAGGTGAGATCCCCAAGGTCTGGTGGGTTCCAGTCTTGGGGCGTGACCAGCGTCCCGCTCGGCATCCTGAACTATTTGTGTGTAGATGGCTCTCGCAGGGTTTCAGGGATTGGACTACTTCTTGGAGGACCTTGCAGGGTAACTGTTCGGGCGGGATCCCTATCGAGAGTGCCGAGAAGGTTCTGGAGTCCCCCTCGCCGTTCATTCAGAAGCATACGGGGTCTGGCGCTATCTTTGAGGCTCATCGTAGAGTTTTGGGTTTCATTGGGCAGGACGAGGTCACCTTGGAGGCCATAGGTAGCGTGTCCATCGAGTTAGCCGACTTGCTGGACTCGACCGCCAAGGCGGCTCGAGCTGCTGGTGAGCGGTCGTGGAAGGAGTGGCTTCTAAGGGACATTGACCAGGGTGGTGGCCGCAACGCCCATGCCTGGACGCGTCCTGTAGAAGCTTGGGTTCCCTCCACGACCCTCAGTGCGGCGGGCCAGGTGGTTTCTGATCCTCGGTCCCTTCTGCGCGCTGAAGGGGAACGCTTCCAGAAGCTATGGTTGGCCGAAACCGAATTGTTCGATTTGATGGACCCCAAGCCTTATCAACCCTTGGAACATCTCCCCCTGGTGTCACCTGAATGCTTGAGGGAGAAGAGCAGGGGGTACGCCAAGCGGTCAGCTGTGTCTGTTGATGGCTTTCACCTTCGGCATTACGCGCTGCTGTGTGACAAAGCTCTGCAAGTTGTCTCGTTGCTTTTCGCCATCATGGAGACGATGGCCGTCTTGCCTGAGCAGTTGCGTTTGGTCATGCTGGCTATGCTGGCCAAGCCGCTGGGCGGCCTCCGCCCCATAGGCATCTTCACCTCGCCCTACAGACTCCGGGGGAAGTGCAGGAGGAGGGAGGCGTTGATGTGGGGGGAGGCTAACCAGCATGCGATGTTTGCAGCCTATGGTTTCAAGTCGGCCTCGGATGTCGTCTGGCGGCAGACTGCCAAGAGCGAAGCGGCTGTCCAGCAAGGCAAGTGCTCGGCGTCCCTCCTCTGGGACATGTACAAGTTCTATGAAACCATGGACCTAGAGGACCTCGCGACAAGATGTGACGAGTCGGGTTTCCCGCAGGTGGTTTCCAGGCTTTGTATTACGGCCTATCGGGCCCCCAGGTACATAAACATCAGTGGGTTCATCCAGGGGCCGTTCCTGGCGATCCGTGGCGTCATTGCGGGATGCAGCATTGCTACTAGTTTTGTCAGGGTCTATTACATGAAAGCCTTTGTGAATGTCCAGCTGCATCCGTCGTCCAGCCTGGATCTTTTCATTGATGACCTAGGTCTGTCTGCTCAGGGTAGCTTTCAAGAAGTTTATTCGGCCATCACCGTCGGGGCAGTGGGCTTGTTCAAGGCTGTGGAGGCCGACATCAAGTGCCAGGTCGCTCCTGATAAGGCGAGCCTCATATGCAGTCAGCGGCGTCTGGGGGAAAAACTTCTGGCCTTCTTGGGTGTCTGGGCCGGCCCTGGGGGGACCCCTTCGGCTGTCAACCTGGGGACTGACGATGCCGCTGGGCTGCCTAGGAGGGTCAAGGGCCGTTGTAGGAAAGCGAAGCAGCGTCGCTCCACCTTCGACAAGCGCGTCAGCAGGATCAGCAAACAACGTCTGGTCCTGGGTCGTTCCGCTAAAAAGATTTTCACCAGTGGGGCTTTGGCGGGGATCACTTTCGGCTGCGAGATCCACGGGGTCAGCGACGCCGAGCTTGCCCACATCCGCCGCCAAGCAGGCAAGTGTCTTAGGCCGGCTTGTGGCGGCCGCAGCCTCTCTTCTGCCTTGGTTTGTGAGGACGACCCCACTTACTACGGGATGGTCGCACCTATCGTTCGGTGGGGAAAGGAGTTATGGGCGGCCCAGTATCATCCATACTTGGGGGGTATGTCTCATAAGGAGCTCCGGAGGTGCTGGTCGTCAGTGTTCGAGGGTAAGCTGCAGCCCAAGACGTGGCGATCTGTCGCTGGCCCGATCTCTGCCCTTTTCTTGTCTGTCAAGCGCATCGGTTGGTCCATGCCCAACTACGCCACTCTCGCCATGCACGACGGCACATTAGTCTCTCTCACCTTTGTCAGCCCAGCCCTCTTGAAGGACATCCTCAGGCGGGCAGTGGTGAGGGGTCTTGAAATGCATGTGGGAAGTAGCTTGGATGTTGGGTGGGATCGGGCTTGTTTCGACATTTGCAAGAGCCAGATGCGATCGAAGAAATATACTGCACTGGAGAAGGGTTCGATCAGGAACCTTTGCTGCGGCGGTGCCTGGACTACCGACAGAGCCGCATAGGTGGGCTACCAGCTCAGCGACGAGCAGTTGCTCTGCCCTCTATGTCGTGCTTATCCAGACTCTGTGCACCACAGACTTTACGAGTGCCCCGCAGTGTCCGAGACTCGCAGCGAGCTTATCCCTCCAGAGATCCTAGAAGTTGCCCTGGGTCCGTTGTCTGATGGGGATCGCATCCTTTTCGATCGGGGGATCTTCGAGCATCCCGAATCGTTCTGGCCGAAGGCCCTTAGCTCGGGGGGAGGGGCCATTCTGCCAGCTGCTGAGGAAGAGGACTTCTCGGAGGCGCTCGCTAATGGGGACTTGCAGGGCAGTATCTATGTTGACGGGAGTTGTTTCTGGCATCCCATCTCAGAACTTTCAAGGGCGGGCTGGGGGGTTTGCGTGGTCCCCCCCCAGGGCTCCCTCTTGTGCGCCCTGCATGGTCCTGTGCACCACCCGATTAGCCAGACAGCACCAGCTGGGGAGTATTGTTCCCTTGCCATGGCTGCTCTCCACATTGTAGCCAATTCTGAAGTTTTTTTCTGACTGCCTTGCGGTAGTTAATCATTTCCGCCTGCCCCCTAGTGAACGATTGTCGTACAGGAGGCGCTATGCTGGCCAGTTTCTGTATATCAATAATGCCCCGTTCGTCCAGTCTGTGGTGAAAGTGAAAGCCCACCAGGATGTGGATGAGATCGGCATATCTGATGCTGAGAGAATCCGTAGAGTAGGTAACGATTTTGCCGACCAAGCTGCGCAGCGCGGCGCCCGCTCTCACCCCCAGCCGTCGCCCGAGGAAGAAGAGCGAGTGAACCGCGCCGTCAAAATCAGTAAAGTCGTTTGCCGTCTCGCTGCCAAGTTGCTGCCGCTGTGGCCACGCTTGAAGCTCGAGGACGCTCCGCTGGCCACCCCTTGTCGCACCACCTGTGGTCCCGTGGAGCCCTCGGTCCCGCATCAGTGGCAGTGGCAACACTCTGTGTGGAGATGCATTGTGTGCATGGTAGGTTCTCGTTCTTGCGCCATGCCGCCTGGCGGATCGTGCATCGGCAAAGCCAGCGCTGATCTGGACATCGCTGATTCTCTTGGTCATAGCGTTGTGGTCCTGCCGTGCACGGATGGTGCCGATTTCCATTTCTGCCCCAAATGCGGGGGCTATATGCACCAAGCGGTTTTTGTCAAGACTGCTTTGTCCAAGGAGTGCCCCAATGAGCTTCGCGGCCACGGCCGCACCAATTTTAACAAAGTCATGCGAGGTCGCCACCCAAGGAAGAACTTGGGAGTTGGCCGACCTGAAGAATTGCCTGCAGGTACGATTCCCCGCTCCGCCCTCGAGCCTCCCTCCTTCGTGAACGGCGACGAACTGGACGGCCCTGAGCAGCTGCGCCGAGTGGCCGTAGCTCTCAGGCTCGAAGAGGCAGCTGCAGGTGCCTCAGGTAGGGTTTGCGATTCCGAATCTGGCTCTGATTAGCTCGCGTTTCTGCTCCTTTTTCCCCGCTGTTTAGGCGGGTGCTTGTGACCAGGGGTTTTAACGCTTTGCTGCATTGACCGTCCTGGCCGCTTGTGCCCGTGCTCGCAGCCTCTGTCTGTCAAGACTGTTTAACGCTTAGCTGCATTGACCGTCCAGGCCGCTCGATCTCGCGCTTGCAGTTTAAGCCGCGTTTCGTCTGGCGAGGGAGGTCCTGCTTACCCGTCGCTGGGGTGAGCATGGCCGAACCCGTCCTGGAGGGCAGAGCATTCCCTGCTCGGCCCTCCACTGTCGCCCTGGATCGGCTCTGCCTCTGCTCTTCCAGGTTTTACTGTGTGTGTGCAGCTTTTTGGCGTGTTGCGGTTGGCCGCAGCTCGCTTACTGTTCCCGCTGTTTCCACGGCACTGCGGGACTGGCAGCCGTCTCGGCGTGAGTCCCCCCGCAGTTGCCGTGACGTCAGCGGTGGGGCAGGGCTGGTGGCGAAAGTGGCAGGAGGCGCCACCCAGCCCTGCCCCCTCCTCTGGGGGGAGGCGCCGTCCCCCCAGAGAGTGTGAGAGTGAAGAGGTGGCTTGGCAGTAGTGGATGTCAAAAAAAATCTCCTCCCTCTTCCTTTTGCCATTCCTTGCTCCTCCTCCTCCTCTCCTCCCTCTCTCCCCCCCCTCCTCCTCCCCTCCCCTCCTCTCCCTCCTCCTCATCCCTCCTTTCCTCCGCCCTCCTCCTCCTCCTCCTCCACTCCTCCCATCCTCCTCCTCACCCTCCTCCTCCTCCTCCCTCCTCCCCTCCTCCTCCTCCTCCTCCCCCCCCTCCCCCCTCCTCTCCCCCCCCCCTCCTCTCCTCCTCCTCCTCTCCTCCTCCTCCTCCTCCTCTCCTCCTCTCCTTCCTCCTCCTCCTTCTCACCCCTCTCCTCCTCCCTTGTTTCATTCCTTCCTCCTCCTCCTCCTCCCCCTCTCGTTCTGCCTCCCCCCCCCCCCCCCCTCCTCCCCCTCGGGAGGCCCAGAGAGGACCGAGGGCGCCTGGAAGTCTTGCTCTCCCCGACAGGGGGTGCACCGTCCTCCCCGGCGACGCCCGAGCTCCCCTCGTTGCGTACAGAGTCGCGACGTGAGGCTTCCCCATGCTTTCGGCCCAGGCCCTCGCCCTGCCCTGGGGCCGTCAGGTAGCGACTCACGATGGAAAGCCGGTCCCGGGCAGAGGGTGGAGACCTCCGGGAAGCCGCATTGCGCTGAAACCTAGACTTAAGTCGGGCGTGTCCCTCTGCAGGAGGAATATTCAAAAATAGCCCAAAAGTAGCCTGTGCAGGATTTTTCGACAATTTTTTTTGGGGGGCGATTTTTAACTTATCCTCCAAGATCCGCCGGTAGGAGGACATGCCCGACGTGAACCTAGACGTCGGATGTCTGGGGGGGAGGGCCCGTCTCCCCCCTGACCGACTTCGCCAGGACGACCGCGGCCCGAGCTCGCTTCCGTTGCAATTTGTCCCGGGAAGGCTTTGGCCGAGGGTTCTCTTGGAGTCTTCTTCGGGTAGTCCCGGGTGCCGTGTTCCACCAAGAAGGCTGGCGGCATTCTCCTTGACAAGCCAATCGTTCTCTTCGGAAGGGCGTCGGCCCAAGGCCATCGTTTAGTTTTGTGGTTTGTTCCCAGTGCCATGTTCGATGAGGTGGACCAGCGGCGGGCGGTTTGGCGCCTCGTGGCACCGTGCTGGGTTCCCTCTCGAGGCACACTTGGGGCCTCTTTTTGGCTCAAGCCGTCTCGGCTTGCAAGCGCGGGCCTTATATTGAGGGTAGCCGTCGGCGCCCCGCGGCCGGACCGCCGCGGTGCATGCTTCGCCTCTTGTCCTGTGGCATCGTCGCGCTTGGCGGTGTCGAATCGTCGGTTGGGGATGCGATCGGTTTCGACTTTCGGCATGTCGAGGCGCTGCTCGGGGACGCGATCGGGTTCGACGTCCAGTATTTCATGCCAGAGGAGTTCCTGCAGGACCTGCCTCTCCGCAACGAGAGTCTGCCGCAGGAGGTCATGAGCGAGTTCTCAAGCTACAGGTTCAAAGAATACCACGACGACGACATTGACGACGGAGGTTTCGGTCCCGTGTACAAGTACGGCGTGAAAGCCACGACGATTCTGAATTCCCCAGAATATCTGGCGCGGCGATCGATTTGCACTAAGGTCGTGTCACCAGACGGAGATCCTCGTGTCTGCAGCGAGCCTGGCGACTTTTCGCCCAGGGCCTTAATCGAGCATGCTCAAGCAGGTGAGGCTGGTCGCTTCAGGCTGCAGGCAGCGTTCTATTTCAGAGCATATGGATTCGTCGACGTTCATTCCAAAACTTGCTGCTGCTTTGGAATTGTTTGCTGGTCCGACACGATCTGCAACGACGAAATAAAGTTGGAAGGCGACTTGATCGTTGAAAGTATCGTCAGCGTCACCATTGATCAGTCTGGGGCTGCGAAGTTCACTCCCACCACCACCGTCACACTCGATAATTTCGATGTGTCGGGTTGTAGCGCGGACTGGTTCATGAGGCTGATCGGCGTCGATGGAAACCAGGAGATTCAAGAGAGAGCCCAAGCCAGCGTGCAGTCCTGGATCGACAGCAGCCTGCAGAGCGCGTTCCTGCCCCAGACCATCCCCCTCAGGCCGGACGCCGTCAACCTGACCTACCAGCTCCACTCGCCGCAATTCGTGCCCTCGAACGCGACCTCCTCTTCCCGCGGCTACGTCATGGTACACGCCAGCTGCGCCGTGTCCGCCACGGCGCCCAACGGCACGACGCAGCGGTTCCCGGACCCCGGCCAGCCGTGGACGGGCGGCCACAATGCGCAGCCGCTGAACACGAGCTGGGCCCGCACGCGCGCGCTCCCGGCGGCGGGCGAGGCGGTGCTGCTCGGCGGGGTGCGGGCGGCGCCGCAGCTGCTCACGATGGTCCTGCAGGGGCTGCACTACTCAGGGGCCCTCTCCCCCAAGAACGAAAGCGATGTCCGGGACGCGCACCTCTTCTTCGACATGGACATGGCCCAGCCGACCGCGTTCATCAAGGGCGGCCCGCGCCGGGGGTTCGAGATGCGCGAGCAGACGCTGCGGCTGCAGGTCGACTGCCTGGACAGGAAGTCCTCCAATTCGTCGAGGCGCTACCAGCTGCTGGACGCGAGGTTCGCCAACGTCACTCAGGAGCTGGCCGTCCACACGGTCGGACCGACCTCGGTGGACGACCAGACGGCCCTCGGATTGGTCGTGCAGATCTGGAACAGCTCGATGGGCGACGCCCACTTCGAGGGGATGAACTCCAGCGGGTTCATCGGGACGCAGAGCCAGCTGAAGGCGCTGTCGCTGGGCGCCCTGCGCAGGAGCTTGCCGGCGGTCAACAGGATGCTGCTGGACACGCCGATCAAGTTCTGCACGACCTGCGCGCTGGCGCCGCTCGTGCCGCACCCCTCCGTGGCCCCCGTGCCCTCGGAGGCCTCCGGCGGCCCCGGCTACCTGGAGGTCTCGTGGCACTGCGCCTGCAACGAGTACGGTTACTACCAGAAGTGCCAGGGGTTCCGGTGCCCGGAGGCCCTGCGGGAGGCCCCGCAGCTGCGGCCCCGGCCGCCTGCGGCCGCCGCGCCCGGGCCGCTGGCCGCCGCGGGCCGCCGCCTGCACGCCGCCGCGGCGGGCGCCGCCGCGCGGCTCGGCGCACTGGGCATCCGGCCGTGGGGCGGCGCCCCGCCCGCCGCCGGGCGCCCGCGGCGGGCCGCGGGCGGCAGCGGCGCGCCCGTGCTGCTCGGCGCCTTCCCGGGCGCAGCGTGCGGCTTCGGCCCGGGCGGCACCTTCAGGTTTGCGACCGCGAACTTGTCGCAGTGCACGGAGGCCGGAGGGCTCTCGGAGCTGGGGCCCGCCTACGTCCTTGACGGCGACGGCGAGGACTTCGCCCTGCACTCCGGCTGCGGCCTGCGGAACGGCTCCTGCGAGGGCTGTCGTGCCACGCTGAGCCTCCGGGCCCGAACGTGCACTCGCCTCGGGGGGGTGTCGATCTTCCTCGAGGTGCCCGACGGCAGCTCGACCTGCATTGGCGGATCGGAGGCCTACCCGGACACGGGCTTGGTGCTCCTGGCCACGGACGGTGCACCCGGGTCCTCCCGGCCGCAGACCACGTTCGCCACGCGGCTCGGCAGCAGCTGCGCCCGGTGCGGCGCAGGTGGGAATCTCTCCTGCGCAGCACTCCCACGGCAGGGCGGCTTCAAGGCAGACCTCTTCTGCGAGAACTGCTCCCTCGAGACGTGCGCCATCCGAGGCCTCGTGGGAACGGACGCCGTGCCGGTGCCGAAGAACGATTCGTTGGGCCACTCGTCTGGGTTCTCGATGGTTCTCGTCACCACGCCCTCGCGGTACACGATCTTGAGAGCCTGCCCGTCGCCCAGCCGCAGGGCCGGGGACGGAGCCCTCCTCGCCTCGCTGCTCGGGGCAGTCCTGGTGTCCTCGCTGCTGGGTGCCGGCTGGGCTGCTGCCAGGCGCCGGCGCGGCGCGTGCGGCTCACCGCGCGCGCTGGCCCGCGGGTCGCTGGCCCGCGGGCAGCGCGCGCTCGGCACGGCGCGCGGCGTGCTCGCCTCCTGGCGCGCCCGCGGGCAGCGCGCGCTCGGCACGGCGCGCGGCGTGCTCGCCTCCTGGCGCGCCTCCGCGGGGTCGGCCTGCACGGCCTGCCTCGGCAGGCTGCCGCGGGCGCACCTCCGCTGGCAGGGGGAGGCCGCCCACTTCCAGAGCGCCCTCCTCAGGCTCTGCGTGCAGGCGTGGCTGCTCGTTGCCTGCGGCGCCGTGTGGTTCTGGAAGAACCCCATGGTCGGCCTGCTGGCAAGCATGCGGGAGCAGCTCTCCGTGGAGGGCTTCGACATGACCGGGGCGGAGCACATCGTGGAGGTGTCCCGGTCCACGGGGCTCGCCATCTTCGTCGCTGTGGCCCTGCTGTCGAAGGTCCAGTTCGCCTGCGGCCTCGTAGGCCTGGAGCCGCGCCCGGGGCCAGGCGCGCCTGCAGTTCCCGCCAGGGCGGCGGGGCCGGGCAGGGCGTGGTGGCGCTGCTCGGCGGCCATGCTGTTCGAGGGCACGGCCGGCGTGGCGCTGCTGGCGCTGACCTTCTGGCAGCGGGACTTCGTCCAGGCGTACGAGTCCGCCAAGGGGCAGGGGGGCGAGATGGGGTTCCTGTCGGGGGGCGTCGCCGCGACGGCATCCGTCGAGTTCAGCATTCGCCTGCTGCTCACGTGGATCGCGCCCTTCCTGATGACCGTGCGCATCGTGCCCGCGGTGGCCACGACCACGGTGGCCCACCACCGCGCGAGCGCCAGCGCCCAGGTGGGGCCCGTCTTGCCCTACCTGCTGGGCCTGCTGCTGACCCACGAGACCATCGCCGTGGTCCTCGCCATGACGTACTTCCACTCGGGCTACATATCCACCGTCCTCTTCGAGATCGTACTGGGCGGGACGGTCCTGAACGTGTGTTCGTTCCTGATCTGCTCAGACAGCCTGCCGTGCCACGCGGGGGCGGCCTCCGCCCTGTGCGCCATCATCGGCGCCTACCAGTCGGTGCTGGTCGCCTACCTGGGGTACACGATCGGGAACGGCTGGCTCGCGCCCTTCCTGGCCGTCTCCTCCGCGGTCG
Source organism: Prorocentrum cordatum (assembly GCA_963575745.1). Classification (NCBI taxonomy): domain Eukaryota; class Dinophyceae; order Prorocentrales; family Prorocentraceae; genus Prorocentrum; species Prorocentrum cordatum. The sequence continues at coordinate 24,054 of CAUYUJ010004333.1, forward strand.
CGGCCTACTCGCCCTGGGCGGCCGTCACCACCGCCGTCCAGGAAGTGTCGCTGTCGCTCCCCGGGGTTGACTGCCCGCCGCGCCTGGCCGTCCAGGCGGCCGCCCCCGACGCCGCGGAGGCGGCGCCTGCCCCGGGCGGGCTGCCGGAGCCGCTGCTGAGTTTCGGCACAGACGGCCGCCCCGTCGCCGTCGCGGCGGCCGACCCGGCCTGCCCCGCCGCCGCGGCGACGGCCGCCGTGGCCGCCGCGACACTCCCCGCCGGCGGCGGCTCTGCTGGCGGCCGCTGCGCCCTGGAGGTCTACGAGTGGCTGCTCGAGAAGCAGGAGGCGCAGGATGCGGCCGCGTACGGCTCCAGGATCAAGTGGAGGAGGCTGTGCCTGCTCTTAGGCACCACCGGGCTGGTGGTAAGTACGCTGCGGGACTGGGGCCACTGCCAAAGGGTCAGCCCTTGGGACGACGTGAACGCCATGATCTCCAGCATGGTCGGGGACGGTGCCGAGGTCAGCCGCAGCAGCGACTCCTTCCTGGCCCCCCTGGTCGACCAGTACGGCAGCGCCCGCGGCCTCAGGCTGGCCCTGAACTGCTGCGGCGCGGTGGCGTTCGGGGCGGGCGCGGTCCTGGACCTGGTGGGCTCCCAGGGCTGGGCGCCGGCGCGGAAGATGCTGGACGGCTCCCGCACCTGCGGCATCGTGGGCACGCTCCTGTGCGCGGCCGCCTTGCTCGCCTTCAACCTGCCCGACTACGTCGGCCTGCTGGACTTCGGCCCCACGCTCGGGCACTGCGGGAGCGGGTTCTGCCAGGGCGTCTCGGACTCCATGCGGGCCGCCCTGGGCTCGGGGCTCCTCGCCCAGGCGGGCGTGGACTTCGTGCCCATGCTCGTCGCGCTCCCGTGGACGCTGTTTCGCATCGGCTTCTTCCTCTCCGAGGACAAGCAGAACAGCAAGGCCGTGGGCGCGCTCATGTGGGCCACCATCATGTGCATGTTCCGGTTATCTTTGCTGCCAGCAACAATTGCGTACATCGCAACCGCGGACAGCCAGATCGTCCTCTGGTACGCCGCGTTCCTGGTCCTCCCGCTGTGCCTGCTGTCCTTCATCGCGGCGACTGGCAGGCACCGCCTGGGCTGGTACTTCCTCTGGGGCTGGGGCTTCTTCGCGGTGCCCCTCTTCGGCATGACAGCGGTGGCGCTGCAGGAAGACTGGTGGACGCTCATGCAGAGGGCCTGGCAGAGCTTTCAGGCGTCCTGGCCAAGCTTCCTGGCGGAGTTCACCCTCTCCGACGTGGTCATATCGGACGTGTTCTTTCTGCTCATCTACGGGCGGACGCGCGGCGGAGCAGCCGCTTGAGGGGTCCGCGGCCCTGGGTCGGAGCTCTGGCGCGAACGTCCCCGCGTTCTCGCGCGCACGTTTTTTGTTTGTTTCCATTTGCTGCTTCACCATTCGCATAGGCTGGGCAGGTGTTCCCCAGCGTGAGGCGTTTTCTTCCAGTCGGTAGTCTACACTGAGAATCGTGGCGGCAGCAGGCTTCTAACAAGGCATGCTTGTGCCCACCCAGAATATTCGAGCCTCCAGGGTCGAACTTGTGCCGGGCAAGCTGCAAGATGCGCAGTGCACATCGCAAAGGCCGCGCCGTCCCCCCCCCCAAAAAAAAAAACAAAAAAAACACTTGGGGCCTCTTTTGGGCCCCGGTTGTGGCCTTTTCGGGGCCTTGTTGACTCGCCTTTGTTTTTAGGGGGGGGGGGGGCTCGTGAGGCCTTCCTGTGCCACCGCTTGGGGCTCCTCTCGGGGACTTGGTCTTAGGCCGCTCCCTGCGGTCTTCTCAAAGCTTCGCCTGAGTTCTTGTTTGTCCCCCCCTCCTCTTCCCCCCTTCCAGGAAGATGAAACATCTGGCCAGAATGTATTGTCCCCTGCCAAATGGTTCAGATTCAAAAACGCTGTGGCTGGTAAATTCATCGTGCCGTGGCTATGACTATGGTTTTCCTGAACAGATCATGCTGGTGGAGGTTTCCAGGTATTTGAATGTTCCCTTGTTGTCGATCGTGTATCTGCAGGCGTGTGTGTGTGTATGTATGTGTGTGTGTGTGTGTGTATGTGTGTGTGTTTGCTGGTCTCAAGCTCTTCCAGGCTATAGTTTGTCTGACAAGCTATCCGCTGCTATCCCGGGTGATTTGATCAGACCCACCCCTCTGGCACCAGAGGGGCAAGGCTTGCGGTTATGTTCCGCGGAACGGTTGTCATAAAGCGCTCCTGCACTGAATAGTTTTTGATCCAAAGCGCATTCCGCTAGATGGTTCCCAAACGAAGAAACATTCGGCCACTATGTTTTTTCCTCGTCCGTCGAATGTTTCGTTTCAGAAAAAATCCCTCAGCACGGGATGGTTTGATTCAAAAGCGCTTTCCGCCAGCTTCTTTTCTGTTGGAGCCATCCGAAAGAGGCGCAACTAATCCTGACCACCGCCCGTTCGTCCTCACCCCCTGGCCCCCATACTGGCATTGTCGATCCACCCCACGACATGCCCCCCCCCCTCCCCTCCGCCCCCGCGAAGCGCCCCTGTTTGCCCCCCCCCCGCCCTGGGGCGCCCAAGCGCCGTACCTGTACGGCGCGATGGCCACAGGGCTTTAGACAGGGGCGCGTCTACCTTCCTCAAACGACGGCCAACGGCCAAACTACTCGAGAGTTCGCAGCGATTTGGGTACAAGCGTGCTCGTGAAACGCTCTCGTCGACCTTCCATTGGGGCGCCCAAGTGCAATGCCTGCTACATCGAGATAACCATTGGAGCTTCAACCAAAACAGAGTTTTTATGAGTAGTCTGGGTGTAAGTGAGGCTGTGCGTGATCGTGAGAATGAGTCTGTGAGTCTGATTATTACAACAATGAAGGAGCGAGGAGGCGGGAGTGAGTGAGAGAGCGAGTGGGGAGGCGGAGGCGTCAGACTAATCAGAAGAACCTCATACGTTTGATCTGGGGAGCAGGAACCATTAGGATGCGGGGGACAAGAGCCTCTTACCAAAGAGATGGGATGCCGACCCCTGTATTTAGGATCGGGGGAGATCAGCAGCAGAGAGATAGAGAGTCGGAGCCATGGAGAGCAGAAGGCACTAATGCATCGAATGAGTAAGGGATGACTGGACACAAACACTCAGAGACATTGTGTAGAGGTAGGGCTGCAGACACACACATATGTATATACGCACATCCATACATGCATGCATGCATGTCTGCCTGTCTGTCTGTCTGTCTGCCTGTCTGCCTGTCTGTATGTCTGTGTGTAAAGATGTATAACTGTACATATCATGTATGTATGTATGTATGTATGTATGTATGTATGTATGTATGTATGTATGTATGTATGTATGTATGTATGTATATGTATGTATGTATGTATGTATGTATGTATGTATGTACGTATGTATGTATGTATGTATGTATGTATGTATGTATGTATGTATGTATGTATGTATGTATGTATGTATGTATGTATGTATGTATGTATGTATGTATGTATGTATGTATGTATGTATGTATGTATGTATGTATGTATGTATGTATGTATGTATGTATGTATGTATGTATGTATGTACGTTTATATGTATGTGTTTATGTACGTACGTGTGTATGTATGCGTGTATGTATGTATGCACGCATGTACGTATGTACGTGTGTACGTATGTACGTACATACGTACGTACGTGTGTCTACATGTATGCATGTACGCATGGCTGCATGCATGCATGCATGCATGCATGCATGCATGTATGTATGTATGTATGTATGTATGTATGTATTTATGTCTGCAGGTCTATCTCTATATATTATGGTAAGGGCTTCGCCCCATGCCGCTGGCCCCCTATCTCGGATAATGGGAGATGCAACAGCTAAATCATGAGGTCTGGGCGCCGCCGTGAAGCAGGGACCTGTTTGTTTTTCGACCCTGACCCTACGGATCTGCGTGAGGGGTGCCACCGAATTTCAGAAAGGTGGCACATCCTTTGTATTTTTGGACCCGACCCTACGGATCTACGTGAGGGTTGCCGCCGAATTTCTGCCGATCTGCGTGAGGGGTGCCGCCGAATTTTAGACATGTGGCAAATCCCTTGTGTTTTTGGACCCTGACCCTGCCGATCTGCGTGAGGGGTGCCACCGAATTTCAGACATGTGGCAAATCCTTTGTGTTTTTGGACCCTGACCCCGCCGATCTGCGTGAGGGGTGTCAGCGAATTTCAGAAATGTGGCAAATCTTGTTTGTTTTTTGGACCCTGACCCCGCCGATCTGCATGAGGAGTGCCAGCGAATGTCAGAAATGCGGCAAATCCTGTGTGTTTTTGGACCCTGACCCCGCCGATCTGCGTGAGAGGTGACAGCGAATTTCAGAAATGTGGCAGATCCCATGTGTTTTTGGACCCTGACCCGGCCGATCTGCGTCAGGGGTGCCACCGAATTTCAAACATGTGGCACATCCCCTTTGTTTTTTGGACCCTGACCCCGCCGATCTGCGTGAGGGGTGACAATTTTAACCCACCCCAGCAATTCAGAGCACACGCTCAGGGCGTGGTAAAAATGCCCGTTTTGGGCCTCCCCCCCTCGCGCGGTCCATCAACAAGGAACAGTTAGCAGCAAGAATTCAACAAGGAACAGTAACCAGCAAGAAGCAGGACTGTAACAGTGGAAACTGTAAGCTGCAACTGGCACAGGAAACGGCGAAGCCTCGGCCTACAGCCTGGTGGCCCCACAAGGGGGCCGGCGGATATGTATAATACACATGCACACATGCTGGTATACTTTTGGCTACATCTGCATGCATATCACGGGGGATTGGGCCCGGGGGACCCCCGGGGCCGCGAGCTCCCGACCACACACGGAGGGGACCCATGGGGCTCTCGGCCGGCTCCCGGGAGGCTCCAGGCGCTCCTGGATGCCAGTCAGGTGGCTCCAGACGGCCTCCAGGGGTCTCGGGCGGCTCACGATCGCAGGCCTAGAGGCTGACACCAACACCAATATCGGCGTCGTGCCTTCACCGAGGGACGGTGATCCCGATCTCAGTGATGGTGGTAAGATGCTGGCTTCCAAGTGACCGAAAGGTGACCACCAACACCGAAATCTAGGATCTTCTTCCCCCTGTGGAGGCAACCACCTATGTTGGTGTTGGTGGGCCCGTTTCCGGGCCTCCAAAGGTGGCTCAAGATGGCCTCCAGGGGTCTCGGGCGGCTCACGAGGCGTCTTGAACGGCCTAGAGTCGTCCAAGACGCTTGGAGACTGCTCGAAGAGGTCCTCCAAGAGGGCCCCGAGAAGCAAGAGCCGTTTCATTCCCTTTCAGGAAGCGCAGGTTTCTAACACACGCGTATTTTTCTTTCAGCCCGGCCCAAGACGTCATAAGGGGTCTCCCAAATTGCTCCCCCGCTCCACAATCGCCTGCAAGAGTGCCCCTCGACGGCCCAAGAGAGCCTCCAGACGGACGAAGAAGCCCCGATGACGGCCCAAGAGGGGCCCAAGAGGGCGCCAACATGGGTTCTACCGGGGAATGCGAGCTGCCATTTTGAGCCCTTCGCACCAAGAACACCCCCGAGGTCGCCAACAGGCCCCCGAGAGGCCCCCGAAGGGCCCCAAGAGGCCCCCATAAGGCCCCCAAGAAGCCCTCAAGGGGCCCCCAAGGGGCCCCAAGAGGCCCCAGGACGCCCCCGGGAAGCACCCAGGAGACTCCCAAAAGAGCACCAACCAGTCTCGGAGAGACTGCCAAAGAGATCCCATCATACGTCCAAGCCACTTATGGCCCACAACCCAAGCACATTCCCCTGATCGACCCCAGACCGCCGTCCAGGCGACTCCGGTAGGCCCCGATTCGCCCCCAAGACGGTTTGGAGGAGTCTCAAACGGCTCAAGGGGGTGGTCGTGCGTCGTTCGTCGTTTGTCGCTCGTCGTTAGTCGTACGTCGACGGCCGTCGGGGTCATCGTCGGCGGCGTCATCGGTCGCTGTTCGTCGTCGTCGTCGTCGTCGTCGTCGTCGTCGTCGTCGTCGTCGTCGTCGTCGTCGTCGTCAACGTCGTCGTCTTCGTCGTCGCTGGCGGCGGCGGCGGCGTCGGCGTCAGCGTCGGCTTCGGCGTCGGCTTCGGCGTCGTCGTCGTCGTCGTCGCCGCCGTCGTCGTCCTCCGTCTTCCGTCGCCCGTCGTCCGTCGTCCGCCGTAGTCGAGGGCCACCGAGCGCCACCGAAGGCTGGTGAGGCAGAGAAAGGGGAGGAGGACAAGGAGGGAAAGAGTCGAAGTCGGAGGATGAGGAGGAGGAGGGGGAGGAGGCAAAAAGGATGAGGAGGATGGGGGCGAGGAGGGGTAAGTAAGGGGAATGTCGGCAGGAGGAGTGTCGGCGCTGAAACCAGCGCCTCGCTCAAGACGTCCTCACTATCTGACCTGAAGGCAGAGGAGTCTGAACAACCAAGCAGGCAAAACGCCTGAGACACCTCAACAATCTGGCGCGAGCAGGCCCAGGCAGTACACCCTGGCGGCCCCCCTCGGAGTGCTGAAAGCAGCGCATCGCTCCAGTCATCCCCACCAGCGGACTAAGAGGCGAGCCGAAGTGTAATGAGTGTGGGTGAGTCTGAGTGTGAGCGGCTCTGAGTATGTGTGCGTCTCAGCTTGAGTGTCAGTGTGCTCTAGCCCTGGCAGCCTGCTCTGACAGCAGAGAAGTCTGGGTGGAGGGGCACACGCAGGCAGACCGCCGGAGACATCCCCAGCAAAGAAGCCCGAGTATGAGTTCGCGTGGGTGCGAAAAGGGCCCAGTGTGAGTGCATGTGAGTGTGAGTGCGTCTGAACGTGAGCATGTCTTGGTGTCAGTGAGCATGGCTGTAAGTGAGTATGAGTGAGAGCGCGCATGAGAGTCAGTGGTCGGTGGTCGGCATCTGAGTGGCTCTGAGCATGAGCGAAACTGAGCGCGAGTAAGTCTAAGCGCGATTGAGGCTGAGTTCTAGTGCGTCTGAGTACGAGTGGGTCTGGGTGCGCGAGGGAGGCAGCTGCGTGAGTGAGTGGGGCGGAGGCGTCCCATCAGTCACGAGCACCCCATCCCATTTCATGGGGGCAGGTCGCGACTGTCGGAGCTCCGGGGGCCCCTCGCGGATGGGAGCGCCGAGGGGTCCAGCCGCAGCTGGACTGGTAGAGGCCTCATGGAGGCTCCTTGGGGCCCTCTGAAGGCCTCTCGGAGCCCTCCTGCGCCACCTCCTCGGGCCTCCTTTTCCTCCTCCTCCTCCTTTTCCTCCTCCTCCTCCTCCTCCTCCTTTTCCTCCTCCTCCTCCTCCTCCCCTCCTCCTCTCCTCCTCCTCCTCCTCCTCCTCCTCCTCCCCCTCCTCCTCCCCCTCCTCCTCCTCCTCCTCCTCCTCCTCCTCCTCCTCCTCCTCCTCCTCCTCCTGCTTGCTCTTGGGGTCGCACTTGGGCCCCCCTTCGGGGCCGTCTGCGGGCCGACTTCCACGCAGTCGTGGGCCATCTTGAAGCGCTCGGCGGCCCCTCCTGACACCACCATGGGCCTCCGCTTGGCACCCTGGTGGCCCCCCCCCCCCCCCCTGGGGCCGTGGGGCTTTTCTGGGGTTCATTTTGGCGCCCTCTTTGGGGCATCTTGGGCCCTGTCGGAGCACCTCTTGGGGCCATTTTCGGCGCCACTCTTGGAGACCTTCCTGGGCCCTCTTCGGCCTTCCTCTATGGCCTTCGCGGGGCAGGTCTTGGAGGCCAAGGGGCCCTCGCGGAGCCTCGGCGGGTTTCGTCGGGGTACTTCCTGGGCATCTCTTGAAGCCATTCGGAGGCCATCTTCGAGTCCTCTTGGGGCGCCTCTTGCGACTGTTCTATGCCTGCCTGGGGCTTCTTGGGTCCCTCTTCGAGCCTCTCTTGGGGCTTCCTTGGGGCCCCACTCGGTGCTCTCTTGGGATCTTCTGGGGCTGCCCTTTGGAGTTCTCCTGGGTCCCCCTTGGGGCGCTCTTGGGATCTTCGTGCAGCGCCTTGTCTGGAATCATCTCTGCTCGGTTCACGTTCTTCATGATTCTTCATTCATACTTCTGCTCCCCAAGCTCGAACCATTAGTGGGTAACTCCTGATGTTGCATGTGCGTGAACTCATCTGCTGTCGTGGGCTGGAGCTTGCTAGAACCAAACCGCGCACGAAGCGTGCGTGATTATAGTACATATGTATGTAGTGGTTGATCTGGCTCTGTATGCATGTATGCAAATACGTATGTATGTACACACGTACGTATGCATGTATGCTTGCGTGTGTGCCTGCATGTCTGCATGCATGCATACACGGATGTTTCCATATATATATATATATATGCATGTATACCTGCATGCACGCATGTAGGCATGTAGGCATGTATGCATTGATGCATGTATGGTTGTACGATTGCCTGCATGTATACGTGTGCGTATAGATGTATGCATGTATGCATGCATGCATGCATGTATGCATGCATGTACACACGCACGTATGTATGTCTGTATACATGCAGTAAGCGATATACATGCATCTGTGTGTAAGTCTGCATGTATGTATGTCTATGTGCATGCACGTGCTTATGTATGTATGTTCGTTTTTCTGTGAGTAGGTATGAATGCTTGCATGTGTGCGTGTATGCATGTATGTATGCATGTAGTATAGATATGTAGGTATGCATGTATGTATGCATGCATGCATGTATGTATATATGCACGTATGGATGTGTGTATGTATATATGTATGTATACATGCATGTATGTATGTTTGTATGGATGTAGGCCTGCATGCATGCAGGTACGTATGTAAGGACCGATGCGCACATGCATGTCTGTTTGTCTGCCTGTCTGTCAGTATGTATGTAGTACTATATACATATGTATGCGGTTGTGTGTCTATATGTGCTCAATTCTGCATGCATGCATGCATGTCTGCATGTACGTAACATGTGTGTTTGTATATGCGTGCGTGCACATATGTATGTATGGACACATGCATGCATCTATGTATGTAAGGTATGTCTGTATGTATGAACGAGTGAAAACATGTATGTATGTAGGTATGTCTGTACGTATGCATGTATGTATGTATGTAGCCAGACATGTTTTTATGTGTGTGTATGCATGCCGGCATGTCTGTATATACATACATAGAGAGAGAGAGAGAGAGAGAGAGAGAGAGAAAGAGACAACAAGAAAGAGAGACACCGAGGGCGAGGGCGATCAGGAGATAATTCTGCTTGCAGTTGTGATCGTCGCATCTCTCTTGCCCCTCCTGGGATCCTAGCCCCTCTTCCTGCCTTCTGCAGTCCGCGCCCCTTCCTCCACTATCCCCCGTGCCCCGCTCCTTGTCCTCGTTCTCAGAGCCGTCGTCTTCCTCCTCGTCCTCCTCTTCCTCCTCTTCCTCCTCTTCCTCCTCTTCGTCCTCCTCCTCTTCCTCCTCCTCGTCTTCCTCGTCCTCGTCCTCCTCGTCCTCCTCCTCCTCCTCCTCCTCCTCCTCGTCATTCTCCTCCTCCCTCCTTCCTCCTCGTCGTCCTCCTCCTTTTATTTCCTGCCAACTCCTTCTCGTACTTTCGCTCCTTCAGCCCGCCCGCTGCTGCCAATCCTCCTCGCCGCACAGGCTGCGTGCAGAGCCCCCCGTACAGCGCGCCGTACAGAAGCGGCAGCTGGGCTTCTACCCCCGTTCAGGTCAGGGAGGACGCCAACCGATGCATCCACCATCTAAGGCCTCCTCGCGTCGTGGAAAAGGCAGCGGGGAAATCCTCGCCATCTTTAGCCTCTGGGGGCCCTATCGGGGATCCGGGGCCGTCGTCATCGGTTCGGGAAGAAGCGCCGGTCCCGGGGAAGGGGTCCAGACCTCGGGAGGTCCAAGCCACGAAAAGAGATCCGTGCGAAGGATCCAACCATACGCGGGTGCGAGTGCCGCATGGCAGGTGGGACGAAGGAGGGGCAGGTCCCCATGGGGAAACGAAACGCGTAAGGGGTGTGCCGAAATTTGTGCGGGGCCGCCATGTGGACCCTGCCGCTGGGGCTTTCGGTGGAGCTCCCTATGGGGCCACGAAGCAAGTGAGGGGTGTCTCGAAGTGGGTGCGAGGCCGCCATGCGGACCCTGCCGCTGGGGCCTTCGGTGGAGCTCGCTATGTGGCCATGAGATGTGTGAGGGATGTGCTGAAGCGACTGCGGGGCCGCCAGCATGTGGACTCTGCCGCTGAGGCCTTCACTGGAACCCACGAAGCAAGTGAGGGGTCTGCCGAAATTGGCGCGGGGCCGCCATGCAGACCCTGCCGCTGGGGCCTTCTGTGGAGCTCCTTTTGGGGCCACGAAGCGTGTGAGGGGAGTGCCGACATTTTTGCGGGGCCGCCATGCGGACCCTGCCGCTGGGACCTTCGACGGAGCTCGCTATGGGGCCAGGAAGTCCGTAAGGGGAGTGCCGAATCAGGTGCGGGGCCGCCTTGCGACCCTGCCGCTGAGGGCCATGCGGACCTGCCGCCGGGGCCTTCTAAGGAGCTCCCTATGGGGCCACGCAGCAAGTGAGGGGTCTGCCGAATCGGGTGCGGGGTCGCCATGTGGACCCTGCCGCTGGGGCCTTCGGTGGAGCTCACTTGGGTGCGCCGGAATGGGCGCGGGGCCGCCATGCTGACCCTGCCACTGGGGCCTCCAGTGGAGCTCCTTACGAGGCCACGAACAATCTGAGGTGTGTACTGGCATGAGTGCGGGGCCGCCATGCGGACCCTGCCGCTGGGGCCTTCGGTGGAGCTCCCCATGGGGCCACGAAGCAAGTCAGGGGTGTGCCGAATCGGGTGCGGGGCCGCCATGTGGACCCTGTCGCTGGGGCCTTCCGTGCGGCTCCGTATGGGGCCGCGAAGCGTGTGATGGGTGTGGCGACTTGGAGCGGGGCCGCCAGGCGGACTTTGCCGCTAGTGCCCTCGGTGGAGCTCGCCATGGGGCCACGAAGCGTGTAAGGGGTGCGCTGACATGGGGCACGGGGATGGGAGGAGGGAGGAGGGCGAGGAGGAAAGAGGAGGAAGGAGGAGGAAGGGGGAGGAGGAAGAAGGAGGAGGAGGAAGGAGGAAGGAGGAAGGAGGAAGGAGAAAGGAGGTTCAGAGATTCAGACTTCTCGCGAAGCGAGTCAGAGAAAGTTAGGAGTTAGGCCTTAACCGACTTCTCAGCCTTGCCGAGAGCTTTGGGCGTGAGGCCTCGGCTGATACGGTCAAGATACTCCCTGCCAGGACGGGTAGGTGGCTTGCACTCCTGGGCCAGGCCAACTATACGGGATTAGCCTGTGGATCCGCAGGTCTTACAGAACCACAAAGCAAGAGGCTCATGGAACAGCATCTGATGTGAGGGATGGATCCCCCCCCCCCAGCGAGATGGACATGATGCCCCTGAGGAGCCCGAGCCGTGTGACTGGGCCACCGCTCAGGGCGGAAGCAGTCGGACTTCAGAGGAACTCGCCTCGCCGCCACAGACGTGGACCCATGACAAGTAGCACACCCCAGCCCACAGTCACTCGTGGAATGGGAGGTCTGAAACAAGGGGCCACCGTGGCGGGGGTCGGCGGGCAGGTCGCACGAGCAGCAGTAGATGGGGCGCATTTCTTTCAACTTGCCCTGGCGGTCATGTGCGGCAGCCTCCAGGGCCGCCCTCGACAGCCTGTGACGAACACGGCAGGCCGCTTCTTCGATCGAGGGGGCTCTGTGGCGTTGGGCCTGGGGGGCGCGAGCCTGCCTGGCCGCTGCTCCTGCGAGACAGCCGGCAAGCGTGTTACCCTCGATCATCCACCGAGGAACGCTTTGCTCAACAGTCTCCTCCGCCTCGAGGTGGGAAGGAACCTTTAAAACGACAATCTCGCCAGGGTCAGGACCCTGATCCGACAAAGTTTTACCTACCATGCGCCACACATCGATATGAGACCCTCTGGGGTGGGCGTAGCAACGACCCCACCATCCCGAGCAGACGGCACCATTATCGGTTACAAAGGCGAGGGGGCCCCGCGAAAGACGAATGGCTGTGGCGAGCGCATATAACTCGCCCCTGGCAACTGTCTGGAGGGTCCCTGGGAGGGGTCCGAAAAGGTAGGACACTTCGCCTTGAGAGCGCCATTGTGAGGAATCGACCATCGCCCCCCCCACACGGCGAAGCCGAGGGTTGTGTGTGTCAGGTCCTCCCGAGGCGTCCCCGTGCAAGATAACAGGATTATCTAAGGTGCCGACTCCGAAAAAGGTGGGGCCTATCTCGGAGACATTGGGAGGGGCCGACCATGATTCTTCCATATTCGGGGGCTCTACTTTGGTCCATGAGGCTGGGGTGAGCCCTCGAAACCAAAAACATTATTCTCCTGCTGACTGGGCCTGCGCCTTCGGAACCAAAGACTAGAGTAAGAAACCGCAGGCGAGGAGTCATACTTACAATCGCACACATAGTACCGGTGCAGAGCGTACTCATCATGAATTTTGCACCGTTGGCAGGAGGCGGACTCGGAACAGCCTGCCTCCCTCCGCCTCATGGCTGGCCAGGCTTCGCCCACGGCGATGGTCCCCATGAGCTCCGCCAAGCGGCGGCCGTGTGGGAGCTGCTCCAGCTGATACAGGAACTTCCGGAGACTGAAATTGCCCGCGCGCTTTGGGCGTTGCGTAATGGGGGGGTCATAAATGGGGGGGTGGCGAGGGTGGTCCGAAAAGGTACCCAAACGGTACCTAAACGAGCCCCCTGGGGCGCTGGAGGGGCCCGAAAGGGGCACGAAAGGAGACCTTTCCTGACCTTAAGCCATGCCCAAGCGCTCCTCCAGCACAGAGCCGCAGCAGCCCTTCGCGGCCTCTCGCCACGGGAGGCGCTGGAGCGTGGCGCGGGACTCCGCCGGCAGCTCCGAGGCCTCGCCCATGGCAGCGAGGGGCTCTGAGAAAGACCAGCCATGAGCGATGCCGTCGACGCCACTAGGGGGATACCACGCCGCGGGCGAGGGCCCCCGCCCAGCCTGCTTGCAGAAGGTAGTGCACGACAGCAGTGAGGGGCCTTCCGAAGTGACGAGCTCTGTGCTGAGGCTCGAGTCGCTGGAAATGGTCCATCACATCTCTCCAGACTCGATGAACTGGGGCGTGTAAGCATGGATCTTCAATCCATGCCTTGAGCGACATACGAATACATCCTGTGGGTAACGCATATCCTGGATCACTTCTAGGCTCCCGGAGGTCGAGGAGCGTGGTTAGGCAGCGTCCATGTCGGTGGTTGCCAGCTACCGAGACATCCTCCCCCTGAGGTGCGTGATAGTAGTGAGTGGGAGGCCGTGGACTTCGTGGCCGTAAGTCGCTCCAGCCTGTGGGCCAGCTCTCTCTACCTTCAACAGCGTCTGAAACCGTTTGGTGGAAGCCGCGAATCTCCTGATCATGAGGTGCTGCTTCCTTGTCTGGCTAATGCGCTTAATCCTGGTAGCCAGTGCAAGGCGACGGCCTCCTCCGAGATCGACTCCCAGGTAGGCTGTCTGCTGGGCTCCTTGAACTGTGATCCCGCGCATCCTCAAACGCCGAACAATAGCATGCGTGGTGGCCATGGAAGAGCATGTGACAACACTCTTCGAAACCAGCTCCAAGGATTCGTCCATCAGAGCATTGCTGAGCGCGGTGGCCCCGTTGACGATGGCTTCCTTCACGACAGCAGGCGACCCAACAGCTACTTGGGAGAGGTCGTCGATCCAGAGCCTCACCGAGAGCATCGGGTTGGCGACAGTGAGGACCTCCATCGCCCTATTGGTCATGCATCTGGCGAAGCGAGTGCCACTGCGTAGGCCTTGGATAATGGACCTGGTGGCCTGGAAAGCGTCCGAGGTGGCGTCGAACTGGGCGAGAAGACGTGGACTTGCGCACACCTGCAGCTCGAGAAAGAGAACTCGAGCTGGAACGCTGTACCGCAGGGCCCCTCTGACCAGCGTGTGCTATTCAATCATATCGTAGGAACTCTTGATGTCGCAGAGGGTGTGGCCACTGGCCATCTTGAGGCGGCAATGCAATTCCTCGTCGAGGGCTCTCATGAATGCCTCCTTGAGGGCGGAGTTCCCTTCGATCGCCGCATCCCAAGCTGGTTGCGACTCGGAGGACGGAGGAAGGAGGAAGGAGGAAGGAGGACGGAGGACTGAGGAAGGAGGAAGGAGGAAGGAGGAAGGAGGAAGGAGGAGGGACGAGGGAGGAGGGAGGAGGGAGGAGGAAGGAGGGAGGAGGCAGGAGGGAGGAGGGAGGAAGGAGGAGGGGACGAGGGAGGAGGGAGGAGGGAGGAGGGGAGGAAGGAGGAGGGAGGACGGAGGAGGGAGGAGGAGGGAGGAGGGAGGAGGAGGAGGGAGGAGGGAGGAGGGGAGGGAGGAGGGAGGAGGAGGGAGGGAGGGGAGGAGGAGCGAGGAGCGAGGAGGAGCGAGGAGCGAGGAGCGAGGAGCGAGGAGCGAGGAGCGAGGAGCGAGGAGCGAGGAGGGAGGAGGGAGGAGGGAGGAGGGAGGAGGGGAGGTAGGGAGGAGGAGGAGGGAGGAGGGAGGAGGGAGGAGGGAGGAGGGAGGAGGAGGAGGGAGGAGGGAGGGGAGGAGGGAGGGAGGGGAGGGGGAGGGAGGGAGGGAGGGAGGGAGGGAGGGAGGGAGGGAGGGAGGGGAGGGAGGAGGAGGGAGGAGGGGAGGAGGAGGAGGAGGAGGAGGAGGAGGGGAGGAGGAGGAGGAGGAGGAGGAGGAGGAGGAGGAGGGGAGGAGGAGGAGGAGGGGGAGGAAAGGCGAACGCGGGGCGCTGTCTCGTCAAAACGAGGACCCAACACCACAGGATGGTTTGGAAACAGCACGGCGTCGGAGGTGCGGCACCGGCCCTGGCCGTTCCAGTCTCGGACCCAGGATCGAGGCAGGGGTGCTCCAGCAAACGGGGGCGGCCAAGAGGGGAGTGATGACTAGCGGGGCTGGATTTTATGGCCAGGACTATGATGTCTTCCCTCCTCCTCCTCCTCCTCGTCCTCCTCCTCCTCCTCCTCCTCCTCCTCCTCCTCCCCCGTCCTCCCCGTCCTCCTCCCCCCTCCCTCTCTTCTCTCCTCCTCCTCCTCCTTCTCCTTCTCCTCATCCTCTCCTCCTCCTCCTCCTCCTCCTCCTCCTCCTCCTCCTCCTTCCTCCCCTCTCCTCCCTCCTCCCTCCTCCGGATTTCATGGCCCCCTCTTCCTATTTCAGTGCGCCCTTTGGCCCCCCTTCTCGGCCGCGCACATGCCTCCTGCCATGATCTGCGAGCTCTTCCCTTGGACGCCCTGGAAGGAGGAGCTCGCTGTCCAGGCATCGGGAGGCCGACGCCGCGCTTCGGCGCACGCTGGCTGGAGTGACGCTGGCGGGAGCTCGACGGACGCCAGCGGAAGTCGCCATTCCAGGCCGTCCAAATGGAGTCGGAGTACAGCCAAGACGCTGAAGTAAGGAACAGTTTGGGTTCGGAAGGGGCTCGATGTGCCTCAAATCCTTCCCCGGTTGTTCCTCTAGCCCTCAACGTGCACGCGTGCGCTTTTGGGGCCGAAAAGGGGCCTCGTTCCTCATCCCTTCTTTCAGCATCCCGACTCTAGATGGGGCCGGACGAAGGCACCACATCGCCGATGCATCGGCGACGCGGCTCGATGTGAGGCCCGAGGTTCTCCACGCCGACGTCGCCGATGCATCGGCGATGCATCGGCGATGCGGCGCGACCCTCCGACCCGATCTAGTCGGACCCCCCTCGAGAGGCTTCCAGCCGTTTCCCCAAGAGAGGTCCACGCGGGCCTTCCCTGGCTTTCTGGAGTCGGTCGCGAGCAGGGGCTCTCCAGGCACCGGGGGAGGCCAGACGTGAGCCCGGAGCAGACGCATCTTGGAGACCGGGGCCTCGGGGCTCACTTCGGCACGCCCAGGGGCCGGGGGCCTTCGGGCACACTGTGGCTGTGGCCGCGGCCCCTGCAGCGCCTCACGGGGGGGCACTTCGCCCTGGCCCTGGTCTTGGAGCGCCGGTCTTGGAGCGCGGGGCACTCCACGGGGCATTCCACTGGCACCGCGCCGCGTGCCGTCGTCCGTGGGCCCAGGGGCGCGGAACGGGCTCTCGGATGCCCAGGCTCGGAGCACGCCGCCGTCTTGATCTGGTAGGGCGGCAGAGGTCCGGGCCGAGGGCACGGGCGGGGCCACGGCCAAAGCAGGCGGAGAGGAAGCTGGCGTCCTCCCATCAGGGCAGCTTCGGCGGCGCCAACGCCGCGTGGCCGAGCCCTTCTTCTGCACTGTCTGGGGTGCCTTGAGCGGGGATGGCAGGAGAAGGATACGGAGGCGGAAGAGGATGATGATGATGATGATGATGATGATGATGATGATGATGATGATGATGATGATGATGATGATGATGATGATGATGATGATGATGATGATGATGATGATGATGATGATGATGATGATGATGATGCTGATGCTGATGCTGATGCTGATGTGATGATGCTGATGCTGATGCTGATGCTGATGCTGATGCTGATGCTGATGCTGATGCTGATGCTGATGCTGATGCTGATGATGCTGATGATGATGCTGATGCTGATGATGCTGATGCTGATGCTGATGATGCTGATGCTGATGCTGATGCTGATGCTGAGGAGGAGGAGGAGGAGGAGGAGGAGGAGGAGGAGGAGGAGGAGGAGGGGGAGTGAACATGAGAGGGAGAGGGTGGAAGACTGATGTTAGAGCCATCAGAGGAGAGAGCATCGGAGGCAGGCAACGACGCTGGACCGAAAAGAGGAACGTCTGCATTGGCGACGATGGCAACACTCGTACAGTCCATACTAGCGGTTGCGCAAGCATCAGCAGTCGCAGCATCAGCAGTCACATCGATAGCAGCGTAATTAGCAGTCGTGTGAGTCATTAGCGCTGCCAACAACCATCGAATCGAGTCGTGTGTCGGGCTTCGAGTGGTGATGTTGGTGGTGAGCAGGAGGAGGAGGAGGAGGAGGAGGAGGAGGAGGAGGAGGAGGAGGAGGAGGAGGAGGAGGAGGAGGAGGATGTGATGTCCACGGTCTCTCCTCCCCAGACCTTTTGCGACTTCGGTCTTTTCCTGTCGCTGGCCCTTGGAGCTCTCGACCCCTCGGGCTTCTCATCCTGAGTCGCGCTCTCCTCTGGCGCTGACAACTTTGAGCACACATCCGCCGCGATGTACGGGCCGACAGCCAGGTCTGAGTTCCCGGGGACGCGATGACCTGGAATCGACGGTGCATCGCCGATAGATCGGCGATAGGCCCCAGAGGGGCTAGGATTCAATGACCTGGAATCGACGACTCATCGCCGATGGGGAGGAGGACGAGGACGAGGAGGAGGACGCGGAGGAGGAGGAGGAGCAGGAGGAGAAGGACGAGGAGGAGTTCTAGGGGTGCGTTCCAGAGGTCGACCCCTTGACCTGTTCTTGGGTGCGTTTCGGCCTGAACTTCGAGAGGAATCCAGCCGTGGCGGCGAGACTGCTCCTGGATGCCCAAAGAGCATGGGCGACGCACGAAAGCTCCGATCCGACGACGAGGACGAGGACGACGATTCCGTCGAGGCCCAAAGCATGGACGACGCACGAAAACTCCGATCCCGAGGACGAGGACGACGATCCAATCAAGGCCACAAGAGCAAGGGCGACGCACAGAAATTCCGATCCGGCGACGAAGACGATTACGGTCAGGAACTTTTGCTTAGAGTGTCGCGTCCCACCACGCTGCGGAGCGGCACGCTGTCCACGTCCCGGCCCTCGAGCGCCGACGCCTCGAGATCTTCCCAGCCTCTCGACCCGCGAAGCGGATCGGCACGCTGTATGGGGCCGCCGCCGCGACACGCTAAGCAAGCGTTCCCGGCCGCATTCTCCATCGAGCCGCCCGCCCTCCAGGCCCTGTCGGACGGGGCCGGGCCGAGGATCGGTCCGATCCGGTGCGTTCCGCGGCGCCCTGAGGGGGCCGCCGCCGCGACACGCTAAGCAAACGTTCCCGGCCGCATTCTCCATCGAGCCGCCTGCCCTCCGGGCCCTGTCGGACGGGGCCGGGCCGAGGATCGGTCCAACCCGGAGCGTTCCGCGGCGCCCTGAGGGGGTCCAGGCGCCCGATACATCCTCCAGAGCCGCCGGACCTCAGAGCTTCGCTAGAATACAAAACGAAGACTTTGCTCGAAGAAAAATAAACGAAGACTTTGCTCGGAGGAAAAAAATAACGAAGACTTTGCTCGGAAAAAAAGACCTTGCTTTACATCCTGACCAGGCTTCGCTCGAAGGAACAAACAACGCCGTAAACAGAAACTTTTGGCGCTCCGCGCGGATTTCTCGGATCCGCGCCCGGGGCCCCGGCGGCACCTCCGGCGCCGCCCCTGGCGCGCGGAGCGCGCCAGGGAGGGGGGGTCCAGCGCGAATCCGAGAAATCCGCGTGGAGCGCGCCAAACGTTAATGTTCATGGCGTTTTTCCTTCTTCCACTTGTCCTCGCCCTGGCTTCGTCGTATCCTGCCGCGCGCTCGCTCGGCGATCGCGCGCGGGGCCGCCCTCCGCCGCGCCCCGCCCGCCGTGTGGCCCCCCGAGCGGAGCCCCCGCGCGCGCCAGGCGCAGGGGCTGCCGGGGGCCGCGCCGCCTGCGCCGTGGACGCCAGGACGCCGCGCTTTTCGTCGCTGGGGCCGCGGAGCCGTGGCGGAGCCGTGGAAGCCAAGGGCCTGCCTCGGCACGGGCGACGAGACTGTTTTTTTTATGGGTCCGGCGATAACCCGCGTTATCGGGCTTGCCCCCCCCCTCACCCCCCCCAAGGAGAACCTAACCTTGCCGGTTGTGCAGGTCCGGGGTGGGGGGGCGCGGGCACATGCAGGGCTGCCCACAGCGCGAAGGTTGGGGTTATCGGCCGGCCCCCTCCCCCCCCCCCCTCCCCCCCCCTGGTATAACCCGGGTTATCGCCGATTCAAAAAAAAGGTCTCGAAATGGTTACGGAAAGAATGGGTACGATGCCCAACAGCAGTTCCAGTTCATCTTGAACAAGACTCGCTGTCCGCGCCGCCGCGGCCAGTGTCCGTTTGGGACAGAAAGCCGCCTGCCCAACAGCGGCCGCTGTTGGTTTGGGACAACATTTGCTGTTGGGCATTTTACCCACTTTTTCCCCACCCATGCCGGGCGTCCAAACTGTCGGCGGATTGCAGCGCCGCAGCTAGTACGGAGGAGGAGGAGGAGAGGGAGGAGGAGGAGGAGGAGGAGGAGGAGGAGGAGGAGGAGGAGGAGGAGGAGGAGGAGGAGGAGGAGGAGGAGGAGCAGAAGGAGGAGGAGGAAAAAGGTACCCCTGCCTTTACCCCCTCGCCCGTTTTCCCCTCTTTGGGCATCCTGGGAGGCCCTCGTCGCCACCGCTGGATTCGCCCCGAAATCCTGGTCAGAACGCGCCCCGGGAGAGGTCCAGGGAGTAGTGGTATTGGTACATGTTGGTTTCCCTCAGTGCGGGCCAGGGAACGTGTGCCTGCCAGGATGGGGGGGGATGGAAGGGACGGTCAGCGGAAACGTCAGGCGGGGGGGGGGGGGACGGGCTCGGGGGGGTGGGGGGCGAACTCTCGAGGTTCGAGGTTCGAGTTCCTTGGGCGTCTTATTGTGAAGGCTTGACGGCCAGTGCCGCCGACCCTGAAAGACATCGACGACGACCAGGAGCGGGAAGTGGAGGAGGAGGAGGAGGAGGAGGAGGCGGAGATAAGGAGAGGGAGGAGGAGGAGGAGCAGGAGGAGGAGGAGGAGGAGGAGGAGGAGGAGGAGGAGGAGATACGGAGGAGGAGGAGATACGGAGGAGGAGGAGGAGGAGGAGGAAACGAACTCTCGAGGTTCGAGGTTCGAGGTCCTCGGGTGTCTTCTTGGGCTCCTGGCGGCTTTCCGGCCTCGGGGTGCGCGTTCCAGGGGGGCGGCGCCTCGCCGAGAGAGCGTTCCCCGAGGGAGAGCCTGGGTCGTCGGCTGCCGGTAAGCGTAACTCGGGCGTGCCCCTCTACAGGAGGAATATTCCCAAATAGTCAAATATATTTTGGGAACGATTTTTGGATCATTCTTGTGTTTTTTTTCTCAAAATTTTTCATCCAAAATCCGCATGTCGGGGGACACGCCCGACCTGATGATAAGCCGAGTTATGGCTCGAGGAGGAGGAGGCGGAGATAAGGAGGAGGAGGAGGAGGAGGAGGAGGAGGAGGAGGAGGAGAAGAAGGAGGAGGAGGAGGAGGAGATAAGGAGGAGAAGGAGGCAGGCTGGGGCTGCGCTGGGAGGATGGTCAGGGGCACCGGTAGGCCGGGGGGTCGGCTCGGGGGGGGGGGGTGCTCGACTAGCCACGAGCATTCGGAGCTGGAACTGCTGGCGCGCTCCTGTGCGCCAGAGAGGGGTTCCATCGCGGATGCAACAGATCCTCGCGGACCCCGACACTTTACGTTTATGCAGGCATACACCCATACATATATATATACATATATATATATATATATATAAATGTATATGTATATGCATATGCATATGTATATGTATATGTATATGCACAATTGTAGGTGTGTGTGTATGTATGAATGTATGTATGTATATATGTATGTATGTATATATGTATGTCTGTGTGTATATATGTATGTGTGTATGTGTGTGTATGTATGTATGCATGCATGCATGCATGCAAGTATGTATGTATGTATGTGTACATTTATATGTGTATATGTATTTGTATTTGTATATGTATTTGCATATGTACATGTATATGTATTTGTATATGTATACGTATATGTATATGTCGGTGACCATGTATATGTTTATGTGTATGTATGCGTATATGTATGTGTGTATGTGCACGTGTGTGTGTACATGTATATGTATATAGTTAGGCACATGTGTATGTCTATGTCTATGTGTATGTATTTTGACATGCATATGCATATGTATACGTATATGTATTTGTATATGTGCGTGCATATGCATATGCATATGCATATGAATACATATATATATACGCATGCAGACATAGGTATATGCACATGCACATGTATGTGTATGTGTACGTGTATATGTATGTATGCATGTATGCATGTATGTAGGTATGTATGCATGTATGTATGTATGGTACGGGGGAAAGTAATCATATGCTTGTTGGGGCTATGGGGCTACAGGACTATAGGGCTATAGGGCTGTGGGGCTATCGGGCTATATGGGCTATATGGCCATAGGGGTATAGTGCTATAGGGCTATTGGGCTATCGTGCTATATGGGCTGTATGACTATAGGGCTATAGGGCTATAGGTCTATAGGGCTATTGGGCTATAGAGCTATAGGGCTATAGGGCTCTAGGGCTCTAGAGCTACAGGGCTCTAAGTCTCTAGGGCTATAGGGCCATAGAGCTATAGGGCTATAGTGCTACAGGGCTACAGGGTTATAGGGCTGTTTGGCTATATTTGGCTAGAGGGCTATATGGGCTATATGGGCTATTGGGCTATTGGGCTATTGGGCTACAGAGCTATAAGGCCATAGGGCTACATGGCTATAGGGTACCCGGGCACCCCTGGGCACCTCCGGGCACCCCCGAGCACCCGAGCATCCGGGCACCGACGTGCACCCAGGCACCCGGGAACCCGGCCACCGGCCACCGAAATCTTGGGGCACCGGGCACCCAGGGGCACCCGGGCACACGGGCACCCGGCCACCGGCCACCGAAATCCTGCCGAACAAATCCTAAGCTTTATGAATCCGCTAGGATCCCTACAGAGGCAAGCTCTGATGGGGGAATATTAAGTCGTGCCTGTTCCTCTACAGGTGGAGTATTCAAGAATTGTAAAACATAGTCTGGTGAGGATATGCTCTGATTATTTTTGGAACATGTCTGCTTTTTTGTTGATTATGTTTTCTGCCAAAATCCGCCTGTAGGAGGACATGCCCGACCTAAGTAGATATTTTCCCAATCGCCAGTAGGGGCCCACTAGCCTGCCCCGCCCAGGAACGTCCGGATTCTCTCTCTCGGGGGCCCTGTCGCCGATCCATCGGCGAGGTGCCGCCGATTCCAGGCCGATGATTACCCCGTCCCCTGAGCCGGTGCCCCCGTGACGTTCCCCCTGAGTAGAGGAGGAGAGTGTCTGCCTTTGTCAGGTTCGCTGCTTCTTTCAGTGCGCGGTGCGGGCTTTCGCCGCAGGCGGCGGCTCACCAGGCTTGGGCCCTTGTTGGCTCTGGGCGCGCGCTCCTGCCTGGAAGGAGGAGGGGCTTCTCACCCCTGCGGGGGTCACGTCTCAAGCTGAAGGAGAGGGGGCGTCGGTGCAAGCCGTCCAAGGTAGCAGTGACGCGACGGGGTGCAGGAGGGGGGGGGGTAGGGGGCAGGGAACTTTGCTGCTGCTGCCCCTCCTCCTCCTCCTTCCAGATTTCTCGTGGGCCGAGTTTTAGTCCGGGGGTTGAGGCGGATCTGGCCATGAGCGCGGACGCTCGAAATCATCCTCATCATCACCATCACCATCACCAGCGCCAGCGCCATCATCATCATCATCATCATCATCATCATCATCATCACCATCATCAGCATCACCATTCATCATCATTACCAGCAGCATCGTCATCATCATCATCATCAGCAACATCATCATCACCATCACAATCACCATCATCATCATCAGCATCATCACCACCATCACCATCATCATCATCACCATCATCATCCCCATCACCATCACCATCACCATCACCACCGCCATCATCATCATCGCCATCATCATCATCACCACCACCATCATCATTATCATCGTCATAGTCATCATCATCATCACCATCATCGTCATCATCGTCAGCATCATCACCATCATTATCATCGTCATCATCATCACCACCATCATCAACATCACCATCAGCACCACCACCACCACCATCATCATCGTTATCATCTTCGGCATCGTCGTCATCACCAGCATCATCAACGCCATCATCATCATCATCATCATCATCATCATCATCATCATCACCATTCTCATCGTCATCATCATCACCACCATCATATGCGCCCCTGTTGTTACCATCATTGTTTCAAAGTCTTCATTGTCAGCATCTTCATCAATACCACCACCATCACCGCCATCATCGCCATCATCATAATCATCATCACCATCATCATGGTCATCGCCATCGTCATGGTAATACTCATTGTTATACTCACCATCACCATCGTTATACTCACCATCACCACCACCATTGTTTTACTCACCACCACCACCATCACCATCACCATCACCATCACCATCACCATCACCACCACCATCATCGCCACCATTATCATCACCATCACTATCATCACCATCATCATCACCACCAGCATCATGATTATCATCATCATCAGCATCATCAGCATCATCACCAGCAGCATCATCACCAGCAACACCACCACCAGCACCAGCACCATCACCATCACCATCACCATCACCACCATCATCATCATGAGCAGCATCATCATCACCATCACCACGACCATCAGCACCATCATCAGCATCATCACCATCATCATCACCAGCACCACCACCACCATCATCAGCATCACCAGCATCAGCATCGTCATCATCATCACCATCATCATCATCATCATCATCATCATCATCATCATCGTAACCATTACCATCACCATCACCAGCATCACAACGCTCATCATCATAAGCATCATCATCACCATCACCATCACCAGCATTCTCATCATCATCATCATCAGCATCATCATCGTCATCATCATCATCATCATCATCATCATCATCATCATCATCGTCACAATCATCATTAACAATCACCCCTTGGACCTCTACAGAGGCTCGTTTTGGCTTGAATCTCTAGGGGGATCCAGCCGTCGTGACGAGGGCGCCCCAGGAGGCCCCCATTATGAAACAGCACAGCCAGAAACACATATCATCCTCGAGCTTCGATCCTCGAAGCCCGTCGTCGTCGTTCTCCTTTTCCTCCTCCTCCTCCCCCTTCCCCTCCTCCTCCGCCTCCCCCTTCCCCTCCTCCTCCTCCTCCTCCCCCTTCCCCTCCTCCTCCTCCTCCCCCTCCTCCTCCTCCTCCTCCTCCTCCTCCTCCTCCTCCTGCTCGCCGCGACTGCGCGCGCGCCACGCCCGCAGGAGCTCTGGAGCCCGGCCCTGGCCTGCGGCCGCCGAGCACCGAGGCGGTCGCTGGCCCCTGTGGGGGGCAGGGGCCCCTCCGCCTCGGTCTCCTCCGCCTCGGTCTCCTCTTCGGTCTCCTCCTCTGTCCCCGCCGCCTCCTCCTCCGCCTCCTCCTCCTCCGCCTCTGGAGCTGCGGGCTCCTTCCTCCCGCCCCGAGAGCGCCCCCCCTCCCCCCCCCTCATCCATTAGAACGGCTTCGGCTCCTCTTGGGACCCTGGGGGACCTCTCATCTTGGAGGCCATCGATCAAAGGAGGGTTCCGCAGTTTGCCTCGCCCCCCTCGAGCTTAAGAAGGCTCCTCGCGGGGCGCTCCTGGGGCGCTCTAAGGCGCTCTTGGGGCCGCCTTGGCGCCCCATTCTTTGGAGAGGCGTTTGGCGGACGCGACCGACCCTTTCGCGACCCCGGGCGTTATATGTACACACTTGTATAGATGTGTATGTATACGTATATGTGTATTTGTATGTGTATATACATATATATGTATGTATTCATTTGTATTTACACACATATATATATGTATATATTTACACATCGAGGGGCACTGGCGTATTCACCCCTTCTGAAGTCGATGTTGGCCTTTTTGAAACTACACTGGCGATGTTGGTATTTGGTTGCGGGCCTCCTCACCTCCATGCACATACGAATATCACTCCTCCTCTCGCGAGCGGCAACCCCAGAAGGTAGAGCACACGATTGACATCAGTTCGCGTTGTGCAGTGCAAAAGCCGCGCGACCCATGATTGACCACGATGACAAGCCCGTTTCAGCCTGGGCAAGCTGTGCAAAGCCCGGCTGAGTTTCACAAAGCCTTCAGCCCCTGCTGAGCTTTGTTGAACCCTGCAGAGTCCTGCTAAGACTTGGTAGTCCTTGCTATGTCTTTGAAGGCCATGCTCAGCCCTGCGAAGCCCTGGTAAGCAATGCTAAAGCCTAATTGGCTCTGCTAGGCAGGTGCCAAGCCCCAGCGATCTCTGCAAAGCCCTGCTAAGTCTTGGTGCGCCTTGCTGAACCCTGGTGAGATTTGCGATGCCCTGGTGAGCTCGGCTGACCCCTTCTCAGCTTGGTAAGCCTTGCCTGGCCCAGCTACCCTTGGCAAGCCTGGTAAGCCCTGCTAAGTCTTGCTGAGCCGTGCCCGGCCTCGGCAAGCTTTGCAAATCCTGCTAACCCTTGCGAAGCTTGGAGCCCTGCGGATCTTTGCTGAGCCCTGCTAAGCCCTGCTTAGACATGGTAAGACTTGCTAAGCCTTGGTGAGCCCAGCCAAGGCGTTGTAAACCTCGCAAAGCCCTCGTGCGCCTGCTGAGCACTGCTAGTCAGAGCCCTTCTAAGTCCTGGCATGCCCTGCTGAGCACTGTTACGCTCTGGCCAGCTTGACTATGCCCAGGAGAGTTTTGCTAAGCCCTGCTCAAGCTTGGCCAACCTTGCTCAGCCCAGCTGAGCTGGATAAGCCCTGCTAAGCCGTGCTGGACCTTGTTCAGCCTTGGCAAGCTTGCAACACCTTGCTAAGCCTTGCGAAGCCGTAAGCCCCCCTGAGATGTGCTCAGCTGTGCTCAACTTTGCTCAACCCTGAAGAGCCCTGCCCAGCCTTGGTAATAATTGTTCAACCATGGCCAGCTCTGGTGAGCCTTATAAGCCTTTGGTAAGCTTTGCAAGGCCCTGGTGGGCCTTGCTGAGCCTTTGTAAGCAGTGGTATGCTTTTGTAAGCCTTGTTAAACCTTGCTAATTCGTCGGTAGGGAATCCGTAGTAGGGAGGATGAGGATGATGACGAGGGGCATCGGGAGGATACCCTGGCAATCCTTGCGAAGCGCTATGCCCTGCTAAGCTTTGCTGAGTTTTGCTCAGCCTTGGCACGCATTGTTAAGCCCTGCTACTCCTTGGGAATCCTTCGGCCCTGCTGAGCTTCGCGGAGTTTTGCTGAGCCCTTCGAAGACCTGCTGAAAAATAGTAAACCTTCATGAGCGTTCTTAAACCTTGCTGAGGTCTTGTGAACCGTGCTAGCCCCACTGGGCTTGCTAAGCGCTGCTAAATCCTGGCAAGTACTGCCAAGCCCTGCTGCGTCCTGGTACGCCCTGCTGAGCCCTGCTAAGCTGTGTAAACTTTGTTATGCCCTGGTGAGCTTTGCTAAGCCTTGCTTAGCTCGGTAAGCCTTGCTAAACCTTGCTGGGCCGTGTTCAGCCTTGGTAAAGTTTGTCAATGCCTGGTAGTGTTTGCGAACCCTTGAGCCCTGGTGAGCTTTGTGAAGCCCTGCAAAACTCGCTTCAGACCGTGTAAGCCCTGCTAACCGTGGTAAACTCTGCTAGGGTATTGTAAAGCTTGCTTAGCATTACTGGGGTTGCTAAGCAGTGCTAAGCCCAGGCAAGCTTTGCGAAACCTTGCTACGTCCTGGTACGCGCTGTAGAGCAGTGTTAAGCTCTGGTAAGCTTTGTCCTGTTATACTTGGTACACCTTGCTATGTTCAGGTGGGCCATGTAACCCTTGCTAAGCTCAGGTAAGTTTGCCTTGCTAGGCCATGCTATGCCTTGTTGAGCCATGCGACATGCTGTTCAGCCTAGCCAAGCCCTGGTCGACGCTGCTGAGCCACGCTCAGCTCTGCTAAGCATTGCTGCTCCCTGGCAGTCTCTGCTGTGCTTTGCTCAGCGTTCCCGAGCCCACCTCAGCCCTAGTAAGCCTTGGTAAGCTTGTCCAAGCCATGGCGCCAAACATCAGGACCGAATTTTTGTAGCCGCCAACGACCGAACCAGTACAACGCGCTTGGCGGTCGATGCCTGCGCAGCGAGCTCTTCTGGAGGGGAACACAGAGGCATCGCGTGCCAGCCTCCTTGGCTGCCGTCGCTTTGCCTGCCGCCCACGTGCACTCTGGGTTGGCGCAGTCGTAGACCATCACCCACCTACACTTTGGACCGGCCTGCCGCCATCTTGCGCTCTGCACTGGCGCGCACTCGGCAACAAAAAACAGCGGGAGGTGGGGGTTCAGTGCAAGGCGTCGGAGCCGTGAGCCCGCGCTGGCCAGCACCTCGCTCCCCTGGGGGGGCTGCCGCCCCCCCCCCCAGGCTCGGGACCAGGAGGGGGGCGCGACGGGGGGGAGGGGAGCCAGGGATCCCCCCACTCGTCCCCTCCTCCCCACTGGTCTCGACTCCGGGGGGCAGGGACCTGTGAGGGAACTGGTGGAGAGGGAGATGGAGAACACGTGTATCCATGTAAGAATAGATCCTGGCCAAGAAAGTAGGGGGTCGATGACCCCCGCGACGCGAAGAACCTTCCAGCCCGTCTTGACGCGTGTATGGGGGACCGAAGACCCCCACAAAAAAAACTCAATATTGCGAAGGCCCTACGGCCGGTGCCGCCGACCCTGAAGACGGCGACGACGAGGACGACGAGGATGCTGAGGAGAAGGTGGCGGAGGACGCTAGGGAGCAGGAGGGGCGAGGAGGAGGAGGAGGAGGAGGAGGAGAAGGAGGTGCGAGGGGGGAGGAGGAATAGGAGGGGAGGAGAGGGAAGAGGGGGAGCCTCTTGAGGCTACCTTGGGATCTCTTGGAGGCTTCTTGGGGCTTCTCGGGGTGATTCTTAGGGGCCATGGGGGCTTCCTGAGAGCATCTGAGGCCGAGGGCTCGACATGTTCGTTCGGGTCCCCCGTCTGGGCTCCTCCTTGGGGCCGTCTTGGGGGCCTCTTCGGCTGTCTTGGAGGCCTCTTGGTCGGTCTTGGGGCCCTCTTGGGTCGTTTCGGAACTCTTTTGGAGGCCTCTTGGGCCATTTTGCGGCGGTCTTGGGGGTTTCTTGGCCGGTCTTGGATCGTCGGGAAGTTGACCAGGTGACAACGCCGAAATCTTAAAAAAAACGTGGGGGAAATCGACGACTTTTGCCCATGGAGGCCGTCTTGGATGTCCTCTTGGAGGCATCTTGGGGCGTTGTGGAAACCTTTTGTGCCTTCTGGAGGTTACTTTGGCGACTTATACCGATACCTTAGCGATATGGAACCCTCGAAGATCGTCTTGGGGACATCTTGGAGCACTTTTGCCGCGTCCTGCGGCTTTTCTTGGCCGCCGAACCATCCCGAGGGGGAGTCGTATCCGCCCCGGGACCCCCCGGGGACCCCCTGGGACCCCCCCCCGGGACACCCCCCCCTCGGGACCCCCCACCCCCGGGCGGGGAAAGGATCAAAGGGAAGGGGCTTCCCTTCGACTCAACTACAACGTTGCTCAATTTCGCTGTGGCTGGCGCGCTCGAGGAGGAGGGCCCTGTGAAAGTGGGGGGAGCGGCGACGGGCCTAGGGAAAGGAGGGAGAGCGGCGAAGGCGACGACGACGACGACGAAAGCGACCACGACGACGACGACGACGAGTCAACCGGAACAGCCTCTTCCACACGCCGACAGGGTCGGCGGATTTCAGAATGGGGGAAACGCCAGGAACCATCTATATATATACACACATGTACATCCATCCATCCATCCATACAACCATACATCTATACATCCATACATCCATACATCCATACATCCATACACCCACACATACAGACATACCTACCTACCTACCTACCTACCTACCTGCCTACCTACGTACACACATACATACATACACCCATACGTACGCACATAAGCACTTACAAACATGCAGGCATACCCGCATACATACACATACACACATGCTTGCGCACACACACACACATCGATACACACATGCGTACATACATACATACATACCCAAATGCAAATATACACATACATACATGGACATGTACGTACACATGTATACAGACATACATACGTACGCACATCCAGACATGAATGTCTTATGCATGCATGCCAATCTGTCTGTCTAGTTGTCTGTTTGTTTGGTTGTATGTATGTACGTTTGTACGTATATACTTATATGTGTGCATATATGTACATAAATAGACATAAACACATACATATATACACATATCCACACCTACACGAGCACCCTTCGGGTGATAAGGAGGTTCGGAGTTCAGGGGGGCGGGGGGAACCTCCGTCGCACACAATCGATTTCACTATCGATCTCACAATCGATGTCACTATCGATCTCACAATCGATCGCACAGTCAACCTCACTATCTGTCTTATAATCGATCTCATCGTCGATCCCAGTACCGATCTCACGAACGATCCTACGATCGATCGCACAGTCGTCGTCACAATCGACCTCACTATCGATCCCCACTACCGATCTCACTGTCGATCTGACTACCAGTCCCAGTACCAATCTTACCATTAATGCCACTATCGATCTCACTATTGGTTTCGTTATCGATTCCAGTATCGGTCTCGCTATCGATCTCACTATCGGTACCACTACTGATGTCAAGGTCGATCTCACAGTCGATGACATTATCGATATCACGGTCGATCTAATTAGCGATCTCATTATCGAGTTCACTATCGATCGCATGCTCGATCTCACCATCGATTTCACGATCGGTCTCACCACCGATTTCACTATTGATTTCACTATCGATCTCACTATCGATCTCGATATCGACCTCACAAGACACCGCAGGACACCACGGGCCACCGCGGAACACCGCGGGACACCGCGAGACACCACGAGACACCACTGGACACCACGGGACACCACTGGCCGCTGGACACCACGGGACACCGCGGGACACCACGGGACAACGTCACGGGACACCCTGGGACACCGCGGGACACCGCGGGACACTACGGGACACCACGGGACACCACGGGACACCACGGGACACCGTCACGGGGCACCATGGGACACTGCGGGACACCGCGGGACACTACGGGACACCACGGAACACCACGGGACACCATCGGGACATTATGGCGGGATATCGCGGGACGCCACCGAAACATTATTAGGACACTGTCTGGACATCAATCGAGGCACCGCAGGACACTACGGGACACCACGGGACACTACGGGACACCATCGGGACACCACGGCGGGACACCCCCGGTACCCGCCCGCCACGCGGCCAGGGTTGGGGTGGATTTCTGTCCTCGCCGCGCCCTAGCCAGAGGAGGGTTTATTCCTCGCGCCCGCCCACGCAGCTTCGCCTCGCCCGCATGCACGACTATAGGGACTGCCTTTAGACACTTCCCCCACCTGATTGGGATTTCTGACCATGTAGGCGCTTTGGTGTCTGCCAGGGTCTACTTAATAGAATCAATAGGTAGGCCTGATGTCATATAGATTTCTCCTACGTGAGGTAGTCGTCTGCTTCTATTTTCTAATGTGTGTCTTGTCTCTTGAGTTTTCAGCTGGATATTCGTTCGCTTCTGCTCTACTTGACCGCCACCATGTATATCCTTCTCCGTCTCCCTTCGTCCTTCTCCTCCTCCTCCTCCTCCTCTTCTACCTCCTCCTCCGACCTCCTCCCCTTCCTCACTCCCTGGCCTCCTCCTTCCCCCTCCTCCCCCTCCTCTACCACTCCCTCCTTCGTCTTCTCCTTCTCCCCTCGTAACTCGTGCTTGGCATGCGGCCTGCAAGGTTGATAGAGGACGGAGGATGGGGGATAAGGATTTTGGGAAGCTGGAAGGACAGGGAAACAAGGAAGGAGGGAGCGCTCCGTGCTTGCACCCTGTGGCACGACACGAACCTCAAACCGAAACCGATTTCCCGGTGGGGGGCTTTCGTTTCCACTTCGATCTCACCCCCTCACTTTCGATTCAATTTAGCACCTTGCTCCCGATCCTTCTCCTCTTCTACTCGGCGGCGCGCCCAGGGGGGAAGGCAGACGGGGGGGCTTCGGGGGGCAGGAACCAATGCCTCACTCAACCGATCTCGCTATCGATCTCATGACCGATCTCACAATCGATCTCACCCGATCGTTCACACAATCGATCCCACTATGGATCTCACAATCGATCTCACAACCGATGTCACTATCGATCTCACAACCGACCTCAAAAGTGACTCCACTATCGATCTCACTACTGATCGCGCTTGCGATCTCACATTGCGCTATCGATGCCACTATCGATCTCACTATCGATCGCACTATCGGCTTCACTATCGGCCTTACGGGACACCGCGAGACACCACAGGACACCGCGCCACGGGACACCACGGGCCACCGCGGAACACCACGGGACACCACGGTAAAAATGAGGTTCTGGGGGGGGAGCCAACGTTTTACTCAATCGAACTCATTATCGATCTCACGATCGACATCACAATCGATTTCACCCGACCGATATCAGTATTACTCTCAGAATCGACCCTACTATCGATCACAATCGATTTCACGATCCCCCTCTGTATCGATCTCAACATCGATCCCACTAACGTTCTCACTATCGGTCTCACAATCCATGTCACAATCGATCTCACTACCGATTTCACAATCTATCTAACTATCGATTTCACTATTGACCTCGCTATGGATCTCACTATCGATGTCAGTATCGCCCTCACCACAGGACACCACTGGGACACCATCGCGGTACGGCGGGACTCCGCGGGACGCCATCGACACACCACCAGGGCACCATCGGGAGACCAATCGAGACGCCGCGGGACAGCACGGGACAGCGTGGGACACCACGGGACACCATAGGGACACCACGGCTGGACACCCCTGGTACCCGCCCGCCACGCGGCCAGGGATGGAGTGGACTTCTGTCCTCGCCGCGCCCTAGCCAGTGGAGGGTTCATTCCTCTCGCCCGCTCAGGTAGCTTCGCCCCGCCCGCACGCACGACACGAACCCGAAACCGAAACCTATTTCCCAGTACTGGGCTCTCCGTTCCGCTTCGATCTCACCCCCTCACTTCCGATCGATCTCAACATCGATCGCATTATCGATCTCACTATCGGTCTTAATGCCGAATTCACGATGGGTCTCAATCTCGATATCACTGTCGATCTTACGATCGATCTTTTTATCGATCTCAACAGCGATTCCACTATCGGTCTCGCAATCGACTCCCCTACCGACCTCACTATTGACCTCGCTACCACGGTGGATCACTCATCGATTTCACTAGCGATCTCACAATCGATCTCACAATAGACCTCCCACTCGACCTCACTGTCGATCTGACTGTCGATGTCGATCCAACTTTCGATCACACTGAAGATTTCAACATCGGTCTCACTATCAAATTTACGGTCGATGTCACTGTCGATCCCACTATCGATATAACTATCGGTCTCACTATCGATCTCACAATCGATCTCACTATCGATCCCACTAGCTATCTCACCATTGATCTCACTGTCGAATTCACTATCGGTATCACCGTTGATCTCACTATCGATCTCACCGTCGATCTCACAATCGAAATTACTATCGGCATCACTATCGATGGCACAATCGAACCCACGATCGATCTCACAATCGATCTCACTATCCCTCTCACGATTGATTCCACTAGTGATACCACAATCGACCCCACTATTGATCTCACTGCCAATTTCACTAACGATCTCACTATCGGTCTCACTATTGATATCACGATATCACCGTCCTTCACACTATCGATCTCACTATCGATCTCATTGTCGATCTCACTCTCGATATTACTAGTGGTATAACTATCGATCGCACAACCGATCTCACTAACACAGTCGATTTCACTATCCCTCTCACCATCGATCTCACTAACGAGCTCACAATCGATCTCACAATCGACCTCACACTCGACCTTCCTATCGATCCCTCTATCGGTCTCACTATCGATCGTACTGTCGATCCCACGATCGATCTCACTATCGATCTCACGGGACACTACGGGACTCCACGGGACACCGCGGGACACCATGGGACACCACGGGACACTGCGGGACATTGTCAGGACACCGCGGCGGGACACCACGGGACACCACGGGACACCGCGGGACACCATGGGATACCACTGGACACTACGGGACACTGCGGGACACTGTCAGGACACCGTGGCGGGACAGTACGGGACACCGCGGGACACCATCGGGACACCACGGGATTCCACGGGACACCATCAGGGGACACCACGGGACACCGCGGGACAACATCGGGACACCACGGGACACCACGGGACACCACTGGACACCATTGGGACACCACGGCGGGACACCGCGGGACAGCATCGACACACCAGCAGCCCGCCATGGGGACACCAATCGACCACCGAGGGGCATCTTCGGCACCCGCCCGCCACGCGGCTGGCGGGGCCAGACTTCTGTCCTCGCCGCGCCCTAGCCAGAGGAGGGTTCATTCCTCTCGCCTGCCCACGCAGTTACGCCTCGCCCGCACGCACGACACGAGCCCGAAACCGAAACCGATTTCCCGGTGGTGGGCTCCCCGTTTCACGCCGATCTCGCCCCCTCACGTCCGATCGATCTCAATCTCGATCTCACTATCGATCTCAATTTTGATCTCAATCAGCACCAGGCCCCTCTCCCGCTCTTGCTCCCGATCCTCCCCCTCGTCCGCGCGGCGGCGTGCCCATGGGGAGCAGGCAGAGGGGGCGGGCCTTGGCAGCAGACTCGGAAGGCCTCTGGCCTTCTGCGACGCTTTCGCAGACTCTCTTCGGAAGACGCGGGGGGCTTCCGAGAAGCTCCGCGGTCTTCCGAGAAGGCCTGCCCCCTCTCGCTCTCCCCCTCGGGGGCGCGGCCGGTCCATCACCTCCTCCCTTCTTCTTCCTCCACCCCATTGCAGTTGCTGAGCGGCGCTCGGTCCGCAAGCGAGCTTTCGCTAGGCGCGTCCGGGGCTCTCCCTCTCCGTCTCCTCCTCGCTCCCCCCCCGTGCTTGCCAGCCCTGCTCGCTCTGCTTCCCCTCCTCCCCTTCCTTCCTCCTTCTCCCTCCCTCCCCCCTTCCCTCCCTCCCTCCTCCCTAGATCCCCCTCCTTCCTCCTCCTCCCTCTCCTCCTCCCCTCCCTCCCTCCTCCCTTGATCCCCCCTGGCCCCACCTTCCTCCTTGTCTCCCCTCCTCCAGTCCCCAGGTCCTTCGCAGCGTGCGGGAGCGCCTGGAGGCCCGGATGCGCCAGGCGGCCCCGAGGGGAGGGACGCGGCATATTCGATGGGGTCGAAGGCCTCCTCCTCCGCCTCCTCCTCCTCCTCCTTTTTTCCCAACCCTCCTGCGTTGGGTTCTCGTTTTGAATAGAGCACTGCTCGCGCGTCTCCTTCCTTCCTTCCCGTCCCTCTCTTCCCCCTCTGCCTTTTACCTCGCTCGTCGCCATCCCTGGGGGGCTGCGATCTGTGAAACTGTCGCCACTTTCGAGGCCTGCTGGGGGGCCCAGCACAGTGGGTACCCACCGCAGACTCAAATTAGACCTCGCCGTCCCTGGGGGGCTGCGATCTGTGAAACTGTCGCCACTTTCGAGGCCTGCTGGGGGGCCCAGCACAGTGGGTACCCACCGCAGACTCAAATGGGACCTCGCCATCCCTGGGGGGCTGCGATCTGTGAAACTGTCGCCACTTTCGAGGCCTGCTGGGGGGCCCAGCACAGTGGGCTTCCCGCACGTCTTTCTCCTGCTCTTCGTTCCCGACTCCCCATGTCCTCATCGAGCGTGTAGCTGTTGCCCATCTTTCTTGTATGGTTCTCCTGCGCATCATGCCATAGGCGCGTGTCCCAAGTAACTTACATATCAAACAACGGATCCTGCAATTTGATTGTCCATGCAAGTTTCGGCCAACTCCTCGTTTCCCATGATACAAATGGGTCGGGTACGTCACAGGGTAATTTCTTCCTCCTTCTCCTCGTCGTCCTCCTCCTCCTCCTAGGGACGCGGGATATTCGACCTTCTCCTCTCCTTTGTCACCCGCAGCGGGGTGTTTGAAACCTGACATCCGCCGCTCTGTTTCTGCAATCCGCGGCCCCAGAGTTCCTGGCCACTGGCCCGCGGGTAGTTTGGCGGTCCGGACCCATGTTGGATGGCCCCAGCGACCGATGACGGGCCTCGGGAGGCCGGACTCGGAAAGTAGCCGTCGGGATTCAGGGTTGGGAGCTTGTCGAGGCGTCTGACCGTTTTCTGGTTTGGGGGGGGCCCTGGGGGCAGGGAGGAGGGAGGGCGAGGAGGGAGGAGAGGAGGGAGGAGGGCCGTTTTGAGAGGGAGAGGGAGAGGGAGAGGGAGGAGGAGGAGGGCGGAGGA
>CAUYUJ010004333.1:59274-70999 GCA_963575745.1 Prorocentrum cordatum
AGTAGTAGTAGTAGTAGTAGTAGTAGTAGTAGTAGTAGTAGTTGTAGTAGTAGTAGTAGTAGTAGTAGTAGTAGTAGTAGTAGTAGTAGTAGTAGTAGTAGTAGTAGTAGTAGTGGTAGTAGTAGTAGAGATCCGTGAGGTTCCTCGATGCGCCGGTGCGCACATGCTGTCCCGTTGCAGGGATACGTCGGGGCGAGGAAGGAGGAACGAAGTAGATCGACTTTGACGGCGTTGTTGCGGGGGTGTTGCGGGGGGAGGGGGGGGGTCGTTGCGGTTGTGTCCGGGGGGGTGGCTCTGACGGTCGGCGCTTGCCGCCTTTGCTTTGTTGTTGTCGTTGTTGTTGAAATTTCATTATTGAAGAATTATTATAGTCGACCCCCCCTCCGGTGTGCATTTTTTTTTTTTTTTTTTTCAATTGAAGTGCTTTCCCCGGGGCTCGCACTTTTTTGGTTTGTTTGTTTTTCAGGGGAAGTCACTCGGCTCAAACTGCGTTTCTGGCCCCCGAACCACAATAACAACAACGGCAACGGCTCCCGCTTGATATTTCTTCACAACAATTTATTCTAAAATTGCGTTCTCGCGCGGAATTCCCCCACAATTTATTATTCAGGGATCGCGCTCTCGCGTGGAACTTTCTCGCAATTTATTCAGGCGCCGCGCCCTCGACATTCAGGAGTCACGCTCTCGCTGTGGATTTCCTCACGGTTGATTTGGGAGTCGAGTTGTCGCTCGAGTCTTCTTCTCGTTTCATGCAGGACGCACGCTTGAGCAACCCGCTTGCTCGACCTGGCCGCCTGGGCCTTCCTCCCCGACCCGCCTGGTAGGGGGGTCTACCCGCTCGATCTGCCTGTCTGGTTCTGCCACGTGGTTTCTGCTAATAGCCCGTGCTCCATCTTCCTCCCTCACCCTTCTCCTTCCATCCGTCCCCTCTTCCCCTGCCTTAGGGGCTGCACGAAAGACACGTTGCAGGTAAGAAAGATATATCCTCCCAAGGGGGGTCAGATCGAAGACGAAGAGGGCGGGTATCGAGGGTTTGGAATATACGTGTTGACTGGTTCGCGGTCAGATAAGAGCGAACAATCTTACACTGATTGTGTGATTGTTGTTGCTGCTGTTGATGGTGGTGGTGTTGTTGTTGCTGTTGCTGTTGCTGTTGCTGTTGCTGTTGTTGTTGCTGTTGTTGTTGCTGCTGTAGTAGTAAGTAGTAGTAAGTAGCAGTAGTAGTAGTAGTAGTAGTAGTAGTAGTAGTAGTAGTAGTAATTGTAGTTCTAGTTGTAGTAGTAGTAGTCGTAGTAGTAGTAGTAGTAGTAGTAGTAGTAGTAGTAGTAGTAGTAGGGCAGAGTAATTAAAACGGACAATCATAATAGTCCTAGTAGTAGTAGGTAGTAAGTAAGAGAAGTAGTATGTAGTAGTAGTATTAGTAGTAGTAAGTAGATAGTAAGTACGTATTGTAGTAATTAGAACAAGTAGGTAGTAGTAGTAGTATTAAATAAGTATTAGAAGTAGTAGTATAGTAGTAGTAAGAACAGATAGTACTATAGTAGTAGTAGTTTTGAAGAACATAGAAATAGGAAAAAGAAAATTTAATTGTTGGGCCCCCTGGTGCACGCCCCCCCCGCCGCGCCTAGGCCGCAGCCACATTTTCATCATTTTTCGTGAGGAAGTCTCAGGCAAAACGGGTTGGTCCAGATCCGGTTGTGTTGTTACGATCGGTTTTCCCTTGCAAAAAATAAGCTAAAGTGGACATTTCTTGTTCTAACATAGCCAAACTTCAAGAATCCCTTGCAAAACATAAGGTAAAGTGGACATTCGCGCGCGCAAGACGAAATCCTTCCAAAACCTTAGTGTTCGCAGCGATTTTAACATAAAAACATCAAAAAACCAATGGTTTTTCAAAAACAAAATGTCAAAATTTCATCCCGCGCGCTCTTGCGGATTCGTAGGAAACCCAACACTTTTTAATCATTTCTGTCAAACGGGCTTTTGCGAGCAACTTCTTCGAACTTCTGCAACAACGGTTGCGCACCTGCCAGGGCCATCATCCCTGTCAAATAATACCATGCGGGACACATTCGTTTTTTCTTCGCGCGCGCACGCCGTCGTCGTCGGCCGCGGGGCCCTGAATAGTAGCCACGGTCGTCCGCATGCCACGAAGTGAAGTGTCCGAACGTCATAGGGAGGGAAGCTGGGTGTGGGTGGTGGCGAAGAGTCGTTTGGAAATTTGGTAGAGCTTGAACCGGCCCCCCCACAAAGTGGGGGCATTGCCCGCCTCCTATGAAAACCCTGCACTGGTGAGAACGGTGTGTCCCCACGTGCTAGTAATTGTTGTTGTTGTTGTTGTTGTTGTTGTTGTTGTTGTTGTTGTTGTTGTGGTTGTGGTTGTGGTTGTGGTTGTGGTTGTGGTTGTGGTTGTGGTTGTTGTTGTTGTTGTTGTTGTCGTTTTTTTTTATTCCGGCGAGGCCAGCGCCAGAAAAGCTGGATCGCCTTGAGAAGAAGCGCGCACGATGCCAAACGGGTGCGCGGGGAATGGACGTCCGAGCGGTGGCAGGCCGAGGTCAGGCCTGCGTGCCCGCAAAGGGGGCGGCCACGCGGGGCGCAGGCGGGGAAAGCACTGCAGGCTCTGCGGCTGGCGCTGCACACAGTCAGTCAGTCAGGCTCTGCTGCTGCTGCTGCTGCTGCTGCTGTTGTTGTTGTTGTTGTTGTTGTTGTTGTTGTTGTTGTTGTTGTTGTTGTTGTTGTTGTTGTTGTTGTTGTTGTTGTTGTTTTGTTGTTGTTGGTTTGTTCTTGTAGTTGTGTTGTTGTGGTTGTTGTTGTTATGTGTGTTGTTATTGTTTG
The DNA here is from genome assembly GCA_963575745.1 of Prorocentrum cordatum. Classification (NCBI taxonomy): domain Eukaryota; class Dinophyceae; order Prorocentrales; family Prorocentraceae; genus Prorocentrum; species Prorocentrum cordatum. The sequence continues at coordinate 62,110 of CAUYUJ010004333.1, forward strand.
TTGATGTTGTTTATCGTTTTGTTAAACATCTTTATGAGCACACCCTAACCCCTACCTGCGAAAGGCCTTTGCATCACCAGAAAGAATTTCAGCGCCAAAGAAAAAGTACTTATGCCGAACCAACGAGGGTTTTTCACGTGTCGGGCCCCGGGGGGCGCCTCGGGGCCGAACATCTGTTCCGTTGTTTTCCGACAAACCGCCCTCGACACCCTCCTGGCAGTTTTCTTTCCCAGGTGCGCGACATGAAGAAACGATTTGTTCTTCATTGCGATTCTAGGCTGTCCGTAACTCGACCCCCAGAGGTCTGGACCCCTTCCCCGGGACCGGTTCTTCGTCCCGAGTCGTGTTTTGACGCTCCCGAGGCCCGGCGAGGGCCCCCGGAGGCCGAAAATAGCGAAAACCTCCCTTCGTGATTTTTTCACGACGCCAGGAGGTCTGGGGAGGGAGGAGGCGGAGGGCGCCATGGGGCACTCGCTCGGCAGGCCCTCCCTGCCTCCCCGCGCCTGGAGGAAGGGGACGAGGAGGGACGAGGAGGAGGAGGAGGAGGAGGAGGAGGAGGAGGAGGAGGAGGGGGAGGGGTCCGTAGCCATTTTGGCTCAAGTCCGTAGCAGGAGGCTCCGAGGCTTGGGTTTGGTGCGAGGGGTTTGCGGCCCTCACTGCTTACTTCGTGTACTGAGGTTTCAGCCCTCACAGCTTGCCATCTCACTGTACATCCGCCCCCTCCATGGGAGATTTCTCTCGCTGGGCGTGCGGCAACAAGAGGTGTGGCTTTCAGCACAACTATGCATCCCGTTCGAGTTGTTACAAGTGTGGCTGGCAACCAGGACGTCTCCCTGGGCTGTCGGCACCGCGGCAGGCTGCCCCGAAGCCCCGTGGTGCTTGGGTGCAGGGGCCCCCGCGCAGTCCTCAGAAGCCTGCGGCGCCACCGCTCACCGACGCCCAGGTTGCCGCCTATGCTCGCATGTCGGAGGAGGACTTCGCAGCCGTCGCTGGCGATCTGTCAGCCAAGGCTCGAGCGAGGGTGGCCAACAAGCGTGCCCTCGACCATGGGGAGCCCCAGACTGCGGCACGCGCGGCCCGCCTCGATGCCGACGTGCTGCAGCAGCAGGTCGCCCAGGCTCAGGCCAAGCTGGACAGAGCCACCAGCCAGGCGGCCAAGGCCATGCAGCACGTCCTCGACTGCCGCGCCGCCCTCGCGGACCTCACGGCGCAGCGCGAGGCCGCCGCCGCCCGTGCCGCCGCTGCGTACAGCGCCATGGCTCCGCAGGGCGGCGCGGCGCCGCCGGTGTCAGCGAGCGAAGCATGCAAGCAGATCGAGGCTCTGGTTGCAGCGGTGCAGGCCACGACTGGCGTCGACGAGGAAGCGTGGCGCCTCACCGCGCTGGTCAAGCTGCTGCGCGACAAGCTCCCCGCTGAGCCCCCACCAGCAGCGGCAGCGGCAGCAGCCTCTGAGGCGGCTGGCGCAGATGCGGGTGGTGACAGCGATGCTGCTGGCGACGCTGATGTGGCCATGGCTGCTGCACCCGACTGGAGCTACTTCACCGACCCCAGCGGCGACTTCTTCTCCACCTTCGTCGAGTCGCAAGGTGGCGCCGCTGGAGCTGCTGATGACGAGCAAGGAGCCTCCACGGCCAAGAAGATTCCCAGAGAAGTTTTCGAGTCCCTGGTCAAGCAGATGCAAGATCACCATGTCAAGAAGGCCCGCACCGCCTCTCCCGAGGCCGCTGGCCAGCAGAAGCTTTAGCACGTGCTTTCGCATCACCACGGCCAACGTGACGGGCCGTGCAGGTTTGGAGTGTGTGCTTGGCAGCCAGGACGTCCTCGATGGCGATGCCTTGGCGGTTCAGGAGCACCACCTCGCCCAGGTACAAGCTTGGGAAGCCCGTCTTCGACAGCTGGGGTGGTCGGCCAAAGGGCTTGCGGCCCAGACCACCCCAGCAGGGGGCACCACTGGAGGTTTGTTCCAGATGGTGCGACGCAGTTTTGGCATGGCAGAGTTACCTGAGCAGAGTTTCTGTGTGGCCGAGGCGCGAGTCAGTCTTCTGCATCTTTCCGCCCTTCGGCCTGGTGGCATTCTATGGGCCAATGTCTATTTGCATGACTCGCAGGGCGTATCGGCTCAGAATTGGCGCCTCCTCACGTTGCTTGGAGGCATTCTTCATCGGTATGGCATGCCCTTCGTGGTCTCGGGCGACTGGAACCTCACACCTGAGGAGGTGATCAGTACAGGATGGACCGACACCCTCGGCGCAGACATCGTGGCCCCGTCGCTGGCCACTTGTGTTCGTGGAGCGTCCCGCACGCTGGATTGGTTCGTTGTCTCCCGTGGGCTGCACTACGGCTCCAGCGTCCGCCTGCTCACCGCCGTGGGCACCAAGGACCACAAGCCCGTGCAGATCGAGCTCAGGTCCAGCCGCGTGGAGGCCCAGCTTCCACATGTTCGGGTGCCCAGAATGTTTCCTCGGCTTCGTCCTCACGGTTGCCTTCTTCCCTCTGGCCGATGGGAGTCGGTTCAGGCCCTCATCCACGACGGCTCAGACCCCAACACCATCTGGCAGAGCTTCGCAGGTGTCATGGAGCAGGAGTTTCTAGAGATATACCAGATCGACGGCAACGACAGCAACCCCTACATCGGGCGAGCCCGTGAGCTGCGCGTGCAGAGGCGCAAGCCTCCCCCGCCCAGGCAGCTGCCTTTCCCTCGCACCTCCAGCGCTGCTGTCTGGTTTCGTGCGCTCAGTCAAGTCTTGCAGGAGCTCGCTCACTGTCAGAAACTCTGTGAGCGAGTTTCGACTCTCAGTGCGTGTCGGCGGCTACGGCGTTCCGCGGGTTCTCTGCCCTTGGCCCTCGTGGGGCCGTGGTTGGGCCTTCTGTATGTAGCCGCTGACGTGGACTGGGGCCTAGCCAGCTTCCTCGCGCACGAGGCGCGAGATCTCGCCGCCCAGCATCAGAGGGCTGGCGAAAAGCGCCGTGATCAGGAGTGGCGAGACTGGGTCCGCAAGCACAGTGCTGCAGGCGGTGGCGCGCTCTTCTCACTTTCCAGGCCTGTCGTTCCTTGGCACTCTAGCCCGTCCTTCGACGAGGAGGGAGCGCCTCGCAGTGCGCCTGCCTCTCAGGAGCAGGAGATGCGCCTGTTAGCGGAGGAGTGGAGTCGGTATTGGTGTGTGGGGGAGTTGGAGGATCCTCTGTGCTGGCCCCAGGACATGGGGCCGCCGCTGCCAGACTTCTCTCTAGCCGACCTTCGTGCCTGCTTGCGCTCTTTCAGGCCAGCCAGCGGAGCCGGTTTCGATCAGGTCAGTCCTCGCCAGCTCGATGAACTCAGCGATGCAGGCCTCGAGTGCTTCAGACAGCTGTTGCTAGCCATCGAGGGCTCTTTCACTTGGCCACGCATGTGGACCAAGATAGTTTTTCTCATGAAGCGCGCAGGCGGGCTCCGCCCAATCGCGCTGCTGCACATCTGCGCGCGCGTCCAAGGGCGCCTGCGGCGTCCCCTTCTCCAGCAGTGGCAGCGAGAGAACTTTCGGGATTTCTGGTGGTCGACGTCGGGGAGGGGGTCGGAGCGCCTCGTGTGGATCCAAGCTGCCACTGCTGAGTGGGCCGCTGGGCGCAATCTCACGGCGGGCACAGTATTGCTAGACCTTCGCAAGGCGTTCGAGAATATCCGACACGGCGTGCTGCTGGAGGCGGCACGTCGCTCCAACTTCCCCTTGAGGCAGCTGCGGCTGCTGATCGCACTCTACAGTGCACCTAGGGTGCTAGAATATGCAGGGTTGAATTCCGCGCCGATCTGTACGCAGCAAGCCGTCTTGGCTGGCTGTCAGTTCGCTACTCTGTGCCTGCAGATGGTCGTCTTGGCTCCGCTCGACGCCGTCCAGTCGGCGTTCCCCCGCCAGACTGCAGAAGAAGTGCAGCTGGGGGTGGTGGTAGACGACTTTGCGCTGCACAAGGTTGGCTCGGAAGATCGAGTCCACCAGTGTCTGGATCGAGCCACCACCATGCTTCACCACGAGCTGCAAGCCGCGTTTCTTCCCGTGAGCCGCCCCAAGAGTCGGCTGCTCGCATCACACGTTCGGCTGCGGAGGCGGCTTGCCTCTGTCCTTCGCCCTCTGCAGGTTCTCCCAGTACAGAGCGAGCGCAATCTAGGCGTTGACTATGCTGCAGGAGGTGTGATTCGTCGAGTCACCAAGCGAGGCCGCCGCACGGCAGCGGTGGCGCGACAGAAAAAGATTATTTCGCTGGCAGGACAGCTCCGAAGGCGAGCTCTCCACAGCATGGTCCGTGCGGCCGTCCAGGCCTCCACCTCCTATGGGTCGGGGGTGATGGGGACGACCGACACCGAGCTGCGCGAGGCGCGCTTCCTGCAGGCCAGCGTTCAGTCACAGAAGTTGGATGGACGCTCTGTTACGCTTCTTTTGCACATGGCTGGTGTCAAAAAAGTTGATCCTGCCTACAAGTTGTGTGCTGCTCCCCTCCTGCACCTCGCTGCTGCTGTGTGGGAGTCCTGGGTGCCCATCCCGCTCATCCTCGCTGGCCTCGACGGAGCCCACCAGGCCCTTGAGAGCACTTCTGTGCCCTGGAGATCCATCCGAGGGCCCTTCACCAGTTGCGTTGCCTCCGCCCGTCGTCTCGGCATTACGTTCGACGGCTTAGCTCTCTCGCACGAGTGCGTCGGCCGCTTCTCGCTCCTTGAGCTCTGCCCCAGGGCTGTCGCGCGGCATCTTGAACGCATTGTGCAGAGCTGGTGTTGGAAGCGAGTTGCCGAGCATCTCAACATGCCAGAGTTCGGCAGAGGCCCCATGCTCGCCCCTGTGCTGTCTGGCATGCAACGGCTTGAGGCCCACGAGAGGGCTTACGTCGTCTCCGTCGTTGCTGGCGGTCAGTGGCCTCAAGCCAAGCAAGCCGAGCATCGCTTGTCTGCCGTCTCGCAGTGTCAGTTGTGCTCTGATTCCCCAGGGACCCTGGCCCACAGGCACTTGGCCTGCCCTGGGCACGCTGAAGTCTTTCAGATGGAGACTCCAGCCGTGGCCTCCTCTTTGGTTCAGAACCTCGGGCACCCTCTTGTCCGTCTTCTCGCCGAGAGGCTGCTGCTGCCGCTGCCTCCCCCCCCGCCTGCTCGCCCTGTTCCTTCCGACGAGCTTTGGCTCAAAGGGCACCCTGAGCTGCTGGGCGGAGATCTCTTTTTGGACGGCAGCCTCCTGGACGGACACCTGCCGCCTGAGGCGCAGAGTCTTGGATGGGCCGTGGTCGCCCTGCACGGCGATAGGCCTGTCCCTGTCGCTGTCCTGGCTGGCGGCCTGCCTCCTGGTCTCTACGATACCGACGCCGTTGAGCTCTGGGCGTTCCTCCGAGCTCTGCGGCTTGCCCTCCCCAGTGCCACGTTTTGGACCGACTCGCAGTTTGTCCATGATGGAGTCTTTAGGCGTGGCAAGTTACACTGTCTCTCGGCCAGAGCTGCCTGGGCAGATCTCTGGCGCCTGGTGTGGGCCTTGATCGAGGATCGTGGTGGGGTGGAGGCTCTTCGGTTGCACAAAGTCAAGGCCCACACCACGGCGGCCGACCTCGAGCGAGGTCTAGTCACATGCAGGCAGCGCGTGGGCAACTCACTCGCCGACGCCACTGCCAAGGAAGCTGCCGAATTCACCCGTGCTCCAGTTTTGTACCGAGACGCCTATGCCGCGCAGGCGAAGGTGCTCAAGTTTTTGACGGTTTGGGTCGGCAGGATCGGATGCAAGATGGCCGACCTAGACTGTCAGCACGTCAGGACGCGCAGAACGCGTGAAGGCCGTGCCGTCCTGTCTGTGATGCCGCCTCCTGTCGTGGTGCCGCCCATCGTCTCTCGTGCCGACGTTGCGCTTGCCGCCCTCAGGAGAGATGGACATCCCTCCCACCAGGCCTTCCCCATCCATCTCGGGAATGGGGCCACAGGCATGGTCTGTGCAGTCTGCGGCGTTGGAGGCGTTGCGCTCTCTGCTTCTTTCAGGGCACAGTGCAACCTCCGTCCCAGTGCGTGGGGCGTGCGTGTGTTGCGTGGCCTCGCGCTGGGCAGGTACCTCCAAGGCTCCACCTGGGTGCCTCTTGCAGAGCCCTGGCGGCCTGACCTTCTCGTCGCCAGCGGGCAGGCGCTCCGCCCGCCTTAGTTTTGGGTGAGGGGGGCCCCGTCGCTGGCCCCTGGCAGGTCTTCGGCCTTCCTGCCAGGGTGACAAAAAGGTCCTCTCCGAAGGGCCCCCCTCCCCGCTTTCTTTTCCCGAGGACGGAAGGACCTCTCCCCCTTTCGCCTCTCAGCACGTGCGCAGGAGGAGGAGGAGGAGGAGGAGGAGGAGGAGGAGGAGGGGGAGGGGGAGGAGGGGGAGAGGAGGAGGAGGAGGAGGAGGAGGAGGTGAGGAGGAGGAGGAGGAGGAGGAGGAGGAGGAGGAGGAGGAGGAAGAGGAGGAGGAGGAGGAGGAGAGAGGCAGGATAGGAGGAGGAGGAGGAGAGGGAGGAGGAGGAGGATGAGGGAGGAGGAGGAGGAGGGAGGAGGAGAGGAGGGAGGAGGAGGAGGAGGAGGAGAAGGAGGGGAAGGGGGAGGGGGAGGGGGGGTGGGGGAGGGGAGGCGGAGGAGGGGAGGAGGAGGAGGGGAGGAGAAGGAGGGGGAGGAGGAGGAGGAGGAGGAGGAGGAGGAGGAGGAGGAGAGGAGAAGGAGGAGGGGGAGAGGGAGGAGGAGGAGGAGAAGAGGACGATGAGGAGAAGGAGGAGGAGGAGGAGGAGGCGGAGGAGGAGGAGGAGGAGGAGGAGGAAAGGAGGGAGGAGGGAGAGGGGGAGGTGGAGGAGGAGGAGGAGGAGGAGGAGTGGGGGGAGGAGGCGGAGAAGGAGAAGGAGGAGGAGGAGGAGGAGGAGGAGGAGGAGGAGGAGGAGGACGAGAGAGGGGGGTCAGACATGCTCGCGTCGTGAACACATCACGACGGACAAATGTTGGCAATCGTTTTGGCAATTGTTTTGGCCTCCGGGGGCCCTCGCCGGGCCCCAGGACCGTCAACAAACAGATCGGGATGAGAAACGGGCCCTGGGGAAGAGGTCGGGGATCGGCTGCCAGGTCTCCCAGCGACCTGCCCAGAGAAAGACGGGATGGACTGGCATCACAGCCCATCAGACGCTGGTCTTGTTTCCAAACTGGCGATTTCGCCTGCTGTCGGGCCCCGGGGCCCTCAGAGATCGATCTGGCACGCAGTATGATGCAGAGAGATTGGGTCTGGGCTCCAGGCGTCATTTTCGGGAGCGGCCAAGAGGGGGGTGTCCAAGAGGGGGGGGGGTGCAAATCATGACCGGCGGCATGTGCGCGGCCCAGCGGGGGGGCCAGGGACGTAATGAAACAAGAAGAGGCGCCACGAAATCTGGGGAAATATCATGGCCCACGCCATGGTATCCACCCCCCCTAGTCATCACCCCCCTCTTTTCCGCCCCCAGAATTTATCGGGGTCTCTCATTCTTTGCAAAGCCGGAGTTCATGGACTGGCCTAGAACTACGTAAACAGAAGTATCATAACTTCTACGCCCGTGCACGAGACTGATCCACTGATGGATCCACTTGATTTGCGCTGTATTGGCATCAGGCTCATGCGAAGCCGCATGCTCCCGCCTCGCAATCTCATTGACTCTCGGCGGCTTTCCAATTCTCCAATAACCGTGCCTCACCAGCAACGTTCTGGGGGGGCCTGAATCGTCCCGATCGGCTGCCGGAAAGCCGAGTTGCTGATCGAAAAGAAGAATCCCCCTCGCGTCGTGAATGAATAGCGACAATCGTGTGTTTGATGTTTCCCGGCCATCGCCGGGCCCCCAGACAGGCAGAAAACGGCTCGTCGAGGTCTGGGAATGTGTGCACATCTTGGAGATATCGGAAACCCTTAACCCAAAAAGTTGTCATCTCTTGGGGGCGCATTTTTTACTTCCGCCACCTTCCGCCGTCAGAGGCAGCCTTGTTTTACTTCCGCCGCCCTTCCGACGCGGAAGGTATGGTAACTCCTTCGATCCTCGAAGGCAAGACCTTGTTGGAGCGCCTCGTGTGTAGCCATCATCGAATAGGCCTCTCCTGGGCCCAGGATGGGTGCAGAGTGCGCCCTCGGCTCGGCCAGGGAGGCTTACAACTGCTCCGACCCCGACGCATCCGCTGATACAGTTGGGGCGTTGACCTAAGGAACCTTAGAAAAAGGAACGAGAAAAAGGAACGAGGCCCATTGTTTCCTCAAGCTTCGATTTCCCATTGCAAACCTAAGGATCACCAAAGGCTAAGTGTAAAACAACTCAAAAACACTGAGCCCCTCCCAAACGAAAAGAACTCCTTCTTCAGCACCCCGACGGTGTTTATTTCCCAGCCCGTGGGCCCGAAAGCGTCGACCGCCTCTCTGGGGCCAGATGTTCGTCCTGGCTTTGTTTTGGTGGTTCCTGGGCCCGTCAAGTCCCCCGAGGACCGAAATCGAGACCTGGGACTGTCCGCAATGCTTGAAGACCTCTTGGATGGAGGCTCGCGCCGCATCGTCAATGCATCACCGATGGCGATGCATCGGCGAAGTCGAGGTGCAGAGAATCGGGCTCCACATCGAGCTGTATCGCCGATGCTTCGGCGATGCGGCGCAATCCGCCGACCCCGATCCACTCGGACCCCATCTAACCTATTACTACTACTACTACTACTACTACTACTACTACTACTACTACTACTACTACTACTACTACTACTACTACTACTACTTCTACTGCTACTGTTACTACTTATACTACTACTTCTACTAGTACTACTACTACTACTGCTGCTGCTACTACTACTACTACTACTACTTCTACTACTACTACTACTACTACTACTACTACTACTACTACTACTACTACTACTACTACTACGACTACGACTACGACTACGACT
>CAUYUJ010004334.1:0-49396 GCA_963575745.1 Prorocentrum cordatum
CTGGAGCGCAAGGGGGCGTTTGTGTGGTTTCCAGCGCTGGTCTGTTTAGCGGGTGAAGTTTCTAACGGTGCCTAACGGTGAAATGGCCACGTCCCACGGTGAGTAGCACGTGGGCCAGCAAGTCATTCAGCCAGCTCGATCGCACCTTTTCTCATCCAGGTTGCAGGTCCCCCTCCATTGTTGCTGAATGGGTGCGTGGTCGGATATTGATGAGCGATGTCGCGTGCCTATGCGAAACATTGTTTCACATTTTGCAAGCCACAATTCCAGATTACTTGCGTGTTGGACGTTATGGTCGAGCAGGTCAAGTCGTGCTGGCGCTTTTGGCTCGGGGCATGGCGTTCACCCAACGTCGCGCAGCCCTACCGGCTCCAACGCGTCCACGGTGGACTCGCCGGGCCCTTTTGGCAATGCCGAGCGAGATGGCGTACCACGTCTACCATGGCGCGTGGGGGTCGCATGAGTTTCAGCAAGGGAATCTCCTCCAGTCAGTTGGTTCAGGCGCAGCAATGCCCCTATTGTTCGGCCACGGTGGTCTCTATATCTGCAGTTCGAACGTTGCTCGTGCTAGAGGTCGTCCAGGACTCCTTGAAACGTGTGCTGAGATCTACAGAGCTTTGCTTGGATTTCAGGAGCGCTGTGATTCAGAGTTACTTCGGTGTGTCCCTCTACGCAAGTCTGTTGGTAGCGTCGGTTTCTTCGCAGTGATTTGGTGCTCCACGAAGCCCCAGGCGCTCGCGGTAGAGCGGGCTCTCTTTCAGACGCTTCGCCCAGGCAGCAATGGTTCATATTCCGGGTTACTTCCAGTACGTTCGGCGGCAAGGTTTCCACATTCGCCCTGATCGCGCGGAGCCTCGTGGTCGTCCTTTTCCACGCTTCAGGCCACGGGCTACAGGTTCAACGTGGGCCACCACGATATGTCCGGACGCGCTGCGCAGAACCGCCCCGGCCATCCACGCATCCGTTGAAGATTCGCGGCAGCTTTAAGAAGCTCTACCTGTTCCACTCGCAGCGCTGGTTTCCCTCGATCACTAGCCCAAAACATACCCGGACCCGGGGTCAGCTGGGGTGAAAAGGGCCGCCCGCTAGAGCGTTTTCGGCCTTGCCGCCACCTCGTCTGGGTACGGGTCGGTGCCCGAAACAACCATACATACCCGGACCTAGCTGGGGTGGTGGTTGGGTCACCCCGTCTAGGTACGGGTATGTATGGTGGTTTCGGGAGCCGACCCGGACCCAGGGGGGGTGATGCCCCGAGGGCCCCTTGCCACCCCGTCTGGGTAAGGGTCCGGGTATCTTTCGCGCTCGAGACTCGACCGCATTTGCCGGCCCTTTTTTTGTCTTTTTTTTTTTTTTTTTTTTTTCTCTTTTTTTTTTTTTTTGTTTTTTTTTTTTTTTACTTTTTTCGTTTTTTCTTTTGTCTACTTGTTGGACCGTAGCCTGCCGTGCCTCGACATGCGCTTAGCGCGCTGTGGCTCCAAGAATGCGAAGATTACGTTTTCCTCGCCCTGGTTCTCGCGGCAGAAGGAAGAGTGCATCTATGAGCTCGCGTAGGGGAATCAAGACGCGCGCGGGCGGCTGCCCATGTCAATCCGCAGCGAAAGCGCATCAGAATAGGCTGTGTCAACGCCTGAGTTCACCGCCGGTCTCAGTCACTCCAGTCACTATTCCACGTGAGTTGGCTCGGCGTCTACATTTTCTCCGTCGCCAGTTTCAAGTGGCATTGCAGGAAGTGCGATGTGAACCTGCTCGTCGGTGGCTCTGTGACCGTCTCAGCGCGCCCCCTGCGAAAGGGCGCAGTTTGGGCTGGCAAGTTCCGCCAGAAACTCTCGGCCAATGTGCTGCGGCGCCAAAGTTGGCAGCCCGCTCTGGGCCGTGGAAGTTTTCCAGCGTGGCCGTCTCTTCCTCGCCTTCGTCAGATCATCAGATGCCGCGAACTGCCTAGCCCGCGCGGGGGCCACGCTAGGAGGAGTCGGCTTGCAGGGGGGGCCGGGCGCGGGGGGGGCGCCAACGACCGCGCCGATTCCATCGCGGCCCGCTGCCCCTTCCCGGGACTCTCAGGAATCCTCTGGGCCCAGTCGGCCTCGCAGTCGGCGCCGGCGTCGCGTCGCCCGCGAGCGCCAGCTGGCGGGCGGGCCGACCTTGTTGCGCATGTTCGGCGCGAGAGACCCGCGCGGGCCTCGCGCTGTGCCCGCGCCCCAGGGCGGCGGCCCAGGCCCTTGTAGCCTCCCGCGCTGACGCGATGGCCTCGCGCGCGGCGCAGGAGCGGGCGCCGCCGACCGTTCGGTTCGGTTCCGCGCACTTCTCATATGCGACAACGCAAAGCCCCCCATGCTGCTCGCGCGCTTTGCGCGCTGAGTAGCATGGGGGGCGACGGCCGCGCGTTCAATGGGAAGCCGCAGACCAAGTTTCCATTCCCGCGCGCGAGGCGGGGCATGAACTTACAGATGCGCCGACGGTCGAGAACTCGCTCGCGCGCCCGCGCCTGCGATGTTGGGCGTGCGCACTGGGCCCGGAAATCTGCGGTTCGGCCGCCCATGCGCCCCAAAAATCGCCCCGCCCCCCCCCCGCCCCCCTCCCTTTCAAAACTCTTCCGCGCTCCTGGAAAAACCATGCCGCCGAGGCGGGAGCTCGGGCCGCGGCCTGATGGCCCCCGGGGCACAGGGGAATCAAAGGAATCAGTACGGAATCAGTACAAAATCAAAACAGATTCGGCACAACTGCGACCCCTGATTCTAGCGGAATCAAAAGAATCAGTACGGAATCAATACGGAATCAAAGGAGGAATCAGCGATGGAACCAGAATCGGCCAGAACGGGGAAGTAGGCCACAATCGGTGCCAGAACCCATGGAGAGAGGCCTTTTTCCCGCGAGTTCATCGCGGCGGGCCCGCGGCGCGGGCGCGCCGCGCGACTTCGCTGGTTCAGAGAGGCGCGCAGTCGGCGTTCAGAGTGAACAGGTTGTTTTCAGGGCGATATCCTGGCGGCGCGCTGGCGCATTGCGCATTTGCGTATTCCTGGCGGGCTGTTTGAGGGCGACCCGGCAGCGTCGGCCGAATGGCCCGCAAATGCCACGCGGCCGATCGCGCGCCCCACGCGGTCACGTCGACCGCCGTGTGCCGCGACGGCCGCGCGCCCCGGACCGCGCCATTCCCGCGTTGGATTGGGCGGCGCAGCGCCCGTCCTCCAAAAGTCGTTACATGCATATCGCGCGTGTCGAGCCAGCAGCAATCGCTCCCAGAAGTAGCCTTGACAGGCGCCCCATGCCCGTTGTCGCCCGGTTCCGATCCAAATCATAGTTTCTTAGGATGCGCTTGCGCGAATGCGAGCGCGCGGGCAAGTAACGCGTGCGCGCGCTCGGCGCAGCCTGGGAAATCTTACATGGAGCCCCCCGGGGGCGCGGGGCGCCGGCGACGCTTCTGCCCGCCTCCCGCGCGCCCGACCCCCCCCGCAAGCCGACTCCTCCTAGGCCACGCCATGGGCTGCACCCTCGAGTTCAGCGTCGCATTCGTCGTGCTCTCGGCTAGGGGCGGGCTGAATAGGAGGGTCCACAGTGGAGGGCCGCTTTCAAGAGATCACGCGCCTTCGCGGAGCTTTGGCTTGGGGCGATCGTGATCTCACCAAGGCGCTGCCTATCGAGCGCGGCGCAATTGGTCCGCGTTTAGTTGGCGAGATGTTGGCCGACGCGTCCTTGCGGCGGCATCGCCCGCAGCTGCGCCCGCCTGGTGTTCTTGCTTGGCATGGGGCTCGCGGCCGCGCGGGCCGCCCGGAGTCCTTGGCCCGCTGGCGAGGCTTCCCGAGCACGAGCGCCTCGCCGCCCGCGCTCTTCCCTTTTGTCAAGTTGAAGTGGTTCTCTGACTGTGGCGAGTGGAAGCGCGGTCGCCCGCCGCATTCATGCGCGCGCGGATGCGTCGCCCATCCCTTTCGCGAAGTCTTGGAAGGTCATCGGAGGGGCCATTCGGGCGGCCCTCGGAATCTCGAGTTGGGCACGAGATCTTGAACATCAGCGACGTCGGCAAGCTTCTGAAGAGGGACCTGCAGTCGATGGCAGCACCTGCTTCCGATGGGCGCTGCTCGCGACGCGGCTGTCAGCTGCGCGGCCGCCGGCAGGCGTCGACGTTCGATGTGGACCAGGCGTTCGAGAGTTGCCGCAGTGACAATTCAATGCCAGCACGGTTGTGGCTCAAGGCTCGTTTTCGCGCAGTCACAGGTGCCGGCGCAGTTCTGATCGCTAAGGGCAAGCATAACATGGCCTTAGCAGCCGCGCGTTCCTAGAGTCGGGTCTGATGGGCCCTGTCCTTGGAAATCTCACGATGGGCCTTACTAGCTGGCCACGCGCGCAGTTTTGTAACGATCGGGAACCTCGTCTTGGGGCTTCCGGGATTGTGTATCGGCGGCTATATAAATAGTGTTGCTGCCTCGGTCCGCTTTGCACATGAGGAGTTTCAAATGATGGGGTGGTGGTGGGGCGGGGGGGGGGGGGGGGCGGGGCTGGAAGCTTTTGAGAGCCGTTGTGATCCTCCTCTCGGGGCCGCACTTCAGTGGCGCAGGTGCGTCGACGACGCGAGGCCCCTTAGTTCTCGCTATTGCCCAGGGCGCGCGCAGGTCTTCGCGGGGAACATATTTGCTGAACCCGTGTCGGTCGTGTTCTAATCATCGGGATCTTTGGCTGCATATGCGGCTGGTTCTTTGCATCCCATTTGCGAGGTATTCCATTGGGCCAACTTAGAGTTTCACCTGTACTCGAGGCCCCTGAGCTGGATTCCAAAGAACCAACGGCGTCCGTGGATGCACGGGGCTTCGGGCAGTCAGCATAGCGTTCTGATCCCGTGGCCTGGTCGGCCACCATGCTTGTTCGCACGCGTTCGAGCACCGCTCCTGAGCAAGTTGACCGCTGCTCGCCCGGCGTGCTTGTCTCGGGCTTTGATGTCGGTTGTCATGTTCGAGCATTCGCTGGAATTGCTGAAGTCTGGGTGCCCCATCGGTTGCTTACCAAGTTCATGTTATCATTGCCACCGTCGCCATCTGCGCTCAGTGTTCGGCGGCTGCGTATGCCCCAAGTTCGGTGCGCTTCTCGCGCTCAACGGCGGCGGCCTCTCGCAGCAGGCAAAGGTGGCAACGGAGAAGGCGACGGAGGCAACGGCGAAGGATGTGGCAATGGGAAGGGATATGGCAATGGCGCCCGTCCGCGTGAGCAGGCTCGCGGATGGGGCGATCGCCCAGGTGGCCGTCGCGGAGGTCATGGCGATCGCGGCCGCGACGACCGCGACGGCGATCGGAGCTGCCGCCGCCGCCGCGACGACCCGCCCGGCGCGGAAGAGGGGGTCCGCCGCGCCGAGCGCCCCCCTCGCCAAACGCAGCCCGCAATTTGCCCGCTTCCAGGAGCCGGGGCAGACCGAGTACCGCAACGAGGAATTCATGCGCCAGGGTTGATCTTGGCGGGCGCTGTCCGTTCGCAGCTCAACCAGGCTCTCTCGGCGACCGCAGTGCCTGCGGGACCCGCTAGTTCGGCTTCGGCGGGGTCGGCGGGCCAGTCCTTCCCGCCGCAGCCGCCGCCGACAACCTGCGTCACCCTCACAGAGAAGGCCAGAATTTGGACGGCGCGCTCTCGCCCGCGCAGAGGTGCATCACCATGGCTATGCGGGGCCCAAACTGCCAGAGGGAGACGGGCACCGTCAAGGTGGTGAACGGCTTCATCGCCCAGTCGTGGGCGTCGAACCCGAGCGCGGCCAAGCGGCTTAACGGCTTCCCCAAGGCCAACTTCGACGGCGACCCGCCCTGTGGCTAGAAGGAACGGATTCAGTACTTCTGGGACGTGCTCCAGCAGCTTGACTGAATCGGCGATGCCATACTTCCAGAAGGTTCCGGTTCAGATGGCTTTGCCGAGTTGATGGCAATGGCCTATTCGTCTACCCCTCGTGCTTCCTGCAGCTCGGGGTGGTATTCGTGCGATTCTTGGGTGAGTTCATCAGCGGAGTGGCCCAGAGGTCGTGAAGACAGGCGAGTGCGTGCGGGTCTTGTCTGGCCCTTCTGAGGCCAGCTTCCGTTCATCAATTGTGTTGGTCTTTTCCGCGGGCGTTTCGGCTCTGGACTTCTACATGGGCACGGGCGTTCAGCCATCTGAGACGTGGCCCCACAGCAGAGCCGCCGTGTGGTGCAGAAAGAAAGAACGAGGTAGCAGCAGTGCCATCAATTGGTTTTGCCGCAGAAGAGAATCATCATCATTGTCATCACCACCGTCAGATCATCACCAGCATCATCATCACCACCACCATCATCATCATCACCGCCGTCGTCGCCATCGACATTTTCAGCATCACCATCCGCATCATCACCATCCGCGTCATCATCATCATCCTCATCATCATCCTCATCCTCATCCTCCTTAGCCCATCCTCGTCTTTTCTTGATATTGATCATCATCCTCAATATCGTCATGATGCATTATCATGAGGATCGTCGCCATCACCATCATCCTCATCAGCATCACCATCATCATCATCATCATCATCATCATCATCAGCGCCCTCATCATATGTTTTCCCATCTTCAAAAAACTGCCCTCCGTTACAAGGATGGAGGCGATGTTGCTGTAGCTTTCCTCCTCCTCCTGTTCATCCCCCTGCTCTTCCGCTGCAGCTCTTCGAGCTGATCCTCCCCCTCCCCCCCGCCCCGTAGCCGGTCGAGGCCCAGAGCGCGTTCCGACCATTCCCTCCTGAGGGACACCCCGAATTCTCCGAACGACTCCGTTCAGTCCCCCCCTCTCATTTATTGATGGTGGAACCTGCCGAGGAACGCTTATTACACCCACCCCGGAACCCCGAATTTTGTTAGCCCCGCTCTGTGATTGTCGGGGGCATTATGTCTCTGCTGCGTGCGCGGGGCGTCTCCGAGGAATTCGATCCCTTGACCGACCCGACCCCATCGTGTGATGCACCATCGGACCGGGGGCTCGCACAGTGGAGGAAGACGATGACGCCTTGTGCGTGCTTTAAAGCACGACAGGGGAGGGGACGCAAAGTGGCACATCGGCATGGGGGAGAAAAACGTCGCACTCACATGGTGTGATTGTTCAATGGGGCAAGGGGCAAGAAGGGTGGGTGGGAGGAGGCGGCAGAGGGGGGAGGGGAGGGAAGGGTGGGGGGAGGGGGAGAACTAAGAGGAGGAAGGGGGGGGGAGCGGAAAACTAGGAGGAAGGAAAGGGGGAGGGGGAAATTGGGAGGAAGGATGGGGTGAGGGGAACACTAGGAGGAGAAGGGGCAGGCAGAGAGCGGAGGGGAGGCCGAGGAGGAGGAGGAGGAGGAGGACGACGACGATGACGACTCTCTCCTTGCCGTTGTGTTCTCAGGAGGCTCCTGTTGGCTGTTGGCGTTGCGGTGATCGTGATGGGGCGAGACGACGCTGGGACGACGACGTAGCCACGACGAGGACGAAGCGACGTCAAAGCTATGAGATCCCAGCCGTCCGCCAGCGTGACTCAAGGCCGACGGGGCTTCCCTCTCTCGTGCCGTGCAGCCCGTGCTGGCACGGCCGTGCTCGGAGGCCTCGCGCCACGAGGGCAAGGCCCGCCTGCTGAAGGACGCCATGGGGGAGCGGGGGGGAAGGAGAGGGGGAGTTCGAGGTCGCGGGCCTCGGAGGTCGAGGGTCGGGCGCCCGCCCAGCCCCCCCCTCAGGGGAGGGGGAGGGGGAGGAGGAGGAGGAGGAGGAGGTAGGAGGAGGAGGAGGAGATGAGGAGGAGGAGGAGTCAGGAGGAGGAGGAGGAGGAGGAGGAGGAGGAGGAGGAGAGAGAGGAGGAGGAGGGGGAGGAGGCAGGAGGAGGAGGAGGAAGGAGGAGGAGGAGGAGGAGAGGAGGAGGAGGAGGAGGAGGAGGAGGAGGAGGCAGGAGGAGGAGGAGGAGGCAGGAGGAGGAGGAGGAGGAGAGGAGGAGGAGGAGGAGGAGAGGAGGAGGAGGAGGAGGAGGAGGAGGAGGAGGAAGGAGGCAGAGGAGGAGGAGGAGGAGGGAGGAGGAGGAGGGGAGGAGTGAGGAGGAGGAGGAGGAAGAGGAGGAGGAGGAGGAGGAGGAGGAGGAGGAGGAGGGAGGAGGAGGATGGGAGGAGGAGGAGTGAGGAGGAGGAGGAGGAGGAGGAGGAGAGGAGGAGGAGGAAGAGGATGAGGAGGAGGAGGAGGAGGAGGAGGAGGAGGAGGAGGAGGAGCTGGCTGCATCTGCTTTTCGGTTTGGGGGCCTCTTGGCGAGGCATCGTCGCCACGGCTGGATTCGCGGTCATAATGCGCGCCAGGAGAGTCCGTGGGCAAAATTGTGGGAAGGCTGGGATGAAGGATGAGGGATGAGGGGAGCCCGAGTTGCATTCGAATCTGGCTTGCAGTGCAACTTGCACGCGGTAAATTTGCCAATTATCCGTAAGGGCTTCGCCCCCTGCCGCCGGCCCCCTCTCTCGGAGAATGGGCCATGGAAGAGCTAAGTCATGAGGCCTTGGCGCTGTCGTGAAGCAGTATCGAAACTTCATGCGAAGCCGAGTCGCAATCAGCAAAACCAACTGATCACAAGAGGGGTTACCACACCTGGCGATTGGTAAGACGTGTATGGTTTAAGGGCTTGGTTACCACACCTTGCGATTAAAGGGCCGAGGGAGTTCTCGCAGTTTGGGTTACCACGCCTTGCGATGGATGTGCGTGAAGGGTGGCACCGAATTTCAGAAATGTGGCAAATCCCTGTGTTTTTGGACCCTGACCCCGCGGATCTGCGTGAGGGGTGGCACCGAATTTCAGAAATGTGGCAAATCCCTGTGTTTTTGGACCCTGACCCCGCGGATCTGCGTGAGGGGTGGCACCGAATTTCAGAAATGTGGCAAATCCCCTGTGTTTTTGGACCCTGACCCCGCGGATCTGCGTGAGGGGTGGCACCGAATTTCAGAAATGTGGCAAATCCCATGTGTTTTTGGACCCTGACCCCGCGGATCTGCGTGAGGGGTGGCACCGAATTTCAGAAATGTGGCAAATCCCATGTGTTTTTGGACCCTGACCCCGCGGATCTGCGTGAGGGGTGGCACCGAATTTCAGAAATGTGGCAAATCCCCTGTGTTTTTGGACCCTGACCCCGCGGATCTGCGTGAGGGGTGGCACCGAATTTCAGAAATGTGGCAAATCCCTTGTGTTTTTGGACCCTGACCCCGCGGATCTGCGTGAGGGGTGGCACCGAATTTCAGAAATGTGGGAAATCCCATGTGTTTTTGGACCCTGACCCCGCCGATCTGCGTGAGGGGTGTAGATTTCGAGCCCCCCCAGCAATTCAGACAACGCGCCCAGGGGTTGCTAAAAAATTCTGTTTGGGCCTCCACCCCCCCTCGCGCGGTCAATCGACTAGTTACAGTAACCAGCAATGAGTCAACTAGTTACAGTAACCAGCAATATGCAGAATTGTAACACTGGACACTACAAACTACAACTGGTACAGGAAACTGCGAATCACGCGCCTCGCAGCCTGGTGGCCCCACAAGGGGGCCGGCGGATTCCTAATGGTGAATGGTTGTTTCTTGTTGTGGTGGAAGTGAAGAAGTTTAGTAGCCGTTCGTGCTTACAGTCAAAAACCCTAATATGGACGCGCGACTTTGCTCAGGGTACCCTTGCGTCCTTGTTTTCTCTTGCTCTTGCGTCCTTGAGGTGTTCGTCGTCCGCCGCCCCAACAATCCCAACTTCGGCTTCCAAGGGTCTTGCGTCCTTACCGCGCGTCCTTATTGAATTGGTGTGGGCCTTCGGCAGCTCTCTGTCATCGGCCATGCTCTCATCCTCTTTCGATATTCCTGCCTGCTCCGGCTTCCCCATCTCCTCGTGTTCCTCCCTCCTCCCTGTTGAGAGCACATTGGGGTCTTGCCGGGGCGTCATTTGAGGTACCTTTGTGTCTTCTTGGAGCGTGTTCGAGGGACCGAGGGGAACCTGTTGGGGACTGATAAGGCGTCTTTGGGACCACTTGGGCGCGGTGGTCCTACGGAACTCTATTGAGGCGTCTCTCTAGGTGTCATCTTGATGTGGTCGGGTCGTGAGGACGTCTCGGAGCTCACTTGGGGCGGTCTCGAGGGGT
This sequence comes from Prorocentrum cordatum, assembly GCA_963575745.1. NCBI lineage: Eukaryota > Dinophyceae > Prorocentrales > Prorocentraceae > Prorocentrum > Prorocentrum cordatum. Next base: position 10,072 of record CAUYUJ010004334.1, read on the forward strand.
TCTTGGGGCGTCGCAAGCTGCTTCTTCAGGCCCTCTGGGGTCGTCCTGGGGCGCTCGGCGGAATTCTGGAGCTCATCATATGACGAACAGCCTCAGCAACCACGACACCATTCTATTCCTTGTGTGTTTCAGTGCGCGTCGCTTCCCAGGGCCTTGCCAGAGGGATCACTGGGCGCCTCTCTCGAGGGGGTTAGGCGGGCCTCTTTGCTCCGTCTTGAAGCTTGGGTGCACTGGGGCCCCTGCAGGCACGGCGCGGCTCGTCCTTGCGGCGTGGGCGGGTCGTCCCGTGCATGGTGCAGACATGCGAGGCGGGGGTTTACGCACGACCACCGCCCGGAGGATCGATTCTTGGCGACCTCGGGAGGTGGTGGATGTGGATGCAGTCGGGCCTCGGGGGCCAAAGTATGTCCGTGTCGACCGCCCGCTCGGGCATCGCGACGTCGGTTCCCGGGTGGTGGGTGAGGATCCGTCCCCGCCCTGCAAGACACGAGGAAGGTTGTTCGACTCAGCATGCCTGGAATCTGTTTGCGTTGTTGATCATCGCGATTGCCGCCGCGCTTCGGGAGGCAGCGTGGCCGTGCTGCCACGCGGCGTGCCTGCGGTCTTGCACAGCCGTTGCGTTGGAGATTGAGGATCTCGTGTCGGGACAAGATCGGTAATGAGGCGGACGAGGGGGCAGAGGAGGACAAGAGGATGGGCTTGAGGAGGAGGTAGATGGGATCAGGAGGGGGCAGTGGGACAAGGTATTGACATGCTTGGGCGAACTAGGTTTGCGGGACAGAACAGAGTGCGGGACAGAACAGAGACAACGGTTAAGAACGCGCAGCCACACGAAAGAGCTCTTGCGATCTAGCTCTGCAAGAAGGGATCGGCGATGTGCCCCCCCATGTACGATCGCCACGCAGCGAAAAGAGCATGAAGGAGATTCGATCGCCTGGGGGTGTAAACACATCCATATGGACGAACACCAAGTATGCGCGCAGGTTCGTTTCCAGATCCAGCTGGGCGCGGCGCGGGCCGATTTCGATGAGCATTCGACATGCGGATCCGAGCCGGCGTAGAACAGTTTAGATGTACAAGCTTGTTGTTCTTGGTAAGTTGACAAATCGTTTGTCTTCTTTGTGGCTCAGCGTTGCTGGGCGTAGGTGGTTCGGTAGCTTCCATTGCCAGTGCTTCCGCGCCATTCGGGGGATTGCTCCCGCCTCCATCTTGAGGGTGAGCAACGCTGCATGTCTTTGCGAGACAGGGCAGACCCTTGTGATGGACGCCACGCCACGGCAGCAGCTCCTCCTGGGAACAGCAGCAACGGCACCAGTGGGGAGCGTGATGAGAGAATCCACATTCTGTCCAAAGCCTTTCTGGCCAGATTCTTAAGGCCTCTCTCCCTTCTCTTCATCTGGTTTCGCCAGTCCGCTGCCGTGCTTGCTCCCCCTTTGTTATGAGGAAAATCCTGGAGGCCTCGCGAGGCGCGTAATAGTAGTTTTATCTAGTCCACGTCAGCTCCGTACGCCGTAAGCTATGGGTCGACGCTCGCGCGGCGATGCTCTGGAGTCAGTCCGACGTAAACCGGATGTAATTCCGACGTGAACCCGACGTAAATCCGACGTGGACCCGGCGTAGAGCGGGTCTCGAATGCCGCGCGAGGTCTCCAGCATGTTCCTCATAACCTGTTTCTTCCGAAATTCGAGTGTTTTCACGTGTCGGGCCCTGGAAGACACTCGTTCGACATTGTTTCGACACTTTTCGGGGTGCTCGAACTTGTTTCTGGGTTGTGGTCTTTACGTACGATGGGCGCCACATAATGCGTCCTCTTCCCCTCGCCTCCCCACTCTCCTCCCCCCACCTCTCCGGCTCCTCGGTTCTGTTGCCCGGGCCCCGCCCTGGTGCGGCCGATTGCGGCGCGGCAAAATGCGCACAATGTTTTCAGCATTGGTGTCCTGTGAGCTTCTGGATGTAGATTTGAAGTCGGACGTGTCCCTCTACATGATGAATCTTCAAGCATGGTCAACAAATAGTCAGGGGACGATGTTTGTTTAGTTCTGGCTATGTTTGACTAGTGTTTGGCTATTTTCATTTTTCGTCCACACTCCGCCTATAGGAGTGCATGCCCGACCTAAATGTAGATGTGTGTTTCTTCTTCGCTTTGGGATCATCCACAGATCACCAGCTCTTGTTGTCGTAGACAGGCAGGGTACGAATCAAGGCCATTGCAAGGTCGGGCGTGGACTTCGTTCGAGTGCCCTGTCTTAGCACAGTGGTAGAATACAAGTACTGCATGCTACTGCTGAAAAATAACATTCCGACGCTTGAAATGTTACCACTGCAACGCTACAGTATTCGAATATGACAACAGTGCTTCGGTACTACGGTAGTGAAACATCCCCAGTCATAGTAGTGTTGTGCTTGCACCCGTCCCTGTGCCTCCCAAAACCAAACAGAAAGCAATCGTGCACAGCGTTTGGCGCCTTCGGTTCAAGGACATGCTGTGTATGTGTGGTTGGTTTGCTGTTTTGGAGCTGTTTTGGAATAAGACACAACGAAACACTGTGTTTGTTTGGGTGTTTTGGGAGGCAGAGAGGGGTGCTGGGAGGGAGGTCCGTTCGAGCATTGGGGCTCGCACAACCAAAACAACAACAACAAAAACAAACATTCACAGTGCTTCCTTGCATCCCAAGGTTTCCTTTCACAGGGTTTCCTTGCACCGAGGGTTTCCTTGCACCGAAGGCGCCAAATACTGTGTACGTTTGGTTTGTTCTAGTCTGGGGGGTGCAGAGAGGGGTGCTAGGAGGGAGGTCCGTGCGAGCATTGGGGCTGGCAAAACCAAAACAACAATAAAACAAAACTACGCAGTGTTTCCTTGCATCCCACACCAAAAAACAGAAACACAAACAACAAACACACATACACAAGGTTTTTTTGCACCGGGAGCGCCGCGAGGAGGAGGAGGAAGAGGAGGGGGAGCAGGAGGAGGAGAAGGGGGAGGAGGAGGAACAGGACGAATCATGCGAAGAATTCATACGTAAAAGAAGCCAGCAGGGAAAGCAGAAGAGGCCGACACAGAACAGAAACAGAGAAAGGTATGATCTTGGGGGGGGCGACCATATATACATATAACGGAGCACCGGGTCTGGGGGCCCAGGGCCGCGACCACGACCGCAAATGTGTGTGCCCAGGCTCTTGGGGCGTCCCTGAGGCCCTCAAAACGCCCCAGGAACGCGCCAAGAGAACCCGAAGACGCCCCCAGACGGACCCAAGACACCCAAAGGCCGCTCCAAGATGCCCACGATCGCCCCCAAGACACCTCCAGAGGCCTCGCAGACGCTCTAAGCAGCCCCCGAGAGGCCCCCCAGGACGTCCCCAACATGCAAAAATAGCCCCATTCCCTGGGCAAAACGTACATTTTCAGCATATTGATTGTTTTCGCTGTCGTACCGTTCTTGACGACATCAGAAGTCCCCAAGACCGCCCCAAGACGTCTCAAGAGGCGCCCCCGAGGGCCCCAAGACGACCCAAAAGAGCCCCAGGACGGCCCAAGAGGCGCCCAAGACCGCCCAAACGGGCCCCCAAAGGCGCCCAAGAGAAGCCCAAAATTGGGAAATCCAATGGACAATTCGAGCTTTCCGCAAAAAGAGGCGCCCGGGAGGCCCCAAGAGGCCCCGAAGAAGCCCCAAGAGGCCTCCAAGAGGCCACCCAGACGCCGCAAGAAGGCCCCACGAGGACCCCCGAGAGAGCCCTGAGAGCCAACAACTACTTATTTTCCGTAGATGTTCGAAGGATTTTGGTCATCTCGCCTTCTCGGGTTCCCGACGCTCGAAAACAGCCCAAGAGGCCCTCAAGATCGACCCAAGGAAGCCCGGTCCAGGAGTCTCTAGCGACGCACGGTGCGTTTTAAACCGCCCGGGAGGCCCCCAAGACGCCCCAAGAGGCTTTTAAGATGCCGCCCAAGAGCGCCCCGACAGGGCAAAATCGTTGATTCCAATTTGTTGTTTTAAAATGTTTTTTGTATTCTCGCTGTTTCGTGTTTCCGGCGCTAAAGCACCGCCCAAGAGGCTCCCAAAACCGCTCCAAGACGGCCAAGACGGCGCATCAGGCGCCCTCAAGTCGGGCCTCCACGCAGCCAAGACGGCCAATGACGGCTTCTGATTGCAGAACATCACCTTCCGGCTGCCCAGAGAACCCGAACAATGCTCACAAGGGGCCCCAAGAAGCCCCAAGACGCCCCCCCAAGAAGCACCCAAGAGGTGCCTCCAACAGCAAGTTGAGGAAGCACGGAGAAACCCCCAGAAGCCCTTCAGATGCCCCCCGAAGACCCAAGAGGCCCTCAGGAGGCACGACTATATCACGCGCCTGTGCTTGATAGCGCTGTCCAAGATCTTCCAGCGCCCCCCCGGCCTGGGCTAGAACTTGCGCGCGCGCGAAGCGCGCGCGATGGTTTTTAGTTTTTATATGTATATATGTACACACTCGCATGCCACATGTAATCCGTCGATATCGATGCGTTTGACGACACCTGTATATATGTATCCACACTTGTGTGTATATATATATATGTTTTCCTCTCTCTCTCTCTTTGTACGCATGTCTATGCATATCGACTGTCTCTCTCCGTGCAAGGAAGCCCGAACCCTCAATCGGGAGCCAGGAAACCCAGCTCCTCACCCAAACCAGCCCGGAATGTGGAATTGGGAATTGAGGAACCCAGCCGCCTAACATGCGTGTTTAGTATGTCAGTCTCCGCCAGAACCTGTTCATTGCAGACACTTTCGAGGAAGATGTTTTTGCCGAATGCTGATCTGTGTTTGCGTATAGATACACAGGGAGCAGCCGTCGGCCCATCCCGCAGCCGCGCCTGGCTTGTCGGCCAGGGGCATCCTGGATGCATCTTGTGATCTCTTGGGAGGCCTCTTGGAAGCTTCTTGGACTCGGTTTGGGATTTCTTTGGGGCTTATTTGGGCCTACATCGATATACGAATTGGTATACTGTTCTCTCTCTCTCTCTTTCTCTCTTTCTCTCTCTCTCTCTCTTTCTCCCTCTCTCCCTCTGTCTTTCCCTCTTCCTTTTTCTGAAAGTTGTTGTGTATGTCTACGGGCTCGCTTTCAATCAGACACCGCAGAACCCGGCCGCCCAGTCAAATTCGGAATCCGGGAACCAGGCTGCCCACCGCAATCGGGACCCAGGAACTTGGGAATTTTGAACAGGGAACCCGGGAATCCGGCCGCCTGCCGAAACCGGCGAGCTACATTTTATTCCATCATCCCGGTATCCGCTAGGACCTGATCAGTGCAAGTATTGATTGGGAAATTCGTGTTGAGATCAGGGGGGCTCGCTCTTGCTTGGCCCTCCTGCCCTGCCACCCTTCCGCGTCCTCCATCTCTTACTGCCGATTTCCCCTCCGCTTTTTCCTATGAGCCCGCCCCTCCCATCCATCCCTCACCCATCCTCTCCTGCTGCTCGTGCGCACGCGTTAACCGCATTGCCTCCCGCCTTTTCTGTCCTCCCTCTCTCCTTCACTTATTCTCCCTCCCTACTCTCTCCTCGCTTCCTCCTGCCTCCTCCGAGGAGCAAGCGAGGAGGCTCGAGGAGATGGCCCGGAAGCTCGAGGACGCCGCGGGAGCTTGGCCGATTTGGCCGCATTTTCTGCAGACTTCGCCTTGTATTGCGAGCGGTTGCCTGGTTCGTTCGCCTCGTCGCCACCGCTGGATTCGCCTCGGAGTTCTGGTCAGAACGCAACCCAGGAGAGGTCCATGGAGTAGCGGTATTGGTGTGTGTTAGTGCCCTCAGGGACCAGGGTTGCGCCGTGGGTATTCGCGAGGTGAAAGAGGGAGAGGAGGACGGGAAGGCGTAGGGAGGAGGTGGAGGAGAGTCCTCCTCCTCCTCCTCCTCCTCCGGCCGCCTGGGACTTTGCCGTCACGTCTGGGCTGCGCGCCGATCTCCTCACCATGTCGACCGCTTCGTGCAGCGCGGCGATGGGGGCGCGACCACATATCTGCGTTAGAAGTGGTCGGCCCTGACTGCGAAGGCCTGACAGCCGGGGCCGCCGACCCTGAGGAGGACGACGTCGGCGACGAAGTGGGCGGAGACGGAGGCCGTGGAAGATGATGAAAGGGAGGCGAGGAGGAGGGGGAGGAGGAGGAAGAGGAGACAGAGGAGACAGAGGAGGAGGAGGAGGAGGAGGAGGAGGAGGAGGAGGAGGAGGAGGAGGAGGGAGGAGGAGGAGGATGAGAAGGGGAGGAGGAGGAGGAGGGAGGAGGAGTGGAGGTGGAGGTTGGAGCAGGAGGGGGAGGAAGAGGGGGGAGGAGGGGGGAGGAGGAGGAGGAGAAGGAGGAGGAGGAGGAGGACAGGAGGAGGAGGAGGAGGAGGAGGAGGATGGGAATGGGAATGTCTGTTCACTAAGTGAAAAAAAGGAAGAAAAAAGCCTTATCCCAGGGAAGTATCCTTCCGAGCAGAGGCCAGCCGATTCTGTTGTTCGGTCTTACTCAACACTTTAGGTTGAAGGCCCAGCTCTATTCTACGAAGGTACTCGGTTCCCGTGGGTGAGGCCTTAAGACTACACTCTTTGTGAAGGTTACACTTCCTCTGACTGGCACAACTACCGCAGACATGACAGAACCATAACTGAAGCTTAGTACATAGTCTCATACTGTGGCTCTTATGGACCCAGCCCCCCCCTATGTGAATATTGTCTTCAGCCCCGAGGGTGAAAAAAGAACCGTTTATATTCACAGGGTGAAAACACGGGCTGGCCTTCCAGAGGCCTGCGGTGGCCAGGGAGGCAGTACCAAAACACCTGGTGCAGCTCTTGCCGCTCTCCGACAAAACATGGGAGGTAGTGAAATTAACTACAACTGACTTAGCAGGAGGTGGGGGAGGAGGAGGGAGACGCTTTCCTCTCAAATGTCCAGCTCCTGCACGTACACTGTCCAGAGCAGCATGCAGTAGCCGATGTCTGAGAAGGTACGTTTCATTCTCCAGAACCTGTATACGATGTCGAACTCCTGAATCCAATCGAACTTCCTGCGCCATCAGTCCCACAATCTCATCGATCACTGTGTTGCCAATGATCTGCCACGCTGGGACACGACTTGAAACCATCTGCTCAGCCCCTTGGTGGGAATGTACAAATATAACTTCGATAAGTGATGCACTCTTAGTCTGAAGAATCTGACCAATCATCGCCCAGATGTCAGCATCCTCCCCCTTGGGGTTGAGATACAGCTGGGCGTTCCATCCTTTGAATACATTCTCGCAGTCTGTGATGAATTGCGTATGTCCACGACATGTGAATACACAGAGCCAGAACGCCTTGAGTTCACCTCTCGCAACGGTCTGCCTCAGACCTGCGAGCCCTCCAGCAATTGAACATACAATAATAGTATCATCTAATACCTGGTTGACGACTGCGATGCCGAGCGCTACTCGGCGCAGTCGGGGGTCCGCAGTGTCTGGGCCCCCGCTGGCATCTCCAAAAACTCGCGTCGGTGCACGTTCAGATCCTGCTGGTAAACAATCCGCTGTGAAACCATGACTGAGCCCTTCCACCTGCCAATCATCTGCAAACTGTGGGGACGGTGTGTCAGTCCACGCCAGCGGGATGAGGCCTCGATACCAATAACATGGTTGAGACTCACCTTGACTAGATGCACGAGGGATCATGAAATCGCTCTTGTCATACACAGGGTTGTCTTTGTTAGAGCAACATAACCATGATCTGTGCAAAGAAGTCTCTTCATGCTCCTTACACCTGTCACAAATACCATTCAAGCTCGGGTCCTGGACCGACTGCAAGGGTTTCAACTCAGCCTTCTTCCTTGCTTTGGTCCAGGCTCCTCCGATAGCAATGTTGAGCAACAATCCAGCCAACCGCCTCCCTTTTCCAGGGATACTATTGAGTTGTTTGAGCAATCTGCGATATGAATAGCTGTCGGTTCCATCTTGAAGTCCTTCACCCTCGTGATGTTTGCAAGCGCTGATCCAGAATGGTTTCATCGCCGCCGCACGAAGATCAACATAGAATTCCTTGAAACTAGCCTCATCTATCGCCTCAACGCCCGTGAAGTTCTCGTCGGGGAATTCCCATGCTGTCATGCCTGGGGGGTCCCACGCTGTCGGTGAGCGAGGAATCCAACCAATCCCTAATAGATGACACAGCACTGCAGAAAGAGGTCCTCGTATATACCTTGATCTCTGCGCTTGAGGTATAGCTTCCAATTTCTGGCGAAGACGAGGCCATGATCGAATGATGCCCGCTCGGGACTCGGGCCGTGTACGCCAGTTGTGCAGCCACAGCGCGAAGGTACCTTGAATGAAACGTGCTGCGGGGTCTTGGCCGTGAGCTTCCAACTCGAGAAGTGTCGTGAGACACCGTCCCCTGCCCCGCGCATTACAAGCAGCGCCCAGTCGACGTCGATATCGAGTGAGCTCCTGTCCACATACTCCGAAGATCTCATATCCATAACTACCTGCAGCTTGGGCGCCCTGGCGCTCCAGTCGAGAAGTAATCGCTGTCCTACGAATAACCTTCTTGTACTTGACCACCTTCCTGTGACGATTGAGGTGCCGTGCAGCACGCTTCCGTCGTTCAGCTCGAGAATGCCTAACTCCTGCTCCCAGGTCGACGCCCAGGTAGCTGGTAGATCTGGCCGCCGTCATTGTGATCCCCCGAAGTCTCAAGGTTCGAACCACATCCCTGGCCAGACTCAACTTGGTGCAGACCACTGTCGACTTAGATGCCACCTTGAGACCCTGACTGTGGAGGCCTCTGGCGGTCGCAGCCACGCACTGAACTAAATCCTTCTTGACCTGGGACTCCGACCCCATCGTGGTCTGCGAGATATCGTCTATCCAGAGTCGGTGCGAGCACCGAACTTGCGATGTGGTGATCACCTCCATGATGAAAAATGTCATCGCTCTGGCCAGTCTAGTACCAGCTCGCAAGCCTTGAATGATACTACATGTCGGCTCGAACGCCATCGAAAAGGAACCAATCTGATTGAGTGTGCGCGGATGGGCGCATTGTAATAGCTCCATGTACAAGATCGTGGGTGGGAAGCCCAGTCTGAGGGCCGCTCTGGAAAGCTTGAGCCATAGCATATTATCGTAGTAGCCGTCAATGTCGGTGAGGGCGTGTCCATACGATACATTGAGGATACCCGCGACCTCCTCATCCAAGGCTCTCCTGAAAGCCTCCCTCAAGGACGAGTTCCCACGGACCGCTGCGTCCCACGAAGGCTCAGTCCGACTGGACCACGCCTTGGACCAGGGCTCCCTGGACATACTCCATACCCTGGATAACATCGTGATGAGCCCGATCACCCTGTCTCCCGAAATCTTTTTGGGTAGAAGTCGACCGATGACTATCATTGTCTGCACTGGCCAGGCGAGGAACTCCTCGGCTGTGTTGAATAGGGTAGCTAATTCAGCAACTCCTGCATCTGGGAGTCGCTCGATATCACATGGTGTGAGTTGGTCCGCTCCAAGACCAGCACGAGGTTTCATGGCTCTGAGAGCCTTGCGAACTTCAGGGACACAGGCCTCGTCGCCGTCCTCCCGAGCGGTCCCGTAGCTTTCCCTGGACGCGGCCCTCCAGTCGAAGTCGAGGTGCTTCCAGTTCGTCCGTCTGTCCGCCCACGAGCGCAGCCGTGGGGCTGCTACGTAGGGCAACTTGCCCAGGAGATCGACCGTGGGGCCGTCTCGCGGGGCGTCGGTCTTCCCAGCAGGTGCCGTGGGGCTGTGCTGCTGGGGTCGGTTGTGGTTGTCTGGCCAGCTGATGTCGAGTCTGGCTCTTCGTCGGTCGTTGTGGGAATGTCAGTGCTGGTTGTCGTCGGTCTTCTCGTGCGGGTGCTCAGACGTAGCTGCCGTCGGGGACCTCGCACGTCTTGGTGTTGCTGGAGTCTTGGCTGTGACGATTGGCGGCTGCTCGTTGGCGTGTTTCCTTCTCGCTCGTACCACGTAGTCTGCTCGTGACCTGGGTGGTGGTGGTGCACACTGTTGTTCGAGCTTCTCCGATATGTAGTGGCGCGCCACGCTTCCGCATTTGTAGCAGTAGAAGCCTTGGTCACGTTTGTGCCATTCCATCTGGTGGGGGTAGTGGGCGCAGCGTCCTTTGAGCGTCCGAAGTGGTTTCTTTGTGGCTGTCGTGTTACCGCATGGCGAAAGTAATCACCACCTTGCTGTCGTGCTGCGTCGTCGTATGGCTGACTGTGCGCAGGTTCTGCATCGCCAGCCTGTCCGAGTAGGTTGGACTTGATGTTGGCTCTGAGCGGCAAGTTCGTCGAGGGTGGGTGCTGGTGGTCTTCGAAGTTTGGCTTCTTTCCTTAGCTGTGCTCGTTCTTCCCAGCTTATTGGTGGTCGTCGTTCCATGCAGTCTAGAGTGGCGTGTGTGATGCGCTGTCTGACTAGGTTGCCAACTGCTCGTGCCCACTCGTAGCACCCGAGTTGTGCTGCTGGTAGTGCATGCTCCTCTGCTGCTGCGTCTGCTTGCTCGTCTGCTGCGCGGTTGCCGTGCCATGCCCATTCTGGAATGTCCCGTCGTCGAGCGTCTTCCCAGTCGAGGTGGCTTTGCATATGTCGTATCGTGATGCAGTCGTCGCTTCCTCCCCGTTGGTCGATGGCGTCCTTGACCATCTTCCAAATGTCGCCGTTGCCGAAGTGGTACTTCTTGGTTCTGTGTCGCTTGCGTCTCCAGCCCTTGAGAAGTACCTCTGAATATGTCCAATAGATGATGGGACCCCGCGAATTCCGTAAAACGCTGAGTAGTGTCCAAATCTCTGTTCGGTTATTCGTCTGCCTTGGTCCTGGTAGTGGTCCTCGCATAGTAGCTCGAATTGTTGTGCCGTTCATGCATGCCCATCCCCGTCCGCACCGTCGGTACCGTCGGTCTCCTGACATGGCCCCTCCGCTGCCGTCGCGGCAGAAGTGTAGTGGTACATCGTCTGCAACCAGTTGGCCGTGCTGGATGTCGCCGTCGCAAGTTTGGGATGGTTCCGTCGTGCATGGTGGAGGGCAGGTCATGGGTCGTGGTGTGATGCCTCTGAGCCAGAAGGCTGCGTTCGTTTCGATGCCTTCTTGTGCCCGTTCTTCGAGGTGTTCGGTACGTTCGTAGATGATGTGCTGTCGTCTCTGCGGGCAGTCTCCCCAGATGCGGTGGTAGTCGTCGTCAGGTGCTCCACATTCGCATACATTGGGCGTGCCGTAGGCGTCGGCGATGCGCTGTCGTGGCCATGTCCCAGCGCATGCGGCCGCTAAGAGTGCCCCGTGTCGTTGGTGCTTGCCCCGTCGGTCGAGGTACTGGAGGTGGCTGATGAGGTCTTGCACGTCTGCGCCGTTCTCGAGGCCGATGCCGTTGTGGTGCTTGCTGGCTTCCGAGAAGTCCCGCCGCCTTCTGAGAAGGTTTTCTCGAGGAGGAGGAGGAAGAGCAGGAGGAGCAGGAGGGGGAGGAGGAGGAGGACAGGAGGAGGAGGAGGAGGAGGAGGATGATGAGGCCCACGGGGCGGAGTCGTATCTGACCCCCCCCCACCCCCCCCACCCCCCCTGGACCCCCCCCCACCGGGGGAGGGATCAAAGGAAAGGGTATCCCTTTGACGTGGCTACGACGTGGGTCGATTGCACTGCAACGACGACGACGACGACGACGACGACGAACGGCACAGCCCCTCACACACGCCGACAGGTAGAAGTGGTCGGCCATGATTTGATCGCCACGACGCAAGGGTGTCTCAGGGTCTCTTCGGACGGGGCTGGGACGAGGATGAATCCGTTCCAGAGCGTTCTGGACCGCTCTCAGAGCGTGCGGGAACCCTCTGAGAAGGCCGCGGTGCCCGAGGCAGCCTCCGGAACCGCTGGATCTGAGAGATTATCGATTTATCTTCGCGCGATTTTATCATCGTTCTGGCTTCGTCTTCCGAGGGGAAGAGGAGGACCAGGAGGAGGAGGAGGAGGAGGTCAGGGGTCAGGGGCTAGGGGGATTTCTCGTCCTGGCTTCGCCTGATCTCTGGCCGCTGCCAACTGCGCAGCCGTCGGCACTCGTTCTGGAGCAGCCGAGGCAGCCCGGGCGGGGGTTGGGGGACGTTGTCTGGGCCAGCGCGGACGCGGGGGAGGAGGAGGAGGAGGAGGAGGAGGAGGAGGAGGAGGAGGAGGAGGAGGAGGAGGACAGGAGGAGGAGGAGGATGCCGAGTCAGCCCGAGGGGGGCGTCGTCTGGGCCAGCGTGGGCGTTTGGTTTCGGCGGCGAGCAAGGGAGGGGAATGGAGACTCCCTCCTCCTCCTCCTCCTCTTCCTCCTCCTCCTCCTCCTCCTCCTCCTCCTCCTAGCCGCCACCGCGAGTTCAACCAGCGCCGCCGGCCCGCAGGCAATGCTGGAGGGCTTGGGGAGGGGCGCCTCCGTCCCCTACACCACCAGGGGCGCAGGGAAGGGGGGTCGGGGTAGAGCTGCACATCATTTCCCCCGCACTCTCATCATTCCTATTACTGTACTTATGCGTATCTGCACGTTTAATCCTCTCGCAAGCAACTACACGGACCGCCTAGACGACATATCGGCAGAGCTGCAGCCCTGGGGCATTATCTTGCTAAACGGTACACAAAAGAAGGCACTCAGCGACCGAGCGACAGAAAGACAAGTACACCTTCGGCATTGGAGCATACAGTTTGGATACAAGAAAGGAAGACTTGTCAATTCCAGCTGCGGCACTTGCATCTTCCTCACGCATAAAATTCGAAGAGAAGCATTACATAGCGTCTTTCTTCCACCCTCAGGCCTCCAAGGGAGAGTTGCAGGTATTCGGATACAAGATAAGAATATGGACTTCTCGATGTTTAACGTATACTTCGCTGCTATACATGACAAGAAGCACATCGAGATCGCGAAGAAAATAACAGAGTGGATTGAGGAGCAGATCGGCCGACTACCGACACGCACTACAATTGTGATCGCTGGAGATATCAACTCGGACGTAGGCTTGCACAGGGATGGCGACGGCATAGTGACAGTAGACAGAGGCAGACACTTTGGAGGTATAGCGCCTGGCCTTGAGAATTCAAATGGGAAGTACTTTCGAGGGCTATGCACTAGGAACGAGCTGGTCATATGCGACACATTCTTCCCGACAGGGCCAACTTTTTACGGACCCAAAGGCGGGAGCAGCAGGATCGACCACATCGCTATTACGGCAGGGACACGACCTTTTATCAAGAATTGCTCCTGCCTCCATGGTCCAGCTAAGCGCCTCCAAAGCATTAAAGCACGCGGGCACCGCGATCATCTACCACTAGGACTAGAAACTACCGTCACCATCTATCATCATTTGAAGCCTGTCAGGGAAGAGAAGGTGGATAGAGATGGGCTCATGAAGTGCTTGCGGAAGGGATGGAAGAGGGGGGAGTTGTACGCAGAGATCGACAGGAGGCTGCAGGAGAAGGAGGAAGAGTGGAAAACAGCGTTGCAACAAACATGGCCAGATGACGCTTGGAAAATATTCGTTGATGCTGTAGGGGGTGCACTAAAGAAGGTCTTTCCAGAATCTGAAATAAGGACGGACGAGCTTACTGCGGCAGCAAAGGCGGAGAGAATGCGCCTACTTCAGCTCCGACGAGAACGCAGAGAAGGCCTGAGACCAGAGATTGACGAGAGCGAGGTCGAGTCCATTAAGAAGCAGCTACAAGAGTGGTCGGCCGCATTAAAAATGATCAGAAAAACAGAACTTGAGCGAAGGCGCGAAGAAATCGTGCAGGAGATTTGGGAGGCGTATGAGTCCAGAAACTTCGCACTCATGCACCGTCTCCGTGCGAAGTACCAAAACAACGGACGGGGCCCAAAGACAATATTTTATTTTTCGCCGCAGCGTTTCTGGGATGAGCAAATGTGGCACGAGGAAATGGGAAAGACAGGTCGAAGAAGGAGGCATGTCTTGTACAAAGCTCGACCTGCAGCAAAACTGGGAAGCATATCAAGCATCACATGTTGGAGAAGAGCTTCTACCAGACGACGAGGATATAAAGTATTTGGCACAACAAGACAAAAAGGCCATGAACAAATACCTCGCCAAAGCAAAGAAGAGACGCGCCTACCCCCCCTGGGGGCCACCGGTTGAGGCCTCGCCCCTTGTCCTCGACACAAACATTAACATGCGCAGCCCGCAGAGAGAGAGCGAGAGATGGGAGAGGAGGAAGATCAGGGCGGCGGAACGGGAGGAGGACGAGGAGGAGCTAGCAAAGTTCACCACATTGCAAAAGTACAAAGTTGGCCGCATGCTACTTGAGAGAATGGGCTGGAGCCAAGGCGAAACGGTTGGAAAGAGGCAGAGAGTAGAGTCACTTCGAGAGCCAGCCGAGATCATAGAGCCAGCCTGGACAAGCCACGGGACTACGAGGGCAGGAGCGGGGGCGAGTCCGAACTTCTCAGAGAAAAAGTTATTCGAGATCAAGTTGGACGAACCACTAGTGCATATCAGAAGGACCCAAGAAATGCCCCTAGATACTAACAGGTCCTTGGCTTTCGACGCATCGAAGGGGAACGGCAAAGCAGGGATAGCAGGGGAGAGGGTCATGCACACTTTTTGCAGCTTAGGGATGGGGTGGCATTACGGTATTCATCTACGTGCTCCTTTCCAACCGCGCCCACATTGGGCGCAAGGTGGACTACCTGCGCGTTCTCGAGAGAACGCATTGTTGTGCCTGCTGGGAAGCAAGTGGAGAGCGGAGGAGGGAGGGGTGTCGATCGTCGTGAGCAATTACGATTGTACTAACGCTTTCGCGGCGACCGACAGGAGGCTGCTTACCGAGGTTGTTGCGAATCAGGCATGGGGGCATGACAAGCATTTTGCAGTAGGAGCGGTCGTCCATCAGTCGATGTCGATCAGAGCGAGGGACGGCCTAGCACATCTACAGAGTCACACAGGTTCGCAGATGGGGTTTACTCTGGCACCCAGGGATTTTAATGATGCGTACAATGAGCACATAGAGCAGTGGGAAGAGGGAGAGCACGAGCACGGTCATCACGAACTCCTAGAAACAAAACATCCGCTGACGGACAAGTACTACAACTTATCGTTAAACACGTTCATGGACGACGTTACCAAGATACATGTTATCACCGAAGGAAGCAGTGCTGAAGAGATTACCACGTTCGTTAACGAGTCGACCGAACGATTAGAGAATACAATAGCTAAGGGTGGATGGTCACTAAATGCTGGGAAGACTAATCACTTGATAAATCTTCGCGGGGAGGGCAGTTACCAGGCGACCCGACGATTGAGACGATCAAAACATTTAAAAAGGGTCTGCCTGTCGTGAAGTACGCGTACTAGGCCCGCGCATCCCAGCAGAGCAGGGACTACTCGGTGAAATTTCCAGACGTTGTTCAGCAGCGAAGATGGCATGGCGTCAGTGCGGAGCTTTTTGGAAGGCACGTACGAGGAGAGCAGTAAAACAAAACTCATGTTTGAGGCCTTCGTTATAGGAGCAGCGCTGAGTGGCTTGAACGTGTTCGTATTAAACAAGACCCACACCGACATTATCGATTCCACGTTAGCTAAGTTATTGCGTAGCCTAGCAGAAGGTAAGCTAAGCTGGAAAATGAAGATGGTGAAACAAGATGTAGCAGCACGAAGGAGGTTTTTAAGTACTGGCAGTTCAGTGACTCGGCTACTACGCTAAGAATTAGAAGGCTACGCATGTACCAGACCTGGGCAAAAAACCCTGTTGAACACTGTGGAGCACTCTCTGCTGTCTTTGGAGATTCGCGACTGGATGAGTTACAAAAAAAACCTAGGCTTACCCCAGCAAAGTTCGTGTGGCCGCAGGAGAGCAGTGAGAAGTCGACGCCCTGGGCAGTCCAGTATCGAGAAGACATGGACAGGCTGGCCGAAGTCGACGAGAGCATGCGCGCGTGGTACATGAACAGGAAAAGCGATCTAGACATCTTCATACCTGGCACAGAAGCACACGATAGATGGCCACTTGCTGACCCCATGTTCAAGGAGGAAAGAAAAACACTGTAAGCATAGGACCTAAGCAAGAAGAGGAGGAGGAGATCAACGAGGAGGTCACCCTGGAGGAGCTCGAGAAACCTTTTTGGCGCGACTATCAGGAGGATGGAGGATGCATTTGTGGAAAGAGGTTTGCTAGCATGAAAGCTTTAAAAGGGCACCTTCGGGAAGCACACAACCACACAGAAGTATTATCAAACATTGCCATCACTAACCAGTGCCCGCGGTGCCTCTCATGTTTCGCATCAAGGCGAATTGCATTGGACCACTGTGTACGATCTTGCTCGCACGGGATTTGCCATCGAGACAAGTCCAGATGGGCGCATGAAGTTATCCCCCCAGAGTCTCTGGTCTGTAGCATTTGTGATCAAGAATTCCCCGATCTTGGCTGCTTCCAAGCTCGCGCCAGATTTCACCACGTCGGACCGGGCCACGTTCGAGGACAGAGCGATGTCTGGAGCGGCATCGAGCTGGAAGGTCCAAAAAAGAAACGCCGGCGAGGCGCCAGCCGAGAGAGAAAAAAAAAACAGGCAAAGGCGCGAAAGGCAAGGGCAACAAGGAGGACGACCTCGTCCAGGCGGTGATGGCGCTCCAGAAGCTATGCCTGAGGACGGCGGCCGAGGGCCGCGACCTGATCAATATCGTCGGGGAGTTCTGGCTCGTGCCCTCGGATCACGCTATCATCAAGACCGCCAAGGAGACGGGCGCAGACTGCGCCAGTCGGGTCAAAACGATCGGAAAAGGCCACGGCCTCGGGCCCCCCTACTTGCACGTCGCCTCGGAGGTGCTGAGCACGACGCGGGACATCCTCGACCCAAACGTTCCCGGGGAGCAGGGGGCCAAGATCATCGTCGGCGCGTGGACGACGATGGCGGACAACGTGGACTACGGCCGAGCCTTCGTGAGCGAGACCATCAGGATGTTCAGGGTGAGCGACGCGTACAGGAAGGGCGACGAGATGGAGGGGCCCGATCACAAGGGCAAGCTGATGTTCGCCTTGGCACCGCACTTCGACCTGATGACGGCCCTCAATATGGAGAAAAAGACGATTGTCCCGCCCACGAAAGAGTTCCACGCCGAGAAGCTGATGCAGGCCATGGGGGTGGCGTTGTGCAAAGCGGGAGGGACGAAACCGATAGGCAGCGGGCCGAAACCAGAGCTGGACCGAGTTGTCGAGCGTCAGCTGAAGGCGCTGCAGAAGAAGTGAGCACAGCTGTAGAGCAGTTGAGAGCAGAGCCAATCGCAAGATTTGCAACGGATCCTGCAGCCATGACGAGGCTGAGGAAGATGGCGACCGAGGGGTCGTCACATGCGGCGCGAATGCTTAGCGAAGCGCAGAGTTTTAGACGCAGGCTCAACGAAGCGTTGAGAGCAGAAAATAGGTAATGCAGTTTCGGCAGAGAGTCTATTTTAGAGAGGGTCCCCCGACCCAGCGGAGGTGGCGCGCAGCCACCGAGCGGCAGCCGCTGCCGCCACCCTGTCCCTCCTCCCTCTCCCCTCCTCGGTGGCTCGGTAGGGGTCCTGTCTCCGTGGGTTTTTGCTGCTTTTTGGCTGCCATTCCACAGGCCCCCCACCGATCCCATCGTTCACCGAATGTTTGCCCCACCCTGTCGCCAGGCGACCGTTTAGATTGCCACGAGTGCGTGCCGGGCGACTGTTTCAAGTTGCCACAATCCTGGCTCATTCCCAGGTTCTGCGGCGCCCGCCGCTGCTGCAGGATCAGAGTGCCTCTCCCCTCCCCCTCCTCTCTCTCGAGGTGCCAGAGGGCCGCAACCCTCCCAAGGAGCTCGTGACAACCCGCCGTAGGGATGGCATGGGGCCCGAGGGGGGGACGGGGGCACTCTGCAACGAATGCGGGTGCCTTCCCGCTCGTAGGAGCACCCTCTCCGCCCACAGGGGCAAGAGGGACGCTCCGAGCACGCGCCCACGCTCCAGACGCATGGTGTAAAGGACGTGCGAGACACCCACGCAGGGGTGCGGCACTCGCTGCAAGAGAGACGCATCAGACACCCCCAAGCGCAGAGCCAGCCAGCCAGCCTCCTCCTCCTGCTCCTCCTCCTCCTCCTCCTCCTCCTCCTCCTCGAGAAGGCCTTCTCAGAAGGCGGCGGGACTTTTCGGAAGCCCTCCGACCTTCCGAGAGGTTTTTTCTCTGCGTATCCGGGGAAAGCTTCGAGGACTCCTCAGGAGGCCCGGGGACTTCCGAGCCCTCTGAGAAGGCCCGCCCCTTATGGTTCCCCCCCCCCCTGGGGGTCGCCGCCGATGACTCG
This sequence comes from Prorocentrum cordatum, assembly GCA_963575745.1. NCBI lineage: Eukaryota > Dinophyceae > Prorocentrales > Prorocentraceae > Prorocentrum > Prorocentrum cordatum. Next base: position 28,320 of record CAUYUJ010004334.1, read on the forward strand.
CGCCTCCTGATGGGAGTGGGTCCGAGAAGAGTAGTTCTGGCACTGGCTGGCATTCGAAGAAGACCAGCATGAGCATGAATTCTGGGAGGTCCGCACGGAGTTCCCGCATTTGCCCTGGACCGTGCTGGCGGCACCTCCAGCGCCGCCCCTGGCGTGCTCCGTGCGCCAGGGAGGGGGGCCCGGTGCCGATCCGAGAATCCGCGCGGTCCTCCAAAGTTTGCGTGTCTGCAGGTTGTTATTCTTAAATTGTTGGCCATTGTCATGGAAGCTCCCAGGGCCCTTCAAAAACCCTAGTCGGGATCGTCGGGAAACGACTCGTGATGAAACGCGGGTTTGGGGGGGAAGCCCCAGGGGGATCCTTTTGGACCGCTCGGGTACGCTATGTGCAGTGGCCGCCTCGCCCGATACATCCTCGGGACCTGCTCGCCTCCATGGATCCCGACTGATCTCTGCCTGAGGTCGTTTTCTCCTGATGTTAATTCTTCTTCGTGCCGCCGTCTTTTCTAACATCCCTGGAGGAGCAATTCGATCCGTTCTTCGTAGTCGGCACGACCGTTACTGTCAAACGAACATGCCGCGCATGCGTGCGCCGTCCTCGTCGGGTGATCCAGTTGCGCTGCCTCCCGATGCCGCCTCTGGGCTCGGGCGGGCGCCGAGGGTGGGGAGGGAGCACGGGGGGCTGTTTGGAGGCGTTCTGTCTATCGCTTTCTCTCTAGTTCTCTTTCCCTCTCTTTCGATTCGTGTCCATTTTCTTGCGATGCGTGTTTACTACCTTTTGAGGTGTTTATGGGTCTGGTGCCTGCCACATTCCAACTTGAAGCTGACTCATTAGAATATGTTGGCACGCTCAGTTCGAATCGGAACCACACCGAAGCTCAATGCGATTCCTCTGCATTTGGAAGTCTGCCCCAATCCTGTTGGCTTCTCGTTAGAGCTCTACTAGCATCCAAGTGGACTCCTCTGGATCCGTGAGTGCCCCATTTCCGTTGGAATCCGATTGCGATCCCGGTTGGACCCTTCGTGATTTGAGGTCTGTTGCGTGCCCACTCGGATCCGACTAGATTTCAATTGCGGTTTGGTGCAGTTGGGATTTGTTCTATTCTTGATGGTGCCTTGCCAAACCCCAACTGGATAGAATATTTGGGCGGTTGTTCCCTGTTGTAAGGCGGACGCGAGAACATTACGAAGCAACGCAAAGCGCGATGTGTTTAGTGCAACACAGATGTACAAGTACGAAGCGGTACAGGTCGCAGTGGTAGGGGTGATGAAGTTGGAGTTCTTGATGACGGTTGTCGCGGCTCACGTGACGACGATGATGGTTGTTGTGTTCCATCGGGCGGTGATGATGATAATGACAACCTCATTGGTTGCCCAGACTGTGGCGACGATCTCGACGATGATCGCGATCATGACCATGGCACTGGCGGGGAAGAGCGGTTGCGGATGGTGGACCTCCCAGGTGGTCACGAAAGTAGCGACATTTGTGCGGTTGGATGCGCCAGTTGCACCAAGGGATGGGAGTTAGGAGGCAGGGACGAAGAAGAAAGCATGAGGGAGGCCAGGAGGAGGCGGGAGGAGACGACGGGGGGGGGGGTGGAAGGAGGAAGGAGGGAGGAGGAGGAGGAAGGAGGAGGAGGAGGAGGAGGCGACAGAGCTCGATTCAAACGAGGACCCGGTACGCAGGAGGGCTGGGAGCAGTCCGACGCGAGTGGGGACACTGCAGGGTCCATGCCGATTCGACCGATCTTTTCTCGATTGGATACGTCTGCTTCGGCAACGGCGCGGTCCCGCTCGATCCCGGCGTCCCGACGACCAGCTGCCTCCCGATCTTGCACGGCACCGCTGCCCACCCTCGCACGGCCGATCCGATCCGATCCCGACTCCGCCCTGCCTCCTCGCCGGCCTCGTCGTCGTCGGCCGCAGCCCCCTCCGCGCCGAGCCTCGCCAGCGCTCGTCGCCCTCGCCCGCCCGGCCGCCTCGTCGTCGCCCGCCTCCCCGTCCTCGGCGGCCCGCGGCCTCGCCCGCCCGGCCGCCTTGGGGGCCGTCGGTCCTCGCGCCGGGCGCGGGCCGCGGCCCCCGCGCGCGGGGCGTCGGGCGGGCCCGCCCCGCCGGCGCTAGGAGACCTTCGAGGCACGGATGGGCCTGCTCAGCGCCAGCCTGGCGCGGCAGCAGGCGCGCTCCGCGGGGCCTCGCGCCGCCCCGGGCGGGCCGCCGCCTCCGCCCAGCGCCTCCGCTCCCCAGCTCGCTCCTCCTCCGTCCTCCCTCCGCTGCCCCCTCCTCCTGCTCTTCCTCGCTCCTCCTCCTCCCTCCTTCCTCCGCCTCCTCCTCGTCGTCCTCCTCGTCGTCCTCCTTCCCCTCCTCTTTCTCCTCCACGACGACGACGGCGGCGACGACGACGGCGAGCCCCCCCCCCTCCGAGGCGACAACCCGCGGGACCGGCCTCAGGCGGTCGTCCGGCGCCGGGGTGATGGGCGGCATGTTCAGCGGCGACTTTGGCGGCGGGCTCGGCCGCGGGGGGGAGGAGGTGGGGAGGAGGAGGAGGAGGAGGAGGAGGAGGAGGAGGAGGAGGAGGAGGAGGAGGATTTTCCCCGGAAGCCGACGAGGCAGAACAGGAGGAGGAGGAGGAGGAGGAGGAGAAGGAGGATCGGGGGCAACGATGCGGGGGGATAATCAAGCATAGGGGGGATGCGTCGACCTTCGATCGCCCATTGATCGCCGATAGGTGCCCGATAGCCCCAACCTGCACAGGAAGGTGCGGTTTCACTATCCGGGGCTTATCGCCCTGTCGCCGATCTATCGGCGATGTATCGCCGCTTCCAGGTCGATGCATCCCCCCTTATGCCAGTCCCTCCCTATCGTTGCCCCTCAGAGGAGGAGGAGGAGGAGGAGGAGGAGGAGGTGGAGGAGGAGGTGGAGGAGGAGGAGGAGGAGGAGGAGGAGGAGAGGGAGGATATTGAGCTGGAAAAGGAGGAGGACGAGGACGAGGACGAGGACGAGGACGAGGATGATGAGGAGGAGGAGGACGACGGAGGAGGAGGAGGAAGAATGAGACAGTACGAATAATACTAATACTAATAAGGTTATGAAAACATACGAAGAATAATCAAATGAAACCTGATACTCAGAATAATAATAATAAACATCGGAATAATAATGACAATAAGAAAACGAATAACAAAAATACTAATACTAAGAAGAAGGAACGGAGGAGGAGGGTTCTGCTGAGTTGCTCAGGGTCCAATGTGCTGGCTGGCCAGAGTGAATCCATGTGAGCCACCAGCATGTGCGCTCTCATCGTGCAGTTTTTGTTGGTGCCGCGACTGCGGCACCACGGCAACGATTTCCTTGAAGCAGCTCGGCAAGGATTGCACCCGCAAGACCACCTGCTGGGGCAGAAGGGTTCTTGACTTGCTTAAGGCAGGAAGGCTTCCAAGGGATATTGGGGCTTGGCCAGGACCCGAGCCCCAGCGTTGCGCCCGAGGTCGGGTGCACGAGGTTGGTCCGACGAGATTTGTGAGGGGCGCGCGCCTGCAGGGTGCTGCGCGGGCACGAATCGCAGGTCGGCCGACGGGCCCCGCGGCGCCGCGACACGCGCGACGCGCGACGCATGTAGCCCGACCGCAGGGCGCGCCGCCCGCGCTCGGTGGGTGGTGCTGCTGCGTTGTCACGCGCGGGCCTGCCGCGGGCGCTTGCGCGGGCGCGCCGCGGGGATCGCGCCGTGGCGGGTCGCAGCGCGAGCTGGCGCCGTCTGCTTCGCAGGTTTCGCATTATTGCTTCGCGTCGCGCTCGCGGGGCGCTCGCCCGCCCCACGGCCGCGGCGCGGGCCCGACGGCCGTTATGCCCCACCCGCCCGCTCCTGGGTGCGAGGCTGCCTCGGTCGGCGGCGGGCCGATTCCGCCTCGCCCGCCCTTGGGGTTCAGCGCCCAGGCTGGCCTGGTCGGGGACAGCGTGCGTCGCTGCCTGCGCCCCCCCGCGCGGGGTGCTAGCGGGGCGGCGGCCCTGGCTCGGTCGCTGCGCCCATGGTCGGGGCGTTGCGCCCGAGGTCGGGCGCGCGAGGTTGGTCCGCCCAGATGTGTGTGATTGGGGGAGCTGTCAGTGCGAAGGCCTTACGGCCGTTGCCGCCGACCCTGGAAACGACGTGGATGAAAACGAGAGGGGGGCGGGGCGGAGGAGGTGGATGAGAGAGGAGGAGGGGGGGGGCAAGGATGTGGAGGAGAAACAAGAGGGGGAGAAGGAGGCAGAGGAGAGCAGGAGGAGGGGGAGCAAAGGGGGGGGGAGGAGGAGGAGGAGGAGGAGGAGGAGGAGGAGGAGGAGGAGGAGGAGGAGGAGGAGACCAAAGGGTTTCTTGGGACAGCCCGTGGCTCTCCTGAGGCCGTCTTGGGCCGTCCAGGGCTCCTCTTGCGCCGTCTCGAAGCACTCTTGGACGCCCCATGGGTAATTTGGGGCTCTCCTGGGTTGTCTTGAGGCAGTTTTGGGGCCCCTTGGGAGCCTCTTGGGGCCTTTTTCGGGCTTCTTCGGGGCCTCTTGGGGCTGAGAGCTCGAAATACCCGTTCGGGCCCCCCGTCTGGGCACTCTCCTGGAGCCGTCTTCGGGGCTTCTTGGGCCGTCTCATGGCGATCGTGTGGGCCTCTTGGGCCATCCGTAGCCATTTTGGCTCAAGGTTTTGAGTTTCCCTGGGAAACGAGTAGATACCGCTAGTCCGCGGCTAGTTCCCAAGAGTTTCATCGCTCCTCTGTGTGTGCCTCCAGGCGGCACAGCATCGAGTTTTGTCAAGAACACGGACGGTTGTCGATGCCGCCGGATGCCTCTCGGCGACCGCCGTGGAGGCAGCAGCCTGCCTCGCGCTACGGTGAATGGTGGAATCCGATCGTCTATCCTCCACTGCCTGGTTCTGTGCCGCCACCGCCGTCGTGGGGGGCCAACGCTTGGAGGAAGCGCCAGTTCAGGGCCCAAGTTGAGTGTTCCTCGTGCGGTCGGTGGCTCTTCCAGGACAGGCTCAAAGCGAAGAACTGGACGTGCGAGTGTGGCGCCAAGTTCCAGAAATCGCGTGGGCCTGGCCATGGCCGTCAGGGTGGTGCTGCTCCTACTGATGGTGACGCTGTGCAGGAGCTCTGCGCCTTGGCGGCCAAGCTCGGTGGTGGGGAGGTGGGCACCAAGCGCGCCGTGGACTCCTTGGTGGCCACCTTGCGAGGACCTCCCCCTGAGCCCAAGCCACGGCCGCCTGGGCAGGCCCTCCAGATGGCGGCGGCCCGCTTGCAGCGTGGACGCAAGGCCGTGGAGGCAGCCAAGGAGCAGTGGAAAAGAGCCAAGCAGGAGTTGGAGCGTTGCACGGAGAAGCTTCGTGCCTGTACGACGGAGGTTATGGAAGCTGAGCGTGAGGAGATAGCTAAAGCTAAAGAGTTCTTGCCGCCTGAGGAGTTGCCCGTGCCGCGTGGTGCTGTCCTGGATATCCAGGAGGTGCTGGGCGGCAACCTGGAACTGGAGATCAGTCTGGGAGTCGACTTGGACGGGTTGGGCCTCGCGCAGTCGGACCATGACATCCTGGAGAAGACTAAGAGTGAGCTCCAGGTTTGGTCACGCAAGGCGGTGCAGGACACGTGCGGTCAGATCAATGAGAAGTTGCAGGATCAGAAGGCCAAGGTCTCAGCAGTCCTCGAGAGAGCCCGCAAGAAGAGGACAGGCAACCAGGGTGGGGCTCAGGTCACGGCCGAACCAGCGAGCCAGGGCGCAGCGACCAGTGTACCCCGTGGAGGTGCCGACGCTGCCCCCGAGGCGCCTGCGCGAGGAGCGGCGACGGGTGCTGGCCGAGGCTCGGCAGCAGACCCCGCCTTTCGCGCCGCGCCAGCTCCTGGGGATGAGCAGCAGCCCAAGGCCGCGTCGGACCGCCTGCAGGGTGAAGTCGACGCCCTCGTCCGCCACCTGCGAGAGCAGAGAGCGGATGGGGAGACATCGTGTGGGCGACGTGCACACGTTGTATATGAGGAACCTCTCGGGCTGGGGCCACGCGTCCCAGTGCCTTCTAGCTGAGGGCTTGTACGGCATAGTCATTTTGCCCGAGCTGCACGTTCTTCCAGATATGTGTACAGAAGTGCTCCATGATTGGAGCCACAGAGGCTATCAACCAGTGGTGGCACCATCCTACCAGCTGAAGTCGACGACCAAGGCTGGTGGGATCTCTATGGGAGTCAGGAAGAGATTTCAGTTTCAGAGCTTTCGGCACCTTGCGACCGACAGACATATGCAAATGGGGCTCCGTCAGATCCAGGAGCCAGAGACCACCATGTCGGGGATTGATTTCAGAGACGTTGTAGGGTGTCAGCTCAAGATTGGTGGCCAGTCTATTTCGATCTTCGGCATCTATTTGACATCCGAGGTGGGCATCACATGTATGAACGTGTCAACGTCGATTCAGTTAGGCACCCTGTTGCAGTCTATCAAGACGCCTTGGTTGGTCATTGGGGACTTCAATGCGACTCCGATCGAACTGCAGAAGACAGGCTGGCCATCACTTGTGGATGGGTTGATTCGCGCCCCCTCAGGTTCTGAATGCACATGTGCGGCTGGCCAGAAGAGGATGTTTGATTACGCAGTTCTGCCGCGCTCGATGGTTCGGTTCGTCTGCTCGGTGGCGGTGGATGATGAAGCGTGCTTTGGAGCAGAAAAGTCGCATTTCTGCATCTTGTTGAGGCTGCAGTTGGGGTCAGAGAAGGCTCAGAGATGCGTACTCAGCATGCCGCAGAGATTCCAGTACCCACCGAGACCCAAGAAGCAAGCTGATCCGAACAGTAAGAGGTCTCGACAGCGTCTCCTACGCCAGCTCGGTGAGGCCGCCGCTGAGCCAGAACTACCACTTCCTCCGATGAGAGCGCGTCGTCAGATCAGGTTCAAGATGCCGCCTCCCTTGCAGTACTTGGGGGCGCAGGATTGGGGCCTAGAGTCCGAGGAGGACCCTCAGCAGGAGGACGACGGCGAGTCGTCTGGCGGGGACGACAGGCAGTTCGGCCAGAGTGGCGCCGGGGGCGCAGGGGGCGCGGCGATGGGTGCTGGTGAACCAGCAGACCCCGCCCCCCCTGGAGGTGCGGCGACGGGCGCAGGAGGCCCTGCAGACCCCGCCCCTCCCGCAGCTCAGGGACAGAGCGCGTCGCAGTTGCTCCTTGAGACGGCGCCAGGAGCCCAGGACAGGCTCTGGCACACTCTGTCGGCCAGTCGGTCACACGGCACTCCGCCGAAGTACATAGTAGATTCGAAGGTGTTTCGGTTGGATCCCAAGGCGTCGCTTTCTGTTGGCAGGTCATTCGGGGAGTGGACTGTTAAGTTTGAGTCGTTTTTTTTGCACTATGTTGGAGATTCACCCGAGTGTTTAAAAGAAGTGTCGAGGGAGAGGTTCCTTTGGAGAGCTCACTCGGAGACCCGAGGCCCAAGGAGCCCACTTCGTGTCGTCTGGGGACCCTGTGGCGCACTGGTGGGCCACGATTGATTTCTTGTTGAAGGACCTTGTGGGCCTCCTGGACCAGAGGGGTTCTAGCAAGGCCAGTAGGTTAGGCGAGCGATTGAGGGACATGTCTGTCTCTGTTCCCGTCTCTCATCTGATGCCTCTCCCTCCTCCTGTGCGCACCAAGTGGTGCCGAAGTCATAGTGTGATTTGGGAGCTCACGGATGACTCCATCAGGGACCTCAGTAGGCAGGCCTACTCCAATTCGGTGAGAGCCCAGAGGTCAGTCCTCCACGTCAGTCTCGGCAAGTTCCACCAGTGGGTCCTGCGGCAAGACCAGTTAGGTGGACGAGGACTGTACACCAGGCTCAAAGATAAAACATATTTTGTAGGCGAGATGAGGGCGCGGGGCGACCCAGCTCTAGATTCTTGTGCGCGCATGGAGGCCAGGGCCAGAGTGTGGAGCCTCAAGTGGAAGGGGGATCCCTCCACATTCGAGAGAGTTTTCGAGCTTTGGAAGAAAGCCCAGTCTAAGGCTAAGGCACTCGAGCCCAGGCCGATCACTGTGGACCAGATTTCCAGGCCCATCTCTGCCCTGCCAGACCGCGCGCCAGGGGTAGACCAGATGACGAAGAAGGACTTCGTCTGGCTGCCTAGGGCGGGCCTGCAGGATCTGGCATGGCTTCTCTCCCAAGTAGAAAGAGAGTGCTGTTGGCCTTGGCAGGTCTTGGTCATTCTTGCCACCCTCCAGGTCAAGGACTTGGAAGCGGATCGTGCGATTGGCCTGCTCGCGTGGCTTGTGAGATTCTGGGGCAGGTTGAGGAACATGATAGAGCTGCCTGGACGAGGGCCACTGCTGGCACGTGGGGCACGGCGCTGGCGGGCTCCTCGGCCCTGCAAGTTGCGTTGCTGCGCCTTTTTCGTGACGAGGGGGCTGCCAACGCCAGCTTCCCCGACTTTCACAGTGGTAGTCTGCTCTGGGATGTGTAGGGGTTCTACGATAGCCTCCGATGGTACCTCATCATGGAGAAGGCCCTGGATCTTGATTTCCCGCCTTGCTATCTTGCTCTTGAGTTGCAGATCCATATGGCGGTCAGATTTCTTCGAGATGGGGGGGGGGGGGGGTACTCGCCCCCAGTAGGCCCAGAGCTGTGACGCATACCAGGTAGTAGCGGTGCTGTCGGCTTAGGAAGAGCTGCCTTGCACCACGTCTGCGCGCAACTAGTCACTGGGGCTCCTGCAGAGCCGAGTCTGCACACCTGGGTAGATGGCATGGTGCAATGCATGCACGGCACAAGCGAGTTAGTGTTCATACGGTTCTCGAGTGCAGGGCTGAAGCTTGCCCGTTGTCTCGAGCAGGCTCATCTATCCATGGCCAGCAAGTCGTGCATCATCTGCTCGAGCACCAGTGTCGCCAAGCAGTTGCAACAGTTTTTCAAGGGACACCAGATTGACATCCAGGTCAAACTGGTCAGTGCTGACCTAGGCATCGACCGAGGGCGAGTCGGAGCGTCCAGGCCGAAACAGTCAGCACGTCGGCAAGCCACGGTCAAGCGTTTAAGTAAGCTTCAGAAGTTTGCTGCTGGCAACATGTTGTGCAAGAGGTGGGCTAAGAAGATGGCCCTCACGGCCGCCTTTGCCAAGTCACGGTGTTCAGGCAAGGTGCGCGGCACTGCCCCCCCATGTCGTCTTGAGGTGGCGTCGGTCGCTGGGTCGGTTGACTGGGGGAGTCGCTAAGGGGGGTAGGTGCCTCACCACGCTGCTAGCGCTCGAGTATGGGAGGAGGGGCCCTGCCTTCCTCGCTCTCTTCGACACGATCGAGGCATGGTTCCTCATTTTAACTGATCGTAGTTTCCATGCTGAGAGGATCCGCAGAGTTTGGAGAAAGGTTCTCGCTCGTCTGCGGGACAGGCCTGTCACGCATAGGTGGGGAGGAGTCGCCGCACCTGCTGCGGCCACTATTGCCGCTCTGCTTGATCTGGGTTGGGAGCCTTGGGGTCCGTGGGCGTGGGAGTGCGATCTGGGAGTTAGGTATGCGATTGACGAATCCCTGCTCGGGCGGGGCAAGGTCGATCTTGCTGTTATCAAGGAGGCTCTGGCAGCCAGCATGGAACGCAAGTTGTGGTCAGCAGCTGCGAAAAATTCTTGGAACGGTCATGGCCTTGAGTTGGCCCCAGATCTGTTTGATTTCAGAAGGGACCTCAAGAGGCTCAAGAAGAAAGGCAAACATGGGTTGGCTGGCATCCTGCGCGCTGTAGCCACGGGCAACAGTTGGACCCGTTGCCGCATGCAGGAGTGCAACCTGTCGCAGGACAGCCGCTGTCGTAGGTGCCAGCACGTGCTCGAGTCGGATTTGCATAGAGCTTGGGAGTGCCCCAATAATGCCGATTTTTGCCAGGTCTCGGATTTCGTTGCTCCGAGAGCCAGAGCTGATGCAGAGCACAATCCTAGTTTGTTAGATCAGAGGGCTGACGCCCAGCTCTGGGACCGCCGTCCCCCCGCCACCTGAAGTGGCTGATTTCCGTATGTTGGGTGGTGACTTGGGTGAGGCCGTTGTGAACGGTTCTGGTTTCGGTGGTGGGGGCGCGAGTGGCGGCCAGGATCATCAAGATATGGCGCTTCGTAGAGTGGCCTGGTCTTGGGTGGTGCTGATGGGGGCTCGACGAGGACGGACAGTACTCGATCGAGAGTCTCCGCACGCACGCCGCAGGATTTGGCCACATCCCAGGGTCGAGGCAGTCGGTCGACCGAGGCGAGGTTTTGTGCTTGGTTGAGTTCGTGCGCGCGGTGTTTCCGACTGCCTCTGCCTATTTTGTCACAGACTCTTCGTATGTAGTTAATAACTTTGCCAGATTGAGGGCAGGGATCAATCCTCAGTCTCACCTTGATTTGTGGCACCAGCTCAGAGCTCTCATCCAGTCGCACCCCGAACGGGGATTGGTCGTAGTCAAGGTTGAGAGCCACAGGAGTGCCGTGCACGTCTCCGCCGCTGGCGCGGATCAGCTGCACTACCTTGTCAATGAAGTTGCACGCCGTTTCGCTAGTTCGCGGGTGGACCATCTGCGCGTGCCAGACAAGGACCGAGACAGTAGGTCCTTCGCCCAAGGGATTACTTTCCAGGTTCGGGACCACCTTGGGCACACTCTGTTGTCTGCGATAGAGGCGGACGGAGACAGGGCCCCTCGAGAAAAGGTTGTGCAGCGGCATTTCAGGGAAGTTAAGATCCAGCTGGATCTCACTGCTCACACGCCAGAGGAGGGTAGGAGGAACCGAATCCAATGTAAAGTCTGTGGAGGCTCGGCCCCGCGCTCCCTGGCACGTCAGTTTCTGAGCAGTCCTTGCCATGCAGGTTTGTGAACGGTCAGAGGTTGCGTCCGTCCCACATGTTAGGATACAGTAAGACATGGGGCACCACGGTTTGTTTCTCGTGTGGTTTCATCGCGGCCATGGCGGTTCGCAATTTGAAGCATCAGTGCGCGGGTCACCTCAGTGACTACGGCTCCAGGATGCTAAAGAAGGTTGCCAAGGGACAACCTCCAGGTCGAAGCCAGTGGGCCCGCCAGAATCAGGTCGTCAAGACCCGCAGGCGGAAGTAATTGTACAGTTTGGCATTGCCAGGATCAAATCAAAAAAACGCCTCTTGGGCCGTCTTGGCGCGTCGGGAAGCGGAAGAGGCAAGAACGCCAATGTGTTTCAAAAACGCATCGGAAGTCCATGAAGTTTGCCATTTAGGGGCTCTCGACAGAAAGCTCCTGGAGGCCTCTTAGGGGCGCTTTGCAGTCCGCTTGGGCCGTCTGGAGGCCGTCAAGGCGTCCTGGACAGATCGTTCGGCGAATCGGGGTTCTCTTGGACTGTCTTTGGGGCCTCTTGGGGCACTCTTGGCCCGTCTTGGTTTTTTTTTTGGTTCCGGGACTCTCAGGGGGGGCGTCGTATCAGACCCCGCCCCCCCGGGCGTCTGACCCCCCCCCCGTCCCCCGGGACCTCCCCCAACCACTCCCCCCCCCCCCGGCGGGGGAGGGATCGAAGGGAAGGGGCCTCCCTTCAATCAACTACGACGTGGCTTAGTTGCGCTTTGGTTGGCGCGCTGAGGAGGTCTCTGGGAAAAGGGGGAGCTTCGACGAGCTAAGGGAAAGGGGGAGGCAGGGAAAGGGGGCGACAGACGACGACGACCAACGAATGACGGAGATGACGACTTGAACGGACAAGCCCTTCACACACACACCGACATGGTCGGCGGAATATATATATATATATACACACATATAGACACATGTATGTATACATACATATATATATATACATGTATGCATCACTAGATCTATGTTGTGTTGCACATGATGTGTTACACACAGCGGCGAGTCATTAGGTACATATTCTGGCCGCGATCTCGTTTGCAGCTGATGACGTTGCGAGGGTGCGAAGGCGAAGATGGCGGGCAACTGTTGGCAAGGTCGAGAAATCGAGCAGCAAGAAAAGACAGCCAACGCCGAATGACAAATGGTGGCGCACAGGAACGCTACGCAGGTGGGGATAGGGCGAGGAGGGCGCCAGTCTCGACCGGCCGCGGCGGTGCCAAGGCCACGGCGAGAAGTCCAACGGGACAAACTATCACATTCAGGCCAGCCCGGAGCCCCGGATTGCCTTCGCTTCCCTGCAGCTGCGATTCATCGAGTCAGGGCTTGGAAATCAGCATTCCAAGAGGTCCCCTTTCAGGGAGAGTGGATGGATGGGCGGAGGAGAAAACCAGGGGCTCTGGATTGTGGTGTCTGGCGAAGGGGAGGGAACAGGAGAAGACGAGGAAAGAAGGAGAAGGACTTGGATATGGAGGGGTGAGGAGGTGGAGGAGGGAGGGTGATGATGATGATGACGATGTTGTTGAGGATGATGCTGATGCTGCTGCTGAGTAGGATGATTATGCTGAGTATGATGATTATGATGATGCTGTTGATGAGGTGGTTGATGATGATGATGTTGAGCTGCTGCTGATGATGGTAACATGATGCTATGACGACGATGGTTATGCTGCTGATGATGCTGCTGCTGCTGATGATGATTATGCTGACGATACTGCTGATGATGATGATGCTGAGGTTGCTGATGATGGCGGTGGTGATGTTAATGATGATGATGGTGCCGATGATGCTGATGATGATGATTACGCTGATTTGGATGATGATGATGATGATGATGGTGATGATGATGTTGTTGATGATAATGAAGATGCTGATAGTCAATATGATGATGCTGATGATGCTGATGACGGTGACTGTGATGCTGTTGTTGATGGTGATGAGATGATGATTATACGATGATGCTGATAGTGGTGCTGTTTCCGATGATGCTGCTGATGATGCTGCGGATGATAAGATTGCTGATGATGATGCTGATGATGCCGATGATGGTGATGTTGATGCTGTTGTTGATGATGAAATGCGGATGATGAGGATACGATGATGCTGTCAGTGGTGTTGCTACTGATGATGCTGCTGATGATGATGATGATGATGATGCGGATGCTAATATTGCTGATGATGATGATATTGCTGTTAATGATGATGCTGATGCTGATGCTGATGCTGCTGCTGCTGGTGCTGCTGATGATGATGACGATGGCGATGATGATGGTGATGATGATGATGATGATGCTGATGCCCATGATGATGATGATGATGATGATGATGATGATGATGATGATGATGATGATTATGATTATGATGATGATGATGATGATGATGACGATGATGCGGCTGATGATGTTGCTGCTGCTGCTGATGATGATGAGGAGGAGGAGGAGGAGGAGGAGGAGGAGGAGGAGGAAGACGACGACGACGAAGGGAGGATGGGCGGGGAGGGAAGGGGAGGGAAGGGGACGACACGGAGAACAGACAAGGGGGGGAGGTGTACACAGCAGGGTTCCGCAGCGGGCCGCGCCCGGCAGGGAGACCCCCCTTCCGCGCCTTCTCGGATCGCCTGCCGCTGCGCGTCTCCTGCCGGCGGCCCGGGCGAGGGGCCTCTCGAAAAAGGCAGGGGTCCAAGAGGGTCTCCTCCACCTCTTCCCCCTCCTCCTCCTCCTCCTCCTCCTCCTCCTCCTCCTCCTCCTCCTCCTCCTCCTCCTCCCCCCGACAGCACGTGCCCAACCCCCTCGCGCATCCAAGGGGGGACGATTGTTGCCCCATGGCTCGCGGAGCGCTCAGAGTTTCACCCTCCCAAGTTGCGCGCAAGCGATGGCGCCCCAGCGTCAGCGCCCTCGGGCGGGTATTGCACTTTCTCGCGGTGGCGTGGGTCGATGATCGAGACAGGGGGCGGGGGCGGAGGGGGCGAGGGCAAGCTTGAGAGATGTGTGAAGGTGAATGAAAGGAAGTGGCTAACGGAATGGAAGGCAGAGGAAGAAGGAAGGAATACCTTGACTGCGAGGAAACATTTGAAGCAACTGCCGATTCGAGACGTTCTGTCGTTGCCGGGGGGGGCATCCTAGTCAAGTTGGGGGGTGCGTGAAGGGCGGCAGCAGCGGCGCCCGCCGTCTCCCCGTCCACCTGCTCCTCGCCATCCCCCTCCTCCTCGTCCCCGAGCACCCCTTCCCTTTCGCGTTCCCCTCGTTCCCTCATCAGCCGCCGTGTTGTTCCCTTCGAACTCCTCTCCCACCCGCCTCCTCATTTCCATCCAGAGTAGATGGGAGGAAGGGGGAGGACTTAGGAAACGCAAACATGGATTAGGGCGCGTGGACTGGCGACGAGTCCCGCTCCCATCAATCGTCGGCACGCTCCGTCGCCAAGTCGGCAGTGGCCGCATGCTTCGGAGAGCCATCCCAAGCAGTGGATCTGGCGCGCACGCTGCAGATCCACATACCGTCGGACCGAGGATGACCGAGGTATAAGATCGATGTCGGTTCGGGGAGGGTACCCTAAAGATTTTCGTGCGTGTTGGATGTTATTGTGCATCCGGCGGGGGGGGGCCTGGAATGCTCTTCATGTTGGCCAGCGGAGGGTCTTATTTGCTTGAAGGATGTTCTTATGTCCTAGGTCCGACTGTAGCTTGGCCGGCTTCTAAGGAGCCATTTGAGCGACGCAGGGAAGATTGCGTCGATTGCGCTGACATTCGCGCGTAAGCTGCCCGCCCGCATAAGGTCGCGCACAGACGCTCTCGTTCCCAATGTGACGTGCCGCGCTGGCGGCCCGCGTAAGTTGCGGCGCAAGGCCGCTGCGCCATCCCGCGTAGGACCAGTTTCGGATCGTCGCTCACCTGCCTTCTCAGAACTACCCCCGCCTTCTTGGAAGCCCCCCCCCCTCGCGCAATCCCCCCTCGCGGGCGCCGCCAGAGCTGCCCCATGCGACCCCCTGGCGTCTGCTCCTTGGTGCGGGCGCGGAGGACGCCGTGGGCTTCAAGCTGGCAGGGCCTTCGTCTCAGAAAGGGGGAGCCTTCTGAGAAAGGCCGCAGGGCTCTAAGAGGGCTCCTCAGAAGCTGGGAGGGCTTCTGAGTAGCCGCCTGCCTTCTCAGAAGGACACCGGCCTTCTGACGAGGCCAGCCCCCTCGTGCAATATCCCCCCCTCCCCCCGCGATGGCGCCAACGAAGCTGCCCCTGAGGCCCCCGCGGCGTCTGCTCCTCGGTGCCCAGCGCGGAGGGCGCTGGGCACCACATCTGCAGTCGAGACTGATTAGCATGTCGACCCTGCCCAATCGAGGGTACCCTCGTGTCCTGAGCTTCGCGACCCATGCCTTCTTGCATTCCTGTGGCAATCTGGCCCTCGGAAGGGTCTTGTGTCCTCTCGCGTGCCCTCTCCAATCAACCCCGACTGTATCCGATCGGTCCGATTCGATATCCAGCGACGAGTCCGAACCCGACCCTCGCCAATCAATGGTTCGGGTTGGCGGCGGGGGAAGGGTTCGGAACTCGTCGAATGCGTGGCGAAGTCCGAATCCTTCCCTCGCCTCCCATCGATTGAGGAGAATCCATGGTTGGTGAGGGTAGGGTTCGGTAGTTGCCACCCAGATATCATTATCGAGTTCGGCCTGCCCGATCCTTTACAACCCGATGCTTGCATGGCGTTGTCATCCTTGGCGCTTCCGATCCGATTCTGCTCCGTGGCCGTGCCGATGCATCATTCCTGTCCGACCCGATTCCCTAATGTGATGTTGACGATCTTGGGCAGCAGGTGTCGAGGTATTTTGGAGCGTCTGGGCCTCCTGGGGGCCACCTCCAGGGAGACCTCCCGGAGACCTCCCTTAGACTTCCCTGGGGACTCGGGGGGCATCCTTTTGCTCTTGCGACTTATCCTGATCATCCTCTTCGTTTACCCATGTCCTTATATTCCGTCCCTCTGGTCGTCGTCCTCTTGATGCCGCTGCTCCTCTTCCTCCTCCTCCTCCTCCTCCTTCCCCTCCTCCTCCCCCGCATCCTCGACAACAGAAGTCATTACCTCCCCCCCGTCCTGGGTATCCTCATTCTCCTCCCTCCCCACGCCCCTCACTTTCCATTACCTTTTCGTCCGAGCAGCAGTAGACCACATGTGTTTCCGTGCACACCTTCCTGCTGTTCTCTTCCGAGGATGGGGTTCATACATATCCGCCGCCTTGGGAAATCGTTATTCCTGGACGGATGCAGTCGGGTGGCCAGGGCCCAACATACATATATATATATATACATACATACATACATACATACATACAGACAGACATACATACATACATACATATATATATACACACCTATGCGACCACCCTTCGGGTGATAAGGAGGTTGTGGGGGGGGAGGGGGGGGAACCAACATCTGACTCAATTGACCGCACTATCGATCTTACTCAACGGGACACCACGGGACACCACGGGACACTTGTTGTCGATCTCGCTATCGATCTCATTATCGATCTCATTCAACGGGACACCACGGGCCACCACGGGACACCGCGGGACACCTCTCGATCTCATTATCGGTCTCGCTATCGATCTCACCATCGATCTCACTCAGCGAGACACCACGGGACACCTCGGGACACCACACCGATCTCACGATCGATCTCACTCAACGGGACACCACGGGACACCACGCGACACCTGTCGATCTCACTATCGATCTCACTATCGATCTCGTGTTTGGGGACACCACGGGACACGGGGCACCACATCGATCTCAGTATCGATCTCACTATCGATCTCACTCAACGGGACACCACAGGACACCGCTAGGGCCACCGCCGGACGGACGGACGGAGGAGAAACATTTCTCTTGACTTCGTCCTAGCATCGGCGGGTTCATTTCTCTCGCGCGCCCACGCAGCTTCGCCTCGCCCGTCACGCACGACACGAACGAAACGAAACGATTTCGCGGTTGGGGGTCTCCGTTCCATTGCGATCTCTCCCCCCAACCTCCGATGACGTGCGTGCATGGGGTCCTGGGACACCGGTTCCCGACATGTTGGATGTGTACAAAGTCCAGCCTCGAATCCTTGGGCGTGCATGCAAGGTGCGTGTGTGCGAGGACAGGAGGAAATAATTGACGTCATTGCCACCCTCCGTGGGTGTAACCTTCAATTGCAACGGCCCTGGGAATCTATTTCTTGGGGCCAGCAGCGTGGTTGCGCTGGGGATGGCCATGCAGCCTATCTTTGCAGGCTCGGCAGCTTGCCGCGGCCATGACCTGAAGGACACGGGTCGTAAGATTGTTCACCGTTTTCCTGTTCATGGAGCCTTCCCCGCTGGCCGCAGGACCGTCGATTCACGATCCCAGGGCAAAGCCCTGGGGAAAAGGCCCAGCTCCTCTCGAGCTGGGCAGCGCCTGCGTCGCCAGCTCCTCTCGAGCTAATAGCGTGCGTGCGCAGGCCGTGCGCAGCCCGGGGCGGGAGTGGATTCCAGGTGCAAGGCCTCGGTCACTTGCAGGGGCGCGAAGAGGATCTCGATTCGCGCGCTCTTTCGTCGAGCTCGTCTCGAAGCGTTTCAAGCGTTTTACGGGCACCCGTGAGGACCCAATCGTTCCTTCAGGACAATCCTGGAGGCCTCGCGCGGCGCGTAATAGTAGTATCATCTAGTCCACACGTCAGCTCCGTGGGCTGCGGGTCGACGCTCGCGCGGCGATGCTCCTGAGTCGGTCCGACGTAAATCCGACGTCATTTCGACGTAGTCCGACGTGAACCCGACGTACATCCGACGTGGATCCGACATACATCGGGTCTCAAGTTGCCGCGCGAGGTTTCCAGGATTTTCCTCGTGACAGTCGGTGCCAGCTTATCGCGCACGGCGGGGCACGGCATCTGCGCTGAGCATGGCAAGCGTGGACTCCCTCGCAGGGGCACGGCGGTAGCCGTCAGTTTCTGATCGTCGTTTCGACTAGGCCGCGTCTCTTTTGTCCACAGACGGGCAGGGCTGCACAGCGCGCGTGCTCGATCCGCGGGATCTTTACCTCTGTGGTCGGCAGCACGTGTGACGGACAGCGTTCTCGTACACCATGTCGACTACTCTGGGTTTCTTAATAAGCATGGGGGGGTACCCCCCCGACGGGGGTCAACCTCGCCTCGTCGTCGCGCCGCGACGGGGGTCGGAGCGCCTTCTGCGCGCGGTTGCTGCCCGCGACGGGGGTCGATGTGGGGCTGTCGGCGGGGGCGACGCCCTTCCGACGCTTACTAAGAAACTCGGAGTATTCTGTTGTGAGGCTTACCGTGGCTTCGCAGCATACCAATCGTGAAATACCGATTGTTATGGTCACGTCATATGGAATGTCGACTGTAAGCAGCAGGAGCACGAGGCAGGTGTTTGATATGTTGGTGAGACCTGTCCAGTACACACACACACTGAAGCATGATTTGGGCAAACGATTCCAGGCAGGAGGGCCACATCGGGGGATGAGTATGATTTTACTGATTGTGGGGAGGGGAGCGAAAATGGAGGATCCTGCGAGGATAATGGACGTTATTCGGATTACGACAGTTACGGTTGATGATAATGTTGGGGGGAAAGGTTTGGGGAACACGTATGGTGGAATAGTGGGTATGTAGCACGAGGTGCAGGAGGAATCATATCAGGGAGTGGTCGATCGGGAGAGTTATGGAGCTGCGGCGTAACGAGGATGAGCTGAAGCAAATTATAAACAATCAGGAGCATCAGCAAGAGCACCAAGGTGCGGAAGGGGCAGGATGAGGACAGTGATGAGAAGCACGCGGAGCGCGGATGAGGATGCCGAGGGAAGAGTACGAGTGAGGATGACGAGTAAGGCGGCGGCGGAGGAGGAGGAGCGGGGATTGATGGAACCCCTTGCCCAGCGGCGCGGTAACCTCTGCCAGCGCCGCTGGGCTGGAAGCATTGCTGTCCAGAAGCCCTCGCTGCGGGCGCGCGTTACGCAGCAGGCATTAGGACGCAGTCCGGATTTTCATTCTGGGGACTTTCGGCCGGGGCTAGGACGATGATAAATTCGTTCCAGAGCGTTCCGGAACGCTCCGAGCAGGCCGCGGCGCCCGTGACTTCCTCCAGAGCCGCTGGGTCTCAGAGATTCCCGATCCATCCTCACCCGGTTTGATCCTCGTCCTGGCCTTGCTTAGGGGTGGAGCAGGAGGAGTGAGCAGACGAGCCTCAGAGATTTTCGCTCTGGCTTCGTCGTAGACGCACCATCGAGTTCGCAGGCCTGCCTTCCCAGCCCCTGGGCTCCCCTCGGGGGCCGGGGCGCAGCGCACCAGGCTCTCTCGTGAAGTGAGAGCGGCCGTCGGCCCGAGGCTCGAGGGACCTCGAGAGTTAAGTCGGGCCTGTCCCTGTACAGGAGGAACATTCAAATATAGTCCCAAAATAGTCTGGGGGCGATTTTGTTTCTGGTATTTTTTGACTGTTTCGGAGTATGTGTTGAGTCCTGGTGATTTTCCGCCCGACATCTGCCTGTAGGGGGACATGCCCGACCTAACTCTAGAATGGCGCGAGAGGGGGAGGAGGAATACAATCAACGCGCTCAGTAAGGACGCGCCCTGCAATCTAGGGTACCCTTGTGTCCTTGCCTCTGCGGCCCGTCCTTTGCCGTTTTCGCTTGTCGCCCGCCGCCCCAAAAATCCGACTTCGGCATCCAGGGGCATTGCGTCCTGACCACCCGTCCTCAATGTACGTTTTGACTGTAGAGGAGGGTGGGTAGCAAGGTTAGCAACGAAGGAAACGGGTCCAACGATTGTTTCTCCGCTCTTGGACCCTCCGCTCTCCACGGGAGGAGAATGCTCAGGAGGAGAGCTGGCCCTGGCGGAAGGGCCCACCCAGGGTCCTTGAACACGTTTCCCTCGGGTTTCGTTTGCTCCGTGCCGCAGGAGTGATGACAGTGATGGGGGCGAGGAGGGGGTGAGGAGGGGGAGGAGGGGGAGGAGGGGGAGGAGGAGGAGGAGGACGACGAGGAGGAGGACTAGGAAGAGGACGAGGAGGAGGATGATGAGGAGGAGGCGGGAGACCACTTGTGGTGCACCTGTGCGCCTCACGAGTATAGTGCCTCTCCGCTCCCCTTCATTTTCGGTCACCCGCCATGCTCTGGCTGCTTTTCCGCCGCGCCGGGCGAGACGGAGGCGGAGGAGGAAGTGCAGGAGGAGCGAGAGGGGGTGTATGAGGCGGGGGGGAAGGTCGGGCGGGGCTAGGACGAGGATAAATCCATTCCAGAGCCTTCCGGGACGCTTTCTGAGCGTTCCGGAATGCTCTGAGAAGGCCGCGGCGTCCGACGTCCGAGGCATCCCTCAGAGCCGCCAGATCTCAGGGATTTCCGATTCATTCTCACCCGATATGTTCTTCGTCCTGGCTTCGTTTAGGGGTGGACCAGGAGGAGTAAGCAGACGAGCCACACTCGGGGGGGCTCTGATCCCTAACACCCCCCTGGGGTCCCGTCGGCTTCGGCAGCCCTCTCGGGAGATCGTCGACACGATGAGTTCCCGCCACAGATGGACCCATCTTGCGGGGTCTTCGATCCTCCTCCTTATTGTGAATTACCTCTCCTCACCCTGCTCTTCGTCTGGAGGAAGGGAGGAGGAGTGCAGTCAACCCGCATAGTAAGGATAAAGCGACTTTCCAAGATTACCCTGGCATCTCTCCCCTTCGGCCCATCCTTGGCCGCTTTCGCTGGACGCGCCCCGCTCGCAAAGCGTCGACATGGCCTTCCAAGGCCTTCTTATCCTTATCGTGCGTCCTTGTGAACTGCAATTGGAGGAGGCGGATGAGGGGAAGATGGGGAGGGCGAAGGAGGAGGGGAGTTGGACAGGAGGAGGAGAAGCAGGACGAGTTGGGGATGAGAAGCAGGATGAGCAGGAGGCCTTCTCTTCATGGTCCTGTCTTTGTTCGTCTGGAGGAGGGAGGAAGAACAGTAGGAAGAGGAGAAAAGAAGGGGAGGACGAGAGGAGGAGGAGGAGGAAATGACAACGCGCACCATGTCAGTAACAAGACCAATTCAATGCATGCTTCCGCGTGTGCTTGTGCGTTCAGTAGCGCGTGTCGAGCTGGTCTGGCTACCAGATTAGCGACGTGCAAAAGGAGGAGAGGAGGCAGGAAGCAGGAGGGGAGGAATGAGAACAAGTGAGAGCATGAGCTGGTGGCGAATGAGAGGGGAAATTGGGAGATGAACAGGGAGAGGGGAGGAGGAGGAATCGAAGGACAAGGAGGAGGAAGAGGAGGAGGAGGAGGAGGAGGAGGAGGAGGAGAAGGAGGAAGAGGA
>CAUYUJ010004334.1:49496-64496 GCA_963575745.1 Prorocentrum cordatum
CGGCCGCGCGCGGCCTCCCGCGGGCCAGGTCTCGAGGCACGCCTCCGTGCCTCCGTCGCGGTGCGCCTCCGCGTCGGCCACCCCCACGGCGCGGAGCCCGAGGCGCGCGCTGTGGCCCCGCGCCGCTGCCACGGCCCGCGGCGCTGGGGGCTCGACTGCCCCAGGGTGTCGACCCAGGGGAGGAGGGGGAGGGGGGCGCTGATCGAGGAGGATAGTAGGAGGAGGAGGAGGAGGAGGAGGGAGGGGGAGGGAGGACCGTGATTGAGGATGAGAGGGAGGAGGAGGAGGAGGATGAGCAGGAGGAGGACCAGAGTAACGCCACAGGTGTATCAGCGCTGCTGTACATCACTCTCTAGTCTTAGGTCGGGCCTGTTGCTCGACAGGAGGAAGATTCAGCAAATAGTAAAACAATACTCTGGGGACAATGTGTTGATTATGCTTGATCATTTTTTGTAACATTTGTAGTTTCTCGTATGAAAAAACAAATCCGTCCAACATTCGCATGTATGCCCGACCAAATGCTGGGCCAGAGCCGACTTCGACAGACCGGGCATCGGTCGGGCATTTGTTAGGCTCACGGGCAACGATCGGGGGTGATAGGCATAGGTGGGGATGCATCCACCCCCAATCGCCCACTCACCGCCGAGAGGGGCCCCCCATAGCCCCAACCTGCCCAGGAACGTGCGGCTTCACTATCGGGGGCCCATCGCCGATCTATCGGCGATGTATCGCCGATTCCGGGTCGATGTTGACCCCCCTATGCCTATCCCTCCCTGTCGTTGCCCCTCATAGGCGAGGACTATCGAGGAGCATCTTGGATCACCCAGCAACAAACACGCACGGAGTCGAAGCATGCACGGAGAATGGACGTCCGAGCGATGGCGAGGGGTTGTGCAGATGTTCGTGTCTCCTGTGGTCCGTCTGGCTTGCGTGTCAGCGTCCGCCGGCTTCTCGTCACCTAGTTCGGTTGGGGGTGACCTGCGCTGACTCTGAGCTCCTCTGCAAGCTCTGCATCCCTTGCGCCATTCCAGCTTCCCCTCTGTCCATCATGTTCCCTGTGTGTCCTCCTTTGCCCCGCGCAATCGAGACCATGGGTTGTTCTCTCTTCCTTTCCCTTTCCTCACTCTTATCCTGGCGATTTTCGCCACCGCTGGGTCACATATGGCAGTGAGCTACAAGGACGCCGCTTCGAAGTGACCCAAAACAGCTGTTGAGAAGCAAGAGTTGATTGAGGATAGGGGCCTGGCTCGACCTGCCACGACAGTCACAATAGGCACACAGGTTGCAAGAGGAGGAGGATGAGCAGGAGAGTATCGAGGACGCGCGGTAAGTGGCCACCACAATCGCAATTGGTGGCGAAGTTAACGTCACCGTTTTCGTGGCCATTCGTGTCGCCCTTCGCGTCGTCATTCATGTCGCCGTTCGTGTCGCAGTTCGTGTCGCCATTCATGTCGCCGTTCGTTTCGCCGTTAGTGTCGCCATTCGTGTCGACGTTATTGTTTATTCGTGTCGCCAGTCGGGTCGCCGTTAGTGCAGTGGCGTCGCCAATAGTGTCGCCATCCAGGGCGGGGGAAATCGCAGGTTCGAACCGAACACGCGAGCATCGACACAAACCCAACAATACGAATTCGATTGTGCATGGCAAGGGATTTATGCTTCTTCCGATTAATGATTGTGGCCGCGGCTAGGCCTCTGCTGAAATCGTGTAGCCTGTCATGTCTCCATTTGTGTTGTCGCCACCGTGCTTTAGTGTCACCGTTCGTGTCGCCACTCGTGTCGCCGTTATTGCCGCCATTCGTGTCGCCGTTCGCGTCGCCATTCGTGTGGCCGCAAGTGTCGATTAGTGTGACCAGTAGTGTCGCTATTGATATCGCCATTCGTGTCGCTGGTGGGCCCCTGGCATTTTTTGGGGGAAGTGCAAGTGACTGAGAGCTATCTGGGGGGCCCCGGAGAGCCCGCAGAGACCTCTAAGACCAGTCATAGAGCTAAGGGCCCGCTTGAGACTTTCTCGAAGCCCCCACGAAGACCTTTGGCAGCGCCCAGGAAGGCCCGTAGAGGATCCCCAGAGGTTTCCTGGATACTGCCCAAAGTATGTACCAAGTGATCCCCCCCCCGTATATAAGCCTGGGGGCCATTTCAGGGACTCATTTGCGTCGCCGAGCCTGTCGTCGCTGTGTCGCCATCCCCGACTTCCCCTTTTTTGGAGCACGCCAGTTGGGGGCGGGGCACACTCTGGAACGCGCCTTTGCGTATTCCTGGGTTGTTTGCGTATTCCAGGGATGGCGTATATCTTTCTTGCTCGGCCCCCCTCCATCGCTTTCAGCGCAACGCAGGGGGAGCGTGAGCCGGTGTCTGGTGGGGTGGCGGGGCACTGCCCCTGGAAGAAGACGCGCCCACGCGTTGTGTCAATGCTTCTGCAAGTTGCCTTTCTCTCCTTGAGGAACTTTGTGTCGTCTTGGTCCTTTGTCAGCAAGGGACGAAGTGATCACTCCGCTGCGAAAAACCGGCGGCCATCAATCCATCGAGCACGGACAGCAGTCCGAGGCAAATGTCGCATCAGGTTCCCACTCCGGTCTTTGCCTCGAGTTTCGAACATTGACCTTCGATTCCGCCCAGGTCCCACGTCCGGATCCGACTATCAGGTCGACCCTGTAAAATTAAGGTTGTTCTCGTGTCCTGTCTGTCGCGATGCATGCACTTTTCATGTGTGAAACACGGGTTGCTCTCGGGAGGTCACGTCCGTGGCGTGAGGGGGGGATGTGTAGGAGGAGGACGGGAGGTCGAGGAGGGGGGGGGGAAGGGGGAAGCAAAACTTGCGAATGCCCTGCGCCACCTCCTGTTCCCTCCTCGATCCTCGCCCTTGAATTTCGGACTTCCAAGTCCGCCCAAGCCCCGAAACTTCCGACTGACCGTTCCCTTCCGGGGGGAGGGTCGATTCTAGAAAAATTGTCGCCAGGGGCATCAATGCACATGCTAGCCAGTGTGGACCCCAAATAGCGACTCCTTGCAGTCAATGTAGTTCAATCTTGGTGGTGCAATTCGTATGTTGCGCTCTATGTGGTGCACAGCTATGCAAGGCAAGACGAAGCGATGCCAAGAAATGCGAAGCAATGCACGGCAATGAAGCGCAATGCAAAGTAATGAGCACTGCAACGCAAATGTAAAGCCATGCAGCACAATACAACGCAATGCACCGCAACGCAAAGCAACGCAACGACATGTAATGCAACGCAAAACAATGCAACGCAACGCAAAGCATTGCAAAGCAAAACAATACCATGCAAAGCAATGCAACGCAATGCCAAGCAATGCGAAGCCATTGAGCGCAATGCAATGCGATGCAAACCAATGCACAGCAACGTACAGCAATGGACAGTCATGCACAACAATGAAAGCAACGCGAAGCAATGCAAGGCAAAGCAATGCAAAGCGATGCGATTGCAACGCAATGCAGTGCGAGTGCGATTGCAGCGACATGGGAGTTCAAGAGCAGTGCACAGCAATTCAAAGCAGTGGGACCGCAATGCGGCGCAATGCGATTGCAGTGCAGGGATGCGACGTCAGTGCGACGCGGGGGATTGCAGCGGGGCGGCGGCGACGGACTGGAACGGGGCCGCCAGGCCCGCAGAATGGCCTTTGTTGGGAGAGGTGGGGCGGCAACGGACGAGAACGGGGCCGCCGGGCCCGCAGACAGGCCGAGGTCTCTGCTCCTTCACAGGGAAATGTAAGGGCCCCTGCGTACGTGCAAGCACTGCTGGCGGGATCCATCGATGTGTAGTCGCAATTGTGTTCGAAATCTGTGTATACAAGCTGTGCATGTTTATATATACAAATGGAACGAATATGCGTGTGTATCTGCATATGTATATGTACACGTATATATGTATAACTGTACGTATGTGCACAAGCGTGCATGTATACATATACCTCATGGCCGTCGGCCCATCCTCCCACCACCGTGTCTAGGTCGGGGCCGGAGGCTCCTTGGATGGTTGTTGGGATATCGTCGTGGCCTTTCGGGAGCTTCTCGGAGGCAGTTGTGAGGCCTCTTGGGGGCTGTTTTGGGGTCTCTTGGGTCGTCTTCGGGGCCTCTTGGGGGCCACTTGGAGCCCCTTGGAGACCTCTTGGGGCCTTCTTGGGCCTTCCTGGGGACCTCTTGGGATTTTCGGCTTGTGTTGAGCTGTCATTGCGTCTCGGAGGCCTCTTTGGACCATCTTGGGCGTCTTGGTGCGATCTGTGACCGACTTGAGGGCATCTTGGGGCCGAACAAGTCATACGACAAGATGCCCAGGAGCCCAGGGGACACGCGAGAAGCCCATCCAAATTTAGCATTGTAGGGCCCGGGCCCCTCAGAGACTCCTTAGGAGTGAGGACTGAGGCTTAGAGCATTAGGCAAAGGACCTGAGGACACGTTCACTCCGTGCCCAGCGACACGTTGCGCCTCGGAGGCCTCCTTGGACGTGTTGGGGCCATCTTGGGTGTCTTGGTGCGATCTTTGGGCGTCTCGGGGCCCTCGTGGACCGTCTTGGGAGCATCCCGGGGCCAAAAAGTCATACGACAAGATGCCCGTGAGCCCAGGGGGCACGCAACAAGCCCCGCCAAATTTTGCATTGTGGGGTCTGGGCCCCTCAGAGACTGTTCAGAAGCGAGGACTGAGGCTTAGAGGGTTAGGCAAAGGGACTGAGGACACGCTCACACCGTACCCAGCGGCACGGTGGTGGATATTTGTCTAGATATATATATATAGAGAGAGAGAGAGAGAGAGAGAGAAATATGAGTTACAATCAGTGCCTCAGTTTCAGCATTATCCATAACATTAGTAGTATCATTTTTGTTATCTCTTGTTTGTTATGAGCACTCGAATTATTATGTAATGCGTGTACTTGTGATTGATATGCTTTTATTCATGGCGTATTTCTCACACTTATATAGATCTACAATTGCATGTGTATATATATAGATAGATAGACGTCCGCAAATGCAAGCACATCACGCCCGCCTCCCTGGACGTCGCCCTGGGTCCTCGCGTCCGCCCAGGCCCCCGCACCGACATCATCGATCCTCGCCCTCCATGGGTCCACTCCGATCCGATCCGGTCTGGCTCGGTGCCGATCCCTGCCAGCCCGCTCCGATCCAGTTCGGATAACCATTCGGACGATCCGAGGCGGCCCGACGTGCGAGTGGCGCCGCATCGTGCAGCGTGGCGCAGCCGATCCGATGCAGCTCCGACCTCCGTGCCGCTTCGGCCCAGTGCGATGTGCCTGTGCCGATCCGACTCGATTTCACGCTTCGATGCTGGTGGAGCTCTCCTTGCCCTCGCCTGAAGTCGAGCATGTCCCTCTGCAGGAGGCATTTTCAGAAATAGTTGAAGCATAGTCTGGGGACGATGTTTCAAAAATAGTTGAAAAATTATCTGGCGACGATTTTTCCATTACAGTTTGACTATTCTCGAGTCTGTTCTGGGTATTCTGCATTTGGCGCCCAAAATCCGCCTGTAGGGAGACGTGCCCGACCTGATGCTGGTGGACCTCTCCTTGCCCTCGCCTCGGCCATCGATCCAGGCCCTCGCGCCCGCCCGCCCGCCGCGCGCCCGGCGAGGGCATCCGCCAGCTCCGTCACCTCCTGGCGGCAGTCGCAGGCCGCTGGCGCGGCCACCCGCGCCCCGTGGTCGCTTTCGCCGCAGGTCGTCGATCGGCCGTTGATCGATCGAAGATCGGGCGACCTCGAAGATCAGATATCGATCGACTTTGAAGATCGAGGATCTGGAGGTTGATCGGCCGATCTCGGAGATTGGAGGCCGACCAACCCCCACGATGCATCGAAGAGCGTTCGATCGAACGATCCAGGATCGATCGATGATCGGTCGGTCGAGGCTTGAGGATTGTTCTGCAGCCTCGTGGGGCAGTGTCTGTCCTGCAAATGGTGTTGTGCTCCTGTATCCGGCGAGGGTTCGACGCCGATTCGACGTGGGGTCGACGCGAATTGGATCTGCGCTGGGCCGCCCTCCTTGCAGCGCCGAGCGCGCCATGGGCGGTGCCGGAGGCGCCGCGAGGGGGGCCCCATTGCCGATCCAAGAACTCCGCGCGGACCTCCAGATGTTTGTGTGTATGTCATTGTTTGTTCCCCTACTCCGGGGGCTCCGCTTCGGACCCCCAGGGGGCGTCAGACATCGATCCGGGAAGACGAAGCTACCCAGGACGGGCCCCAGGAGGTGTTTGGGGACCGTCGTCGTCGCCCCCGCTCAGGGGCGCCGATAGGGGGGTGGCTCAGTAGAGGGAAAGGTAGTGGCACTGCTGCTCGTCCTGGGGAGGTCTCGCGGCGGCGTGCCTGGGGGGAAATAAGGAGCAGGCCTTCTCAGAGGCCAGCGGGGCTTCTCAGAAGCCTTCTCGCCGGGGTGCGGTAGGTTCGTGTCGTGTCGACCGGCGGCGACCCCGCCAGCGGCGTTCAATGTTGAACGCCGCCGGCGACCCAGAATCGTGCGATGTGAAACGATTTGGACGTTTCGGAAACAGCCGATCATTCAAGGTTGAACGATCCCCGCGGTGCCAGAAGCCAACGCCGAAGTCGACACGACACGAGCCTGACGTAGACAACTTCTCAGAATGCCCGAGGCCTTGCGAGACTTCTGAGAAGGCCCGCCCCTTCACACTCGCCTCAAGTCGGGCACGCACCTCTACAGGAAGAATGTTCAACAAATCGTCAAAACACTGCCTGGGGATGTTTTCTATTTTTTCTAGTTTTTTGTTGTGCTTCTTTTTGAATATGGACAGTGTTTGAACATTGCTATTTGTCGTCCAAAATCCGCCTGTAGGAGGACACGCCCGACCTAACACTTCCCCCGGGGGGCGCGCCGCCGACTCTCTTGTCGATCCTGCATGCTTCTCTTCCAAGGTCAAAAAGCACCCCAGGGCTGGACCTCGACGCTGTGCTTCTGGACACGGCTGTTTTTTTTGTTTTTTGTCTTGGCAGGGAGGTGCAAGAAAACAGGCAGAGCAAAACGACAAACAGCGCAACAACAAAACGAACACACAACGCTTAGATCCAGCCCTTGAGCACCCTGGGAGAGGTCCAGGACGTAGCGGTATCGGTAACCTCTAGAAGTCTTTAGTCTTCGGCGGTGAATAAATTGGCCCTCCCTCCTTCCTCCCTCCTCCTCTCCTCCTCTTGCTCCTCCTCTTGCTAGGGTCAAAAAGCTGTCTTGCAAGCACTGGCGAGGCATCACTTGATGAGACCCCCGTTACCCAAGCTGAGAGGAGGAGGAGGAGGAGGAGGAGGAGGAGGAGGAGGAGGAGGAGGAGGAGGAGGAGGAGGGAGGAGGAGGAGGAGGGTGGGAGGAGGCGGAGGAGGAGGAGGAGGAGGAGGATGAAGAGGGAAAGGACGAGGCGGAGGAGGAGGAGGAGGAGAAACGGGAGGAGGAGGAGGAGGAGAAGAGGAGGAGGAAGAGGAGGAGGAGGAAGGAGGAGGAGGAGGAGGGAGGAGGAGGAGGTGGAGGAGGAAGAGGAGCAGTGGGCAGGAGGAGGAGGGGGAGGAGCAGGAATTAGTTTCCCACTGATGCGCGCTTTTCTGAATAGTAGTGGACGGCTATTTCTCTCATCGGACAATGCCTTCGGGGCTACCTTCCACGCGAAAAGGCATGTCAAGCTTGTCCGTAGTAAGGTTTGCAATAATAATCGATGCCTCTGGGGAGGAGGGGAGGGAGGAAGAGGATGAGAAGGAAAAGGTGGAGCAGTAGGACTAGGAGGAGGAGGAGGAGGAGGAGGAGGAGGAGGAGGGGGAGGAGAAGGATGAGGAGGAGGAGGAGGCGGTAGAGGAGGATGAGGAGGAGGAGGAGGGGCAACTAAGGAGGAAGAGGGGGAAAAGGAGGAGGCGGAAGAGAGGGGGGTCTGGGAGGAGGAGGAGGAGGAGGAGGATGCATTCGTTGCCCGCTAATGCGCGCCGTGCTGAATAATGGTGGCCAGCTATTTCTTTAATCGGGCAGTGCTTCCTGGGCCACCCTCCACGCGAAAGGAATTTCGAGCTCGTTCGTGGGAAGGTTTGCAATGAGATCGATGCATCGGGGGAGGAGGGGAAGGAGCAAGAGGAGGAAAGGGAGAAGGTGGAGGGGGAGGAGGAGGAGGAGGAGGGGGACGAGGAGGCGGAGGAGGAGGAGGATGCGGAGCAGCTGAGGAGGAGGATGAGGAGGATGAGGATGAGGAGGGTGAAGAGGAGGAGGGTGAATTTGTTTCCCACCCATACACAGAGCACACATCACACACACAGACCCAAACAGCACTCACAATCCTGGGGCCTCCTGGAGCCTCTTCCGGTATCCAAGTCGGGCCTCCTGAGGCTTCCTGGGGGGCCCCAGCTTCCCCTTCTCCATCTCCGATCCCGCCGTCATGGTGTCTTCCTGCTTCAAACGCCCTTTCAGTTTTTTGTATGAGCCTGGGCACACGCGTGCCACTTGTATATATACACATCTACATATATATATATATATATATATATATATATGTACCCACACTAAGATAACGGTCACCGGGGCCCGGCTCCACGGGGCCGCGACCTCTACCACAAATGCGGGTTTGCAGGCGTTTGGGGGGGCCCACGGGCCCACAAAACGCCACTAGAAAACGCCAAAACAGCCCGAAGACGCATGTTCCCGAGCAGCATGTGCAGACCGATGCACCAGCCGACATTGCGGATGACATGCAAGACGTACTCCGCCTCGACACGTACATGGCTGCACCCGCCGCTGGTGGAGACACGTGCATCCTCACAGGATGCAAACCCACCGAGTCCAGCACGACAGAACATCCAGGAAATGCAGTAAAACATCGACTGGTGGAATATCGTGCAGGATTGAAAGCACTACTTTGAACCGCTCGTTAAGAACTTCCCTCAGGGTGCCTGGGACCGTACGTCACGTGACAACGACATTCGTTTTGGTGATTTCTTCTACACGCGTCGGCACGGCACGTTTCGATGCCGAGCTGTCGCCTTACCATGTTCTGCCACAAAGCAGAAGACCCTCATCGTGGAAAAGGGACAATTTTTTTGTCCAATCATCGACATCGAGCACACATTGCCATACGTCAGCGTGATGATCCCAAGCCGTGGCCACGGTCCACTGTGGGCAAACATTTGGTACCGTGATCACGGCAACGAGCAATGCGGATTCAGCTTCGCCGTTCCTCTTCGTGCCGATCTTCCGTCGGACTTGCTCGATCACTTCCGTGCTTGGGACATAGATCAATATCTCGGCCTATCCGATGATGACATCGTCGTCGAGACGTCGGTGGAAACACCCGCAACTCACGACAACCCCGACACCGTCGAGCACGATGACAGACGAGCTGTCAGAAACTATGAAAAAAAAAGAGAGTCTGACCCTGATCCCGATCGTCGAGGACCTGCAGGCAGCTTTTGGGACCCTCTCAACATATTCTCTTCAGGACATTCGAGATTCTGGTTCAGCGACCATCAGCACTGGACCACTGTTGGTGACGCCGTTCTGCGAGGTGAAAAATGTGGGTACTGTGAAGCACGAGGATGACAATCACCATTACCTCAGCCACTTCTACATCGGTTTCCGCTTCAACGTTGACTCCCCATGGTACCACATGGCGTTTACTCCGTACAGTACGGGGCCATCAGCCTTCCCGACGCATGCGGACACAATTGGTTCATCCTGACGATGATGAGGAACATGGACTGGGAAGACGACGATGAGTTCGTTCTTGTCCATTGGATTCCCACACGTCTTCGCCATCATCCAGGACGACGCCACTAAGCGTCTTGTAGAATCATCGGCGCCGGATATTCTTAAGTACCATCCCGCCCTCGAGCCTCTGCTAGACCTACGAGCGAAAGACGCGCTGACCAAACCGAAGTGCGGCGAATATTTGGCAACCCCCATGAAGGATAATATCGACATCAAGGCTGACGCCAACCCGACCCCCCCCCGGCGCCCCCGGTCATGCTGCCGCTCTCGGTAGCACAGAATCCGTTGTTGCCACGACCCAGCAAGAAATTCTCACGGCTCTGCGGACCGACTCCGATGGCAATCAGCAGGGCATCGCGGAGGATGCGAGGGGCGCGGAGCTCCGTGCCACAGCGGAGCAGCTCCTGACAGAGCATCAGGGCACGACCTCAGCACACCACACTCGTGAACAGATCTCGGCAGGTGAGCTCTCCGATCCGATGACCGACAAAGGATTGGAATCCCTGGCCGCCGATCTGGCCACCGATCGAGTTCACTTGATCGCGGATCATGCTCTGCGCGATCTCGGTCGGTCTTTGGGCGCCGGAGGTGGCGTCCGCAGTCGCGTCCAGCAGCTCATTGAACATGGCGCTGTTGACGTGCAGACCGAGAAGCGTCATTGCCAGTGCAGCTGCCGCGATCTCCCTGACGGCTTCCGTTGCGACATCTGCGACGCGCGCAATGAGTCGCACAAGTGCGGGGAGACCGGCGCTGCTCGGATCCAGTTTCTGCCAGCGTTCGCACGAAGGATCGAAGGATTTTGAACGAGCAGGCCACGCGGCAGATCACGCGCGCAGACGCGCGTAGCCATCGGCTCCCAGGGCGCCCGTTCCGACGAAGCTGAGAGGAAGGATTCTCTTCGCAGGCAGGCGGGGAAGGCAGAGAAGCGCCGCGCCAGATGGGCTGGGGCTGGCAGGCCTCGCTCCGGCGCTTGCCGACCTGGGCGGAGCTGGCGCGGGTGGCCAGCGCGGCGACGCTGTCTTGTATCGCGCATGCGTTGACGTTGTGGAACGGTTTCTGGCTGACCCTCTGTTCTACACTCAGATGAGCGATGGCAGGGCAGCCCAGAATAAGCAGGCATTCGCGATCAATGATATGCGCGATGCCGTGCGATATCATCGCGAATGCGCTGGTCGCCGGGCGCGGGCCCCTGGGGCGCGCGGCCGAAGCGAGCGTTCAGAACGTGGGCCCATCACCTTTTCCATTCCCTCCGGGAGAGGTCAGGAGTCGATGAACCGCGCTGCGCTGGCCAAGCTCCATTGGCAGGTACCCGCAGGCGCCGCGAAAGGTGAGGCGGGCGCGGATTGCTTCCGTCGTTGACCCTGTCCGCCTTGCTCCCGCGCCTCAATGTCCTCGCTGGCGGCTGTGCCCCCGGCGCTGCCGGGGCTGGAGATGCCGGCTCCGCTTCGAGCACGCGGGGGCCTATTATACCTCCGAGGCGGCTGCCACGTGAGACGGGGCCCAGAGGCCGTAGCGCCGCGCGCCAGCGCCGCGACGCGGAGACATGGCGGCAACGCGACGTCGAGCACTACCAGCACGACGCGCACCGCCATTGGTCCTGATATCGCGACAAGTGGCTCTACATCGACGGGAACCACTGCGAGTACATCTGGCTGGACACAAACAGTGGGCGGACGGTTGGTTGGTTTGACGAAAGCGGCAACCGCGTCTGGGACAATCGATATTATGATTCCTCTCGCTTCGCGGGGTGCACGTCCGGGGCACGTGCAGTCCAGTCGTTGCGAGGCCCTTTGGGCGCTTCTTTGTGGCCTCTTAGGGGGGGGGGGGGGGGCTCTTGGGGCCTCTTCCGCGCTGAGCTTTTTTGGTGCCTCTTGGGCTTCTTGGGGGCGTCCTGGGCCGTCATGGGGCGCTCTTGCGGCGCGTGGCCAATTCGGGGGCCAGTCAGGGGGCCTCTCGCGGCCGTTTTGGGGCTTTCTCGGGGCGGGCCAGCTTGGGCCGTCACGGAGGCCTTTTGATTGTTTCTTGGGCCGTCTTGGGGCCGCTCTGGAGGCTGCTCGGGCTGTGCAGGGGTTTAAAAGCACGCGATGCTCGGTGGTGTTTATGCGAGAAGCGGCGCGCAGCTCCCAGCGCGACAAAGCAGACCCGCTCTGCCCCGCCTGCTTGCGGGCAGATGTGGCGCCGCCGTGGAAAAGTGTTCAAATGTGGAAGGTGTGGGCGATGGTTGGCGCGACCTGCTCGGCTGCCGCGCGCGCGCGCCGCTCCGCCTTGCACTCCCCGGCGCTTCTGGGCGGCCTCATGGGGGGCTCTTGGGATGGGGGGCTCTTGAAAGCCTCGCGGGGGCTTCTTGGAGCGCCATCGGGGCCGATTTAGGGCCTACTGGGGCTTCTCGTTGACGTCTCGCGCCGGTTTGGGGCGCTCTTGCGCCGCCAGGCCCCTTCGGGGGCCCTATTGGAGGCTTCTCGCGGCCACCCGGGGGCTCTCTTGGAGTCCTGTTGGGTCGCCCTGAGGGCCCCTTGGACCGTCTGGGGGGCATCTTCTGGCCGTCTCGGTGCCCTCCTGAGCAATCCTTGGGCCCCTGTGGGGGCCTCTTCTGCCGTCTTTGGGTTTTCCTGGAGGCTGCTTGGGCCGCCGTGGCCCCCTGGGAGCCGAAAGAGGCGAGAACGCGACGCACTTTTAAAACGCCAACGGAAAATCAATGATTTTGGTTCTTGGAGGCGCTCTTCTGGGTCCTCGCGGGGCCCTCTTGGGCCGTTTTGGGGGTCTCACGGGCCCTCTTGCGACCATCTTGAACCGTCGCGGGGCCGTCTCGGGCCGCCCCGGGGCCATTTTGGGCCATCTTGAGGGGGCCCCAAGAAGCCCAAGAGTCCGAACTTGTTGATTTTCCATTGGTTCTGTGTAGGTTTGAGGCCCCAGAAGGACGGCCGCCACCTTTGGCGCGGCGCCGCGGCGCAACTCCCGGGGGGGGGGGGCGGGGAGACATGATGTTGCGAAGAAGTACGATATGTGGCGATTTGGCAATCATTGGATACATTGGATACGCTGCATTATCGCCTCCGCAGAAAACGCCGCCGCTCAGCGCGTCACTTCCCGACGTGAATTCATCGGCTTCCGCCGCGCCGCCGACCACTCGGGGCGGCAGTTATCGCCCCCCGCGCGGCCTGTCCGGACAGCCTGCGAGGCCCCTCTAGCTTTGGGGCCTTCTTTGGACCGCCCTGCCGCCACCCCCGGGCCGTTGCTAAGGTTTCTGGGGCCTTCGTGGGTCGCGGGGCCTTTTCGGAGAGTCTCTTGGGGTGCCAGAGATCGATCTTGGAGGTTTGCTGGGCCGTTGCGGGCCTCGTGGAAGCCCGAGATGCGAACGTGTTGAATGTGCGCTTTCCGAAGGGACTGGGGCGGTTTCTGCTTCTGGAGGCTTGCTTGCAGCGCCTCGTGGTCGCGCGTGCAGCGTCTTGGGCGCCCATGGGGTTGTCTGGAGGTAATTCTGGGCGGTTTGGACCGAATCGCCCCCCGCGTGGGGCGTCTTGGCTACCTTTGGGAGCCCTCTTGCCTCGTTGTGGAGCCCTCCTGGGGCCGCCCTGCGGCTTCCCTGGGCCGCTGCCATGGTTTCTGGAGACTTCGCGGATCGCCCAGAAGCCCCATTGGAGCTGTGGGGGGGGCCCCTTCGGGTGACAGGGGTCGATTTTGGAGGTGTATTGGGCAGTTGTGGGTCTCGTGGAAGCCCAAGAAGCGAACGTGCTGAAAATTCACGTTTTCCTTCCAGGGAATGGGGCGGGTTTTTGCTTCTGGCTGCCTGCTTGTAGCACCTCGTGGTCGCGCGCGCAACGTCTTGGACACCCATGGGGCCGTCTGGCGGCGATTTTGGGCGGTTTGGACCGAATCGCCCCCCGCGTGGGCCGTCCGGACAGCCTCTGGTGGCCCTCTTGCCCCGTCTTGGGGCCTTCTTGGGGCCGTCTTGCGGCTTTCCCAAGCCGTTGCCATGGTTTCTAGGGCCTTCGTGGATCGCCCGGGCGCCGTCGTGGAGCCTTTTTGAAGGCGTCTTCGGCTGGCGGGGGTCGATCTTCGAGGTTTATTGGGCCGTCGTGGATCTCGTGGAAGCCGAATGGGCGAATCTGGTGAGAATGTACGTCTTCCTTTTCGGAAATGAAGCGATTGTTGTTTCTGGAGAGCTTCTTCGGGGCGCCTCGTAACATTCTCCCACTGGAGACTCACGGGGCCGCGTGGAGGCAATCTTCGGCGTTTTGGGACGATCTTTTGTGGACTCGTAGCTCTCTTAGACCGTTCCGGGCACCTTTGGAACCTTTTTGGCTTGTTTTGGGGCTTCCTGAGGCCCCATGCGCGTGGATGATGGACCCCCCCCCCAAAAAAAAACACGGCCGGACCGGGCCCCTAGGAGAGGGGTCTTGGGGGGGCATCTCACGCGCCGTGACCCCCAGGGGTCGGCGGATTTTTCGAGACTCCTCTTGGACAGTACTGCGTTACTGAATGTTGTAACCGTTTCTGTGACATACTATGATATTACCATATGATTGCAATGATGGACGTTCTGGTTTGTCTTCTTTGATCTGCCTTCGCCTATTCGATTTCATTTCGTATAATTTGGCGCTGAGGACATAAAAAGCACACCGGTAGGTCGGCCGCCAAGAACATTATAGATGTTGATACATTTTACTTCCATGAGAAATCGGAAGACACAGAGTACGACACATGCAAAGCATAATTCTCATGACGCGCGCGATGGAGAAAAAAAAAAACAAAAAAAAACGCCTTCTTTCACGTTGTCATGTTGACTGTATATTCTTTCTTTACGAGGCGCCTCACATTATCGATTTTACGTGGCATATTGTGCATCTTTTGAGGCCTGCAGCGCCTCGCAAGTTGCAGGTACCCCCACATAGATCAGTTGTCCTCACAACTCTCTTAATACGCGTGAATTCGAGATCGGAGAGCCCTGGCAATATTGTTGGGCCCGGAGGGCCCCCTGTGAATGAAATGGTCCTTTTTACTTTGATCGAGTTGTTGTCACAACTCTGATCCGTCGTATCATGATACCCAACTTTTGCGCAATCTCACGGTGCGCCGGTGGAGATACCTGCATCGAAGGACGCAGTTGTGTTCTCCATTTGATCTTCTCTCCCACGCTCTCCCAGCCTCGTTACCTGTGGTGGCGGGGAATCGTCCAGGCGTGCCAAAGCGTTTTTCCCAACCATCCTGTGGTGTTGGGTCCTTGTTTTGAAGAGACAGCGCCCCGCGTTCACTCCTCCTCCTCCTCCTCCTCCCGCTGCCCCCTCCCTCCTGCCATC